>VDFB02271358.1:725409832-725439053 GCA_007258455.2 Sequoia sempervirens | reverse complement strand
TGTTAAATGATTCAATGCCATTGCAAATTAAAAGTATAATTCAAAGGCACTACACATCTTTTCCATTCCTTCATGAACACTACCTTTTTCACTAACTGTGAGAATCCTACAAGTAAAAATTGCACAAGATTGACCACATAAACTAATGTAAAGGAAGAAGATCATTTCCTAATGCCTCCATAAAAGTTTGTTGAGCCAACTCTAGTTCATCACACTCAAAATGAAGAACCCCAATGTTGTTTAACAATTGAATGGGTACTTCTTCTCTGCTCTTCTTTAGAAGAGAGTTTGGCGTCTTAAGAGAATCTAAGGTTGAATTGGGGTCTGACGATATTAATAAATCACCCATCGTGATAAATGCATGGGAATCATGTGGATCTATGCGAGTTGCCTTTCTTAAAATTTCCAAATCCTTCTCTGCCTACCTTTGTTGAGCATATATATGGCTTAAAAATTTTAAGCTCCCACAATTCTCAAGGTGGACCTCCAAAACCTTTACAAAATTTGAGAGAGAACTCCTAAGATCTCCCAGCTTCAATTGAACCTGTCCACAAAATCCTATGGCCTCTGACTTTCCTTGAATGATGCCATGTAGTAGTGGCCAGTTGTGTCATAATCACCTTTACTATGATAAGATCATGCAAAATTATAATATGAATGAGATTTCCTAAGAGGGTGGTTAGTTGAAACAAGAGATGTCTCAATCAACTGTTCCACAAGAAAATGCTGCCTTGTAGTGAAGAAAAAATGGTTTGCTAAATGATTCAATGCCATTGCATAGTATGGGTATAATTCAAAGGCTCTACACATCTTTTCTATTCCTTCATGAACACTCCCTTTTCACCAAGTGTGAGAATCCTACAAGTAAAAAATGCACAAGATTGACCACATAAATTTATGTAGAGGTAGAACATCACTCCTTAATGTGTCATAACCCAATTTTACTTCATATTTATTTAAATACAAAAATTGAATTGTTGATGAAATTCAATTAAATATTAAAAGGAGATTCTGGAATATTTGTGTGTTGAATATGAGGAGTTGACTAGTGTTGACTTTATGAAATCCTAAAAATACCATTTATATATATATATGTCATCATGGATTGAACATTACCGATCAATTTGCAAGTATGTGTAGTAGTAGGGTGATAGGATGAAGGATGAGAACATGGTTGAAGTAGGATTGTTTAGCTGAATTGAACGGTAAGTCAGTTGGAATCTGGGTGCACACACCATGGAAGGAAATGATGATTTGCATTTTAATCAAGTTGCATATGTCTGAGAATGAAAATTTCTTGATTTTAACTAATTTAGTGTTTGGAAATATATGGCTTGAAGATATAAAATTTTCCCATTTAAAAATCTGTATTTGATGAAACAAAAATAAGATTTCTTTATATATATATATATATATGTATAGAGATGCTCAAATTTGAATTTAAGTTCTCCATTGAAAGTGATATTGTATGGAACTTGTAATCCATAACAAACAATTAAACATGGAAGTAAATATGTATATAAAATATACATATACATTATACATATATGTACATATCTATACATATATATATATATATACATACATATACATATATATACATACATATACATATATATATATATATATATATATATATATATATATATAAGATCTCAACACAACGCACAATAACAACAATATCAACATATATAAGATCCTAATCACACAATTATCACATAATAATATTGAGCATATATATGATGAATATATGGCATGGTCCGGCTATTATTGGTTGGTTGATGCATGTATGTAATGTATGTATATATATACATATACATGTAATATGAAAGAAAGAGCACATACACATACATGTATATGTATATAGAGGAGTGTATATGCATATATATACACATATATAATATACATATATGTATATATATATATATAAAATATATATAAATGTATATATATGTGTGTGTGTATATATATATATATGTGTATGTATGTATGTATATATATGTGTGTGTGTATATATGTATATATGTGTGTATATGCAAGTGTAAAAGGTATGGTAAATGAGAATGGAATTCATTTACATAAACACATAAATACATATATGTATATAAATATATACTACTTATATATATACATACATATATATAAATATATGTATGTTTGAATGCTTATTCAAATGTATATGTGTTGAATTCAAATGATAACTAATAGCATACTAATATCGGGTTGATAATTAAGAATGACTACGAAGGTGGCAGTAATGCCTGCCACAAATGTAATGGAAAAAATTAAATTTATGTAGTGGCCAACAACTAGGCCATAATGTCTCTGCCTTGGCATGCAAATAAAGATTTTGTTGCCTTTTTAGAATAACATAGGTAGTGGGCAAAGGAAAAATTAGAGAAAAAGGTGGGTCGAAGGAAGGAAAATGCCGACATATGGCTCTCAAAGATCAGTTTTGGCTACTTGTGTTGTCATTGATGGCAACTAGAGTTAGCTATATGATCCACAGTATTAGAATTGGTTATACTGGAAAGGAAACTAAGACTCTCTAATCTACCGTCAAGAAGAATGAAGAACAGGACATCCAATTGGCAAGTTGATCCAATCACTTCTTCAGATCATTATTTTTTGGTGTGGATCTCCAAGAAATATTTCTTAGCATTTACACTATCCTTTGATGAGTTTTGTGGTATAGTATTAAGTCAGAGTTCAAGTTAGAGATTCGGTAGCATGTTTCATGGTTTATTTCCCATTGTGGCCGACATGTTTCATATGGTGTATCATGGATGTATGTGGAATATGTTGGAAATATATGTCTCAATCTCACAGGCTAAAACCTCTGAAAGAGCCAAGTCGGTGTGAGATCCATATTGTCTGGCCGACTGGAAGTTTAGTAACCTTGTGGTTTGTACAGGTTGTCGAGAAAACGTTTTTGTCTTGCTGACTGGTGTTGTCACTGTGACTTGTAGCATTCGCTGTAACCCTCTACCGAGTGGAGATCTCTGGCCGATGGGTTGGTGTCTAGCGGATGTCGGGGAGACTCATGGTGACTGGGTCATCGGTGTAACATGTGACTTCGATAAGAAATCCTAGCGATAGTTGGTATGTCTCACCGACAGTATACACTCAGAGTATCGGAGTAGCACAAAGGCCTCTGTATGAATTCTTAGCGATAGTTGATTGTCTCGCTGATGGATGTGGTTTCACTGACTGACTAGCGCCTTCGTTGTAGCCTCTTGGCGAAAGTGATAAGTCTTGCCAACATTGGTGTTTGATCTCAAGGTGACTTGAAGATTTCAGTAAGAACTCTTAGCGATAGCGGTAAGTATTGCCAACTATTGGACGTTTCAGAATGACTTGGGAACTTTGGTATGATGTCTCACTAAAGAGCGATAGTCTTACCAAAGAGAAAGCTAATATCTATGTGACCTTTGAACATCGGTATGATGTCTCATCGAATAGCAATGGTCCTGCCGAATAGCGATACATGTGATGGATATCGGTATGATGTCTTGGCGACAAGGGGAAGTCTGAGCAACTGCTTGTGAACTTGGTGCAACCTCTTGCTAATAGTGATGAGTCTGGACGATATCGACAGTCAGCTCTTGTGGCATTGGGGGGACATGGTCAGTGTCTCACCGACATGCGAATACATTGTGAACGCCTTTGACCGATTGGGAGACCATCCTACGTGGTGTGTCTTCGACCAATCAAATAAGCCGAATGGGAACTGTTGGAAGTTAGTCTATTGTGGCCATTCTGTGAGGAAGTTCAACAAACAAAGATGACATGGATATATTATGTAATTGCAGATGATGTTCGGTTTGATGGATGTTTGATCAATGTTCGATGCACAATTGGATGAACAGTTCAATGTACATGATCAGTGTGAATTCAATTCTAAAAGATTGTAACTTGAATGTTCTATACAAGGTTGATCATTGAATCTACTGCTGTAATTTGACATCCGAAAGATAAGTCTGATCTCTGTATGTAATCTCCATTATTGTAATACAAAGTGACTTCTCTTGGTGTGGTGGGTTCTTCTCCTGTAAGGGTTTTCCCACGTAAATCTGGTGTTCATGTGTGTATGTTATATTCTCTATTTCTCTTATTTCTTAGAAGTGTATCTTAATTGGACTGTAATTGGAAATTTAAAAGCACCTCTCCATTCTTCCCTGAGGTTTTGTCATTAGAAGAGTTGTTTCCACACCTTAGCTTTCCTTACAAGTGGTATCATAGCTTGGCTAGTTGTGTTATCCTTGTGGGTACGTTGGGTTTTTTGAGTCAATTCTGTTTAGTGGGAGTCTTATAGAAGTTTGGTAATTCGAATTACAGGTTAAGATGGCAAGCACGTTGGGAAAGATTGAAATTGAGAAATTCAATGGCAGCAATTTTGAGTTGTGGAAACTTAAAATGGAAGATCTGTTGGTTGATCATGATCTTTGGATTGCTGTGTCTAGAATGAAGCCTACAGGCATGAAGCAAGAGGATTGGGACCTTGCAGATAGAAAATCAAAGGGGCTGATAAGGCTCTATTTAGCAGACTCTGTTCTTCTGAATGTTCATGAAGAAAAGACTGCATCTTCCTTATGGAAAAGATTGACATCTATTTATTAGGGCAAGTCCTTGGTGAATAAATTGTTCTTGAGGAAGAAGCTGTATGCTTTGAGAATGCAGGAGGGAGGATCTATTGCTGATCATTTGAACGCTTTCAACATGTTGTTTGCACAGTTAACATATGTTGGTGTGAAGATTGATGAAGAAGATCGTTGTATGATGTTATTATGTTCTTTTCCAAATTCTTGAGATCACCTAGTGATAGCTATTGGGAGTACGACTTCTAGTTTCAAGATGGAAGATGTTGTTGCTTCTTTGTTATCAGAATAGATGAGAAGGAAATATTTTGAGATGGCAAAGGAGGCCCTTGCTGTTAGAGGAAGGTCGAAAGAAAAAGGAAAGAAGAAGGACAAGAAGTCCAAATCCAAATCAGAGGGGAGATCAAAGTCTCCTGGTAAGAAGTCCAAGGTGAAGTGCTAGAATTGTGGGCAACTTGGTCATGTCCGAAAGGATTGCAAAGAGGAGAAAAATAAGAAGAAGAATTCTTCTGACTATGATTCTTCTCAGAGTGATGCAGACGCCTTCATTGTAGCCTTGGCTATGCAGGCATCAGATGATGTCTAGCTGATTGATTATTGAGCATCTTTCCACATGACATCTCATAGAGACTGGTTCACGAAGTATGAAGAATATGATGGTGGGAAGGTGTATTTGGCAAGTGATTCATCTTTGGAAATTGTTGGCTGTGGAAGAGTCATAATTCAATTCCCTAATGGAAGAGTGAAAGAATCAATGATGTAATGCATATACCAGGTTTGGCTCAAAATCTACTTTCTGTTAGTAAGCTGAATGATATTGGAGTGCAAGTCACATTCTCTGGAAATGGCTGCAAGATGACTAGAGGCTCTATGGTGCTAGCAAGGGGTGCTCGAATTGGTACCTTGTATAAGCTGGATGCACATGCTGTTCAATGTAATAGTGTCTCTATAAAGTCACAAAAAGCTACTCATGGAGGAAAAGAGGGAAAAGTTCTTGATAGTTTAAACTCTATGGAAGTTAAACTTCCAGTATAAAAGACTATGCTCTGGCATCATAGGCTAGGCCACATTGGTGAGAAAGGTTTAAAAATTTTGAAGACTAAAAACTTGGTTGAGGGGCTTGATGATTGTAACCTCGAATTCGAGTTTTGTGAACATTGTATATATGGAAAACAACATCGTGTTTCTTTTTATTCCAGTCCTCACAAATCTTCTAGCTTGCTTGATTATATTCATTCTAATGTTTTTGGTCCAGTGAATTTTCCTTCTTTGTCTAAGTCAAGGTACTATGTATCGTTCATTGATAATTATTCAAGAAAAGCATTTTTTTATTTTTTGAAAAGTAAATTAGAAGTGTTCAGTTGGTTTAAGGAATTTAAAAACCTTATAGAAAATCAGTCTGAAAGAAAAATAAAATGTTAAAGATGGATAATGGCAGTGAATTTTGTTCTGATGATTTTGAGAGGTACTGTAAAGATCATGGAATTAAAAGACATAAAACTACACCTTACACTTCATAGCAAAATGGAGTTATAGAAAGGTTCAACAGGACAGTGATGGAAAGAGCATGAAGCATGCTGAGCAATGCTAGCTTGGAGGAGAAGTTCTGGGCTGAGGCAGTTGCTACATGTTACTTGATAAACCGTTCTCCAAATTCTTCTCTTGTTGAGAAAACACCTTTGGAAGAATGGTTTGGTAAGAAGCCCTCTCTGAGACATATTTGTGTTTTTGGTTGAGGCATATGCATATGTGCCGAATGAGAAAAGATCTAAATTGGAGAACAAGGCTGTCAAATGTATTTTTATTGGCTATAGTGCTGGCATAAAAGGATACAAGCTTTGGAATCCTGATACAGAGAAGGTTCTATACAAAAAAAGTGTTATCTTTCGTGAGATGAAGCCTTCTACCTTGGATCTACAGTCAAAGACAAAATTAGAAAACAAAAAGGATGTTGAAATTCCTCAGACACCAAATAAAAAGGAATTGGAAATTCAAAATATACCTGAAACTGAGGAGAGCTCAAGTAGTTCTGAGAGTTCTGATGAAGAAGAACAACCTTAGCTTCAACAAGTGAGGAGGTCAACTCGTGAAAGAAAGTAACCTGATAGGTATGGGTTTTCTTTGATAGATTCTACTTGTGCCTATGCTTTAATTTCTAGCACTGATGAGCCTAGGACTATGAAAGAGGCATTTATAATCTCTGATTTAGACTCTTGGTTGGAAGCCATGAATGAAGAAATGATATCATTAGAAAAGAATGATACTTGGAATTCGGTGTCCTTGCCTAAAGGAAGAAAAGTTGTGGGCTGCAAATGGGTATTTAAAAAGAAAATAGGTCTGGATGGCAGTATGGAAAAATATAAGGCGAGGTTGGTTGTGAAGGGTTATTTCCAGATAGAGGGAATTGATTATGGGGAAATTTTTTCTCCTGTAGCTAAGCTGACATTGATTAGATTTCTTTTGTCACTTGCAATAGTGTATGACTTAGAGGTTGAACAAATGGATGTGAAGACAAAATTTCTTCATGGTGATCTTGAAGAAGAAATTTATATGTCCCAGCTTGAGCACTTTGTGGAGAAATGTAAAGAGAAACTGGTATGCAAGTTGAAAAAGTCTTTGTATGGATTAAAGTAATCTCCTAGAATGTGGTACCAAAAGTTTGACACGTTTGTTTTTTCATTGGGATTTGTAAGATCAAAATCTGATCATTGTGTGTATTACAAAGCTGAAAGTGATCGAGTCCTTATTATTGCTCTCTATGTTGATGATATGTTGTTCATAGGCAATAGTAAGTTAATGATTTTTGATCTTAAGTCTCAGTTGTCTGCAAAGTTCGAAATGAAGGATCTTGGTGCAACTAGGTATATTCTAGGAATGGAAATAACCAGGGACATGAAGAATAGAAAACTTTGGCTTAGTCAGAGTAAGTATATCAAGACTGTTCTAGAGAGATTTTATATGACTGATTGCAAGTAGCTAGTTGTTCCAGTTTTGCAGGGAATGAAGCTATCTATTGAAGACTATCCAAAATCTCCTACTGAGATGGAGGACATGACCAGTGCACCTTATGCTAGTGTGGTTGGCAGTCTTATGTATGCAATGGTCTGTACAAGGCCAAACATTGCCCAAGCAGTGGGAGTACTTAGTTGGTTTATGGCTAATCCTGGAAGGACACATTGGGATGTTGTGAAAAGAGTATTCAGATATTTGAAGGGAACTTCAGAATATGCTTTGCGTTACCATGGGAACTTGGTTGAATCACATAGGACTCTCAATATTCAAGGCTATGTGGATTCTGATTGGGCAGGGGACATTGATAGCAGGAGATCCACCAGTGGATATATTTTCATGTTGAATGGTGATGCAGTGAGTTGGATGAGTAAGCAGCAAGCTGTAGTTGCTTTGTCCACTACAGAGGAATAATACATGGTAGCTCCACACGCTTGTAAAGAAGCAATCTGGTTAAAACATTTGTGTTCTAACATTGGTTTTGATGCAGGGAAAATAACAATTTATTATGATAGTCAGAGTGCTATTTGTTTGGAAAAGAATCCTACTTTCCATGCCAGGACGAAACATATAGATGTATAGTACCATTTTGTACTAGATATGGTGGAGGATGGAAATGTATCATTAGAAAAAGTGGATATTTTGGAGAATGTTGTAGATGCATTGATGAAGCCAGTGAGCACAGACAAGTTTGGGTGGTGTGCCAATTCGATGGGCCTCAGTGCTCATGAATGTCAGTAGTTTTGATGTGCTCTGGAGGTGCCTGTGTGATCCTCATCAAGTGGGAGATTGTTGGAAATATGTCTCAATCTCACAAGCTGAAACCTCTGAAAGAGCCAAGTCAGTGTGACATCCATATTGTCTGGCCGACTGGCAGTTTAGTAACCTTGTGGTTTGTATAGGTCGCTGAGACAATGCTTCTATCTTGCCAACTAGTGTTGTCGCTATGACTTGTGGCTTTTTCTATAACCCTCTACCGAGTGGAGATCTCTGGCCGACAGGTTGGTGCCTAGCGGATGTTGGGGAGACTCATGGTGATTGGGTCATCGGTGTAACATGTGACTTCGATAAGAACTCCTAGCGATAGTTGGTATGTCTCACCAACAGTATACACTCAGAGTATCAAAGTAGCACAAAGGCCTCAGTATGAAGTCTTAGCGACAGTTGATTGTCTCGCTGATGGATGTGGTTTCACTGACTGATTGGTTCCTTCATTGTAACCTCTTGGCGAAAGCGGTAAGTCTTGCCGACATTGGTGTTTGATCTTGGGGTGACTTGAAGACTTCGGTAAGAACTTTCAACGATAGCGGTAAGTCTTGCCGACTATTGGACATTTTAGAATGACTTGCGAACTTCAATATGATGTCTCACCAAAGAGAAAGCTGATATCTATGTCACCTTTGAGCATCGATATGATGTCTCATCGAATAACAATGGTCCAGCCAAATAGCGATACATGTGATGGATATCGATATGATGTCTTGGCAACAAGGGGAAGTTTGAGTGACTGCTTGTGAACTCGGTGTAACCTCTTGCCGATAGTGATGAGTCTGGCTGATATCGATAGTCAGATCTTGTGGCATCGGGGAGACACAATTAGTGTCTCACCGACATACGAATACATTGTGAACGCCTTTGACCAATTGGGAGACCATCCTACGTGGTGTGTTTTCGACCAATTAGAGAAGCCGAATGGGAACCATTGGAAGTTAGTCTGTTGTGGCCATTCTATGAGGAAGTTCAACAGACAGAGATGACATGGATATATTCTGTAATTGCAAATGATGTTTGATTCGATGGATGTTCGATCAATGTTCGATGCACAGTTGGATGAATAGTTCGATGTATGATCAGTGTGAATTCAATTATGAAAGATTGTAACTTGAATGTTCTGTACAAGGTTGATCATTGAATCTGCTGCTATAATTTGACATCAGAAAGATAAGTCTAATCTCTATATGTAATCTCCATTATTGTAATACAAAGTGACTTCTCTTGGTGTGGTAGGTTTTTCTCCCATAAGGGTTTTTCCACATAAATCTGGTGTTCATGTGTGTATGTTATATTCTCTATTTCTGTTATTTCTTAGAAGTGTATCTTAATTGAACTGTAATTGAAAATTTAAAAACACCTCTACATTCTTCCCTGAGGTTTTGACGTTAGGAGAGTTGTTTCTGCACCTTAGCTTTCCTTACAAAATATGTATTTTTCTATTTCCTATGTTTGGAATCTTGGTTTGGGTACCTACTAAAGTCTAGCTGACTTGTGTGGGTATGCATCAATTCTAATTAGAGATTTGAGCTGACATACAAAAAAATATTATATTTTATTGTGAGGCTGACATACATTGAATTTATTATTAGTGGGTATATAAAGGAGATCGATAAACCATTTTGTGAGTGAATGCAAGTCATGGTTTTAGACACAATGCAGTAGTGAAGGAGTGCCAAGAAGAGATCGAAAAGAGAAGATTAATTATTTGAGGGCAGAATAGTTTTGGTATGCAGAGCAAAGCAGAGCAGAAGTGCGATCTGGTCAAGAGATTCAGAATCTAATCAACAACCTCAGTGGAACTGAATTTTGGAATTTGTCGATACTGTACTCTCAGTTCAAAATTTTGTTGTAATTTCAATTATATTTTGTAAGGAAGTGAGCCTTTCTCTTTTGAGCAGTGAGCTCTTGGCAGTGTGCCTGAATGCAAGTGCATTCCCCTTCTTTCTATTTTACTTTTAACAGAGTAAACATTGTGGATTAATCTTTTCCATGATTTTTTCCCTAATAGGGTTTCCATGTAAAAAATATCTAGTGTTATGGTGCTCATTAATGAGATTGCATGATTTCATTTGTTATGTGTTGCAAATGCTATATGAAGTTTAATTATTGTTGTTAATGGTTTTAGATCTGTCTTGGAAATCAAAATCAGTGAACATTGATTCACCCCCCCTCTCAGTGTTCCTAATGTCCAACAATTGGTATTAGAACAGGTTCCTCTTTAGAAGTTTAATATCTTGAGGTGAATCTTGAATTAAAATGGATGCTGGTGGTCTTCAACAACAGCTTATGGTAGCACTTGATGATCTTGATCAATCTAAAGTGGAGGTCATGGAATTAAAGGAAAATCTTGTAGGTGCCAAAAAAATTCATTCAATCATTGAAGAATAAGATAAATGAGTCAAGGGAGAAGAGGAAGGAGTTGTGTGATCAGTTGAAGCAAAAGTCCGGATGATGTCCATCTAAATCAAGCCCTAAAAGAAATAATATAAGAATGTGAAAAGCTAGCCAAGGACAATGCAACTCTAAAAGTTGAGATGGAATCTGTGGCAATAAAGTTTACCAAAGAGATTGAACAAAGGAAGAAGAATGAGGAGAATCTTTCCCAGTCCCTAAAAGAAAAATCTGAAGAATGCAACAAAATTAATAGTAGAACCATTCAGTTGGAGGAAGAACTGCAACAGGACAAAAACTATGAACACGAGATTGAGAGACAAATAGTTACTCTTGGAAATGAGCTTGCTATTGAAAATGAATTCAAGGAAAAGTCCAGGATAAGTTTTGCTAAGCTTGATGAGATAACCAAAAGTCAGAAGGATACAAATGACAAGCGAGGTCTCGGCTATGAGAAGGGTGAAAGTGTAATGCCCAAGAATCTCCCTCACTAACTCAGCTAAGAACAAAACACAAATACCAAAATTTTGTTTAACAACTCAAGAGAAAACTCACAAAAGTATGCTTTTCAAGAAAAGTATGGGGGAACCTAAGGGGCCAGACCTAATTCCTCGGGGGCTCGTCACTGACGGCCTTGTCTACGTATATAATTCATAGAGGAACCATAGTTCAACACAAGACTTCAACCAACACTCACTTGGTCGGATGATAATAAGTGCAACTCTCACAATTAATTTGACAACAATATACTCATATACTTAATGTCACTGGTTCAACTATGCTAGGGAACACAAGTTCAAGGTCAAGGATAATGACTAGACCTACATATAGAACCTCCTAATTAATCTTAGAAAACAACTAGATGACACACACACAACCCTCATGTGCAACCCAACTCTCAATCTTTGACCATTATACTTGACCAAAAAAAAAAAACGAGAACAAAAAGATAGAAGTGCTCACATATTGATCTTGAAACTATACAAATTCTAGTTAATAAATAAGTATAATGAAGAAAAGACATATTATCAGATAGTGTGATTTTTTAGATATCATTTCCTAAATCTCATCTATAAATAAACAACTTTTATTTTCTCTTATAGTACTCAAGGGATATAATTATTCTCGGAAATTAAATGTAGGAATATATATAAGCAAAGAAATAGCTTCATTTTAATAAATAATAAAATAGGATAAAAAAATATCTGATTATTATCTCTAGTCGTTTTGTCTCTCTTTCTGAATATGTACATTTCATAAAAAGATTATGTATTCTAATTTGAACATGTCAATAACCAATTCCTTCTTTAATCTATTTACAAAATAAAAATGAAATATAAAGAAAATACATTAATAAGGACTAATTCACTTTAAAAATAGATCATCAATTAAAATTTTAATACTCATAAGAAGTAAATAATTATATCATATTATTAAATCTTACAAGGAAATTTGACAATAAATCAAACATATAATCATTCTACAAATTTCAATTTGCTGATTGTAATTAAAAAAAAAAGCATCGTTAAAATAGTGATAACTTTTACGATATTAAACCAAATTTTAAACTTCAATATGATCTGAAAAGGGGAAAGAATGATGGACAAAACCCAAAATATTTTTTTTATAAAATCAAACCAATAAAGAGCAGTTTTGACTGCAATTAAACTCACCAGATTTCTATAAACTGGCAGCAATACAAGACGATACTAAAATGAACATAACTCTCACTTGTTTCACCAAATTGAAAAGTTTAATATGTTTTGGAATGGGGAAAGAGTGAGGAACAAAACCCATAAAGCGTTTATCATGGATCCCAATTGTGTGCGAGGAGTTTAATGTTGATTTAATCACAGTTTCAATGAAAACGTGATTTACCACATGATATGGAAAAATAAAACTAATCTATTTATCTGCAAAATCTATAATGGTATTTAGATTGAATTATATTGTATATGGTATTTATGTTTCAAATGTATTGTTTTGGTGTTTGGTTTCATAATTCTTGAAAAATAATTAAAACATGCTTTACAAGTTGAATAAAAATAATAGATCCTCGTGAATTATCTAATCCAATCTTGGCTCTGTTTAATTTCAGCAGTAGGCACATAGATAGCTAACAAGGTTTCAATCATGCATGGATATGAGATTACTCTAGTTCGATTTACTGAGCATATAAATAATTGCTACTGCCATGACTCTGTTCTTTTCTTTTGTAAGCACCTCAAGATAAGAGTATTCCTTTGGAATCTCGTCCAAAAATTCCCCAACTAAACTTTTCGATAGCCCCTTTTAAATTATGGAATGTTAAAAAGAAATGGGTGATAAGAGATTTATAATGAGCACCCTCACATTTTAATCCAACGAATTACCTCTCATCACAAATAATATAAATCTTCTTTATATATTCCCATTCTCTTAAAAGGGGTTATATGAATTTAAAATGAGAATAAATGCAAAGATAAAAATTATAGGAAAGGCTAGAAGTTATCTCATCCTTATTTCTTTGTCTTTTAGTCCCTTTTAATAATACAAATAATATCTATGTGAAGCAAATGACATCCATTTCATAGTATATGATATTCCTTTATTTTTATAATTCTAAATGTTTTGTTTTCTTAAAAGTAAATATATTATTATATAAAGGGTAATTATTGTTTATTTATTTATTTATTTTATTTAATTCATTTTTTTAATCTATGATTTATTGTTAGTTTCAAGAATGCTGATTTAAAGCTTAGTAATATAAAAGCATGGAAACAACAGATTTTGCATCAACAAGAATAAAATAAAAATCTTTAAATTTATGCCCTCAATTTTACATGCCTCTTTTTTAGACCTTTTCAATTTATTTGAACTATATTTCTAATAAGAGTTTCTTTATTGTGCAAACATTCTATCTTTTATAAAATACAAAATTAGTAAAATTTTATAAGCAATATTTTGTATTCATCCATTTGCTACTTTTTCTTAATCAACAATGATACTATTTGTTAATGAATATCATGCTAATTCTAGTCAACCACTAACATTTCTTCTTTTATTTTCTATCCAATCATTATCAAGCATATGAGCTCGATCTATCTAATAATTCATAATTTTTGAAGTTACAAATAATAATATCCATATATTTTTATCTATCAACAATACCATTAGAAATAAAAGTCATTGATTAAATCCATCAACTCTATAATAATAATTGAGTATTAGTGATAGAAATAATATTATGCATGCAAGAACTATCAAAAATATTTAATTTACATGATTGCATGAGTAATCTTGGTCTAACTTATAGCTTTGATATCCTTCCAAACATAGGGAAAAACATATCATCTCTATTACGATTACAAAATTCACAAGTGTTTATCATCCCTTTACCACTTGAACATATTAGGGAGTGTTTGTCGATAACTTACTTGTCATTGTCTTTAGATGCATTGAAGGTGACCTTACAAAAAGCTTTGGATCTGAACAAAAGAAATTTGAAAAGAAGGAAAAAGGCAGAAGACATCTAGTAAGGCAACCAAATGCTCAAAGATTTAATGGATATTGCTTTACTTGTAATAAATTTGGATATATGGCTTCTCAGTGTAGAAGGATAAACCCTAATACTCCATTTTCTGGTCAATGTTTTAAATGCAAAAAGTTTGGTCATAAAGCATTATAATGTAGAAGTATGCCTGTCAATACAAATGACATTAAATGATATACCTGTGGAAGATTTGGACATGTTGCTAATCAATACAGGTCAGGAGGAAATTAGTGGAATGGTTGGCACAAACAGAAAGGCCTGGTATTGTAGACATCCAATTTGATCACTTCCATATGATCAAACGTGTCTTCTTATTTATTCGATTGCTCATCTCCTTTGTCAATATTAATTAAACCATTTGTTTAATTAATACCTTGCATCTTACATAAGGGTCCTAAAGTATTTAATTTAATAAATACTTTACCCCTTTTCCTCCTCTAAATTAAATAAATTTACCATTTTATTTAATTTAGTCATATTCCCCTTTTGGAATTAAAATTCATTTTTTAATTCCTCTTTTCTCTCTCATGGTCACATCCTCCAACTTTTGCAAGTTGGTCTCTAATCCATCTTAATTACTTCATCTTCTTCTAATTAATAGGGGTTAGCATGTGCACACTCTTAATCATCATTAAGGTCACATCCTCCATAATCTCCCACTTGCTTCTAATGAGTCATTAGTCCATCTAACTGAGTACTTGAACAACCTTAAATCATTTGGTTAGCCTAACCTAATCCTCATCCTATTTATGGCATATGTCCTTGAGTCGAGTCAACCTTATTAAAGGCTTTCTCCTTTTGGACAAGACACTCCACTTCTCTATGTGAATTTTTAATTCACATTTAATCCCCCAAGGCACCCAAAAGGAATTTTTAATTCCTTCACTTCTTCCCACATGTCCTTCACTTATTCTTTATTCTTTCCCATCTCCCCATGAGAATATTTGAGAAATTTTTAATTCCTCACATGTCCTCTCACCCACATGGGGACAAGGACCTCCTTTATGAGGAGATCTTATCCAATCCAAAGGTACTTTGTACCCCCTCCATGTCATGTACTTCTCCTTCCACCTCATGTCCACTTCACCTTTTAGGGCTATCTCACATGCCACATGTCAAGATGTGAGGGCTTGTGAGTTCTCAACTCACCTTAGCCCTACATCTTGATATTTGGTGGCTCAATCTTGACCCTCCATTTCCCCTAGGAATTCTCAAAAATCCTATAAATACCCCCTCTTTTCTCTCATTTTGGGGGAGATCATTTTGCTAGCCAAATTCTTGCAATTTTGTTTCTAAACTTATACTTAGCCATTTTCATATTTTTATCCACTTGCACTCATCCTCACAACATCATTTAGCTTGTATCTTGTGCCATCCAAGGAGCATACACATCAAAGATCGAAGGGCCAACCAAAGGATCAATTCAACGCAAGGTATAATGTTCCATTTGTAACTTTTTATCTTGTGTTGATTCCAACTTAGGCTAATCTTGAGGTGTAGGTTGTTTTGGTGTTTATTTGCACTCTTTTACTTGCTGCTCATTTTCTAATGCATACATTCAACCTATCGCATTTCTGGCACGCTCGGTGGGACCCACAAACGGGTCTATTTCTTTCACGTTTGCTATTTTTTGCATTTTTGCAGATCCAGGTTACAAAGTGGTGGACCTATCCTGACAAAGTGGTGGATTTGTCTTGGAGTGGCGGATCTATCCTGGAGTGGCAGACCTATCCTGGAGTGGCAGATCTGTCCTGGAGTGGCGGACCTATCCTGCAGTGGCGGACTTGTCCTAATGTAGTGGCAGACCTGTCCTCCTGCAGTTGCAGACCTGTCCTAGTGCAGTGGTGGACCTGTCTTGACAGAGTGGCGGACCTGTCTTGATAGAGTGGCAGATATGTCCCTACAGAGTGGCGGACTTGTCCTCCCGAAGGTAAAAATTTCAAGTTTTTTTCGATTGTCTTTTGGTAAATTAGGCACATAGCTTAATTAAAGGGGTCAATAAACCTTGTTTGGCATGTTTGGGAAGGCTATTTGACGTATCCAATCCCCTTGCGCCATTTGGCAATCTTGGGTGATGAGAAATCATAGCTTTCCAAGTCCTTTTGAGTCACCCCTTTTTCACTTTCTTAGTGGGACCTGCTTGGGGATTTCATCACCCCAAGGGACGATTCCAACCACGCGTACCGGCGGGGTATATAAAGGGGGGAGAGTGAAAGCTATACCTCAATCCAACCACGTTGTAATTGGCAAAGCATCGGGATGACGTGAAGAGTTGGTCCGAGCCTTTAGTATTTCACTAAGGTTCCCGACTCATGCTTGTAACAGGTTGGTGTTCACGGTTTGGGCCTCACGTACCGGGTGTATATCGATGACTACTTAGCAACCATGTGCATCTTAGAGTAGAAGACTTTGTTGACCATACCCATTTCTACTAATCTTAGGGTTGTGCTATTTGAATTGTCTTTCTTGTGCAAAAACCAGTGATTATCAGTTTGGCCAAGTCTTTTATGATTGCTATATTTTGGGTCCTTTGCCTTACCCATCCATCAAAACATCAAGCTTAAACTTACCCTTTGGCGGACCTATCCCTGTGCTGTGGCGGACCTGTCCCTGTGCAGTGGCGGACCTGTCCTAGTGTATTGGCAGACCTGTCCTTATCCTTTGGCGGACTAGTCCCTGTGCTGTGGCGGACCTGTCCTAACCTTGTGGCGGACCTGTCCCTGTGCTGTGGCGGACCTGTCCCTGTACAGTGGCGGACCTGTCTTAGTAAAGTGGCAGACCTGTCCTTGTGTTGTGGCAGATCTGTCCTATTGCAGTGGCAGACCTGTCCTTGTGCTGTGGCGGACCTATCCTAATACTTTGGCAGACTTGACTTTTGATCATCCTATATTATCACTTGGCACCCCTTGTCCCTCTGTTTCGAACATCGACATGATCATCCACCATCCTAAAATGAACATCTGAACGTCTGTTCTGAGTCTCCATCCCTTCGTTCTAAGGGTCATTTGTCCTGAACACTCTTTTGCTCGTTTCAAGAGCCATTCATCTATCCTAAGATGCTCCCCATCCGTCCTAAATCCGCCTTCATATCCGGTCTCCGTTGGTCCATATAAACCCCATTGGAATAGTCATCCACGTTGACCTAGGTATTCATCCCTAATCATAATCATCGTAACTGGCTTAGGATTGCTATCCATCTTAAGTTAGTCATCCTTTTCGACCCAGTCAATTTGCTTCTATCTCAAGTTGGATTCGGTATCGTTATCATACATCCACCTTCCAATCAATACCTAGTGTTACCAAGGATCCTTCTTAAACTGGGTTGTGGACCTCGGTCTTCATCATATTTATCATCAAATCAATCCTAATCACCCGACCAATCCGACCCCCACATCATCAAATCTTTCCGAATCAAAATCCAAAACCTGGACTAATCTAGTGTCATCAAATCAATCCACATCGGTCTAACTGATCGTCATCAATCAATCTCCCATCAAGTCGAATCAATCCTTCATCATCAAGGTCTTTCTAATACCTTGATCCCTCTCATCATCTTGCATGCCCGTTCAGACTTGATCACAGGTAAAAAAAATGGCCGACCAACAAGCCCTAAATGCCCAATCAAACAACCCCCAAAATCCCACCAACACAGTCAACATCTCATCATATCCTAACTATGGTGCAAATATCCCTCACGATCCCCACAATGACACCTCATCACAATCCAATGTGGATGGTCAAAATAGGTCACCCCCTAGGGAAGAAAACATGGCTGATCAACCTGAGCTCACATTCGAGGAACACTTCAGCAACCCTGTTAATGCACAAATGACAGAACGCCTTCTCGAAAGACATGGGTACAAAATATTGGCTCACTTGATTAACAAAGGTGTCAAGCTTCCATCAGGTGTCAACTTATCCAAGTATGGTACCTCCACATCTAATGTACCCCAAGGTTCACATGACATTCCTAGTAGCTCATATGTCCCCAACGTTCCTTCCGTAGAAGGTTGGCATCAACCTGAGTTTGGCAATGCTGTCCTGTATCCCGTTAGCAATCCTACACATCCCACCATCTCAATCACATGAACACCCAAAACCATTGATCCCAATGATCCTTTTGCCTATGGCATGCCACAAAATATCCCGCAACCGCAACCATTAATGCTACCAGCATCACTCCCCTCAAACCTGCCTCCTGTCAACACTGGGGGCAACCCTTTCGCCACCTTGCCCCCACCTCTTGGGGCTACCAATCCTCCACCATCGTCATTCATACCCCAACAACTGCCCCAATCTACCAATCCTCCACCATCATCATTCATACCCCAACAACCGCCCCAATCTAACAATCCTCCACCATTGTCATTCATACCCCAACAACCATCCCAATCCAACATCCCTCCTTCATTGTCATTCGTATCCCAACAACCTCCCTCACACAATGTCTCAATCACAACTCTACCTCAACAACACCCATCAGACAATCCCCTATTTTCAACACAACCATCGTAGCATCAACCGCAAGGAAATCAACCTCAGCCTTCAGCCTTGACCATATCTCCATTCCTTGCATCCATTTTATGCCCGCAAGCGCAACCACCACATAACATCCCATCTCACCCACCACAGCCGCCGACTATGCATCAACAACCACCCCATCATTACAACTATTATAACCAGCAACAATATCAACAACAACCCTCCTATGTAGCATCACAACAGTCATATCAGCACCCCCAATATCCACAAGCTAATCAACAAAACCTTCTCCATACTTCCCAATAGTATGCCACCCATAACTACCCAACCAATTCATATCTCGCCTCGCAACAACAACCTCTTTATCAGCAAGGTCCCTTGGCGTATCAGCAGGGGATGCCACCTCCTCATCCATATGCCCATCTCCAAACATCATCTCAAAATCCACAATCGTCCTACCATCAATACCCATCCAACACATCGGCCAATGCGGACATCCTCGAAATCAAAGCCGCTCTGAAAGATCTCCAGGCAGGGACTGGCAAATAATTGTTCAAGTTTGAAGATATATTCCCTTATCCGTATGATCCCTCCATCTCATTGATTCCCTTCCCCAAACATTTTGAGATGCCAAAGTTTGACAAATATAAGGGGAACAAAGATCCTAAGGCCCACTTACAGGAGTTTTACTCCCAGTGTCAAGAAGTTCTCCACAATGACAACTATCTCTTGCGCTTGTTCCCCCGGAGTCTGGGAAACAATGCGCTAGGGTGGTTCATGACCCTCGAAAAGGGATCTATAAAATATTTTGCAGACCTATCTAAGAAGTTCATCTCCTACTTCTCCTTCAATTTGGAGAAAGATACTGATACCCTGGATCTTCTCAAAGAGAAACAACGTGAAGGGGAAACCTTTACTAGCTACCTCCAGAGGTGGCGTGCCCTAGCAAGCCGAATGAAAACCCTGTTGAACAAAAAGGACATGGTCACCCTCTTTGTGGAGAACTCCCATCCTGACATGGATCATAACTTCCGATTACATTGTGTCACCACCTTCGCGGAGGTAGTAGAGAAGGGACCCATCCTTGAGCGTTCCTTTGTTGCCAAGGGGCACATCAAAATATATAATCAAGATAAGGAAAGGACATTCAATGACAAGCCACATTTTTGGAACAAGAACAAAAATGCAGTCAATGATGGTGTTACTAATACTAAACATGTCCATGTTGCCAACACATCCCAGAAACAACAACAATCCATACCTAATGCCATATCTGTATTGCAAGGGACACCCCGTCCTCCCCAATAGTCCAATCAAAATAACCAAGGGAACACAAAACGCTATTATGCTCAACTAGGAGAACCCTTGAGTGTCATCTTCAACAAACTGTTGCAGATCAGCTATTCGATCACATACCCTGTTACCAAGCCACTCGACGAATCCAAACCTAAGCGCGCATGGTTTAGGGAAAATGATATTGTGAGTTCCACAAAATCAAAGGACACTCTTTGAATAAGTGTCAAGGTCTAAAAAACTACGTCCAAGATCTCATAGATCGAGGCGATATCAAGGTCGACCCCAGTCAAGCTCTCTAGTCCAATGCTCAATTGCAGATCTATCAATATGCCTTCCCAAACCATAACCAAGGTCCGAGAACCTCCGATAGTAATCCTCAAAATAACAACACAAATAGCGTGAGCTATAAGAATGTACCCCTCGATTATGAGGGTATTATTCATTACATTGAGCAGGTAGAACCTCGTGTATCCATGATACATGTCAAAGCTAAAGACCCTCAATGTGCTGTTACCACACGACGAGCCCGCATCACCATTCCTGTAGCCTCCGCACCCGCCCAATCGACTCCTGTAACCTCCCAGTACAACGTCCTTGATCACTTAGGAAAGACCCCTGCACATATCTCCATTTTGGATTTACTTAAGTCTTCCCCCGTGCATCAAGAAATCCTCAACAGAGCCCTACAGGAAACCCATGTGCCTAATAACATTGATCCCACACATTTCCAAGCTTTGGTAGGACACCTAGCTTCATCTCACCAACTACACTTCAGCTAAAATGATATGCCCAACATTGATGCCAATCATAATCGCCCCTTACATATTGAAGTCGTGGTTGCCCGACATAAAATAAAAAGAGTTTTGGTAGATAATGGCTCTGCCCTCAACTTGTGCACTCTAAAATTCATAAAATAGGTGGGGTTTACCCAAGCGGACTTAAGCAACCAGATCATTACAATCAAGGCTTATGATAATGCAGAAAGGAATTCAGAAGGGATAATCAATCTTCCTGTCCAAGTGGGACCGGTGGTTCAGTACATTACCTGCCATGTCCTTGATTTGGACTTGCCATATAATCTCCTCCTCGGCCATCCATGGCTCCATGCTATGCAAGCCGTGCCCTCCACCTACCATCAGTGCCTCAAATTCCCAGTCAACAGACAAGAGGTCACCATCTATGCTGACCCCCAACCATTCGAATATTGCCGCGCTCTAGAGGCATCATTTCCCCATTTACATTATTGTCCTGGGATTGAAATGGGGGCATCTCAGTCATCACCCATTAATCCACCATCCACCGTAATATCCACTCCATCCTCCACTGATCCTACAGTCACAAAAGTCCAAATCATTGACAAAGGGTGTGGCGAGTACGAAATGCATACTGCTCTTAATATAGCGACCATGCCACCATCGCCACATGAGTATGGTCAACCTTCCCATGCTACCCCAAAGGAAGACAAGACTGTCACCTTCCGTGGCAAAAACATCCCTACCACCACTTTCGTATCCCCAAGTATCAAGACAGATGCGCCAAAAGAAGACATAAGCCAATGGGTTTACCGAGAAGAGCCTCAGCCAGAAAATCCTCTCAAGGAATACTTTCAAGAAAAGTACCCCTGGCCGACAAAGTTTGTAGAAAAGCATAAATATCAAGGTAAGGGCCTAGGAAAGCAAGAACAAGGGCGGTTACAACCCATTGATATGTCTCCGCTCCCAAAAAATGTGGGCATTGGGTATGACAGGAAGCAGAAAGGCCCCAAAACATCGTCTAATGCTTCCAATAGTGTAGCTGTGGACAATGGCTCATTAGAAGACATACCCGAGGAGGAATCCATCATACGTGTGTATGATGACGTCGATCACGCCGACCTATCTTCCATGTTCGAATGCCTATCCATCTGCACTATTAGCCTATCCCTTTTCCATCCTGAGCTCATTGATTGGGACCTATGTAATCGCACACCTGTCAGTATGTCTACGGATACATATGTGAACCTCATGGGATTGGGGGAGGATGAACACTCCAGTCGCAAAAATGAGAATAATAAAAATAACAAGCGGTCATCTAGTGAAAACCTCCCTGAGGCACTTCGTGACCTTGAAAAAGTAAAAATAAAAGATGCATTTGATGGCGAAAACCTCGAAGAGGCGCTAGAAGATGGAGATGTTCATCTTCCCCTTATGGGAACTCAGTTATCCGCCCGATTACCTATTCTAATTGAAGAGACTCAAGAAGTCAATCTAGAAACTGCTGAAAGTCCTAAGGTCACCTATGTAGCTAAGTCACTCTCAGAGCAAGAGTACCCGGTCATCGTGCAGCTACTCCAAGAGGGAATCGTTAACTTTGCTTGGTCATACTCAGACATGCCAGGCTTAGATCCCGCCTTAGTGGTTCATCACCTAGACATCCGCCCAGACGCTAAGCCTATCAAGCAAAAACTCCGCAAGATGCATCCGCAAGTCGCGTTGTTAGTCAAGAAGGAATTGGAGAAGTTACTGGAGGCCTGTTTTATCAGACCAATTGACTACTCTGAGTGGATCTCCAACATAGTGCCAGTTGCTAAACCAAATGGTGACATTCGGGTCTGCACAGACTTCAGGGATCTCAACAAAGCCTGCCCAAAAGATGACTTCCCCCTGCCCAACATTGACATGTTGGTCGACCTGACAGCAGGACATGAGATGTTGTCCCTTATGGATGGCTTCTCCAGGTATAACTAGATCTGAATTGCACCTGAGGACTAACACAAAACTGCCTTCACAACTCCTTGGGGCACTTTCTACTACAATGTTATGCCCTTCGGTCTCAAAAATGCAGGGGTGACATATTAGAGGGAAATGACGGTCATCTTCCATGACCTTATACACATCATCATGGAGGACTATGTCAATGACCTATTAGGAAAATATAGAACACGAGCAAAACATCCTGCCATCCTGAAAAAGATATTTGAGTGGTTAGAGCACTACAAGTTGCAGCTAAACCCAAAAAAGTGTGTCTTTGGGGTCACTTCAGGAAAGTTGCTAGGTTTCATAGTCTCTCGCAGGGGCATTGAGGTTGATCTCGCTAAGGTAAAAGCTATCCTGGACATGCCCCCTCCACGCAATCTCAAATAGTTAAGAAGCCTTTAGGGGAAGATGCAGTCCATCCGTCGGTTCATAGCCTAGCTGGCAGATAAGTGTCAGTCGTTCACTCATCTTCTGAAAAAGATTCCACCTTCCGATGGAACTAGCAGTGTCAGATAGGCTTCAACAAAATCAAGGAATATTTAGCCCATCCCCCCATATTAATGCCACCTATTCCTGACAAACCCCTCTTGCTTTATATCTCCACCACTTTAGTCGCACTGGGGGCATTGTTGGCACATCATGATGAGTCGTCAAAAGAAAGGGCAATCTACTACATCAGCCGGACATTGGTTGGCTATGAGTTAAACTACTCCCCCATGGAAAAGGCCTGTCTTGCACTCGTCTTTAGCACACAGAAGCTTCGACATTACATGCTTAACCATCCAGTTAAATTAATTGCCAAGATCGATCCATTGAAGTACCTATTATCTAGAACTACTTTGACTGGCCGCATGGCTAAGTGGGTCATGCTCCTTAGTGAATTCGACATAGAATACGTGGACCGCAAGGCTATCAAAGGAAAAATAATTGTAGATCAGTTTGCGGAAGCCCCTTTGGTTGATACTTATCCATTGATCACAGAATTCCCTAATGAGGAAGTCTTCTCAGTTGAGGAAACCCCCACGTGGACACTGTATTTTGATGGATCATATAAACATAATGGATCAGGGGTAGGAATTTTATTAGTTACCCCTCAAGGTGACTACATCCCAAAGTCATTCAGGATCGCACTCCCATGTACCAACAATATGGCAGAATACGAAGCTCTCCTCACCAGCCTCAAACTTGCAAAATAGTGGCACATAACTCAGTTAAAAGTCTTTGGTGATTCCTTGCTAGTCATCAGACAAGTTAATGATGAGTTCCTAACCAAGGATGATAAGTTGTTACCCTACAAGCGTATGGTGGATGATTTCAAGAAATATTTCACCTCTATACAATTTGAACAGATTCCTAGGGTATGAAACAAAGCAGCTGACATGATGTCCACTATTGGCTCCCTCCTGGACATGCCCAAGTACCGAACAAAGTGTGAGTTTCTTGTAGAACAACTTTTAATCCCAGCATATGATATCCCTGAGATCAACATGGTGTATGAAATTGTGGGTCCCACCTCCCCATGGTACCAAGACATCTATACCTACCTTCGTGATAACATTATACCCCTAGACCTTACCCATAACCAACGCAAATCCTTCATTCATCGCTCTTCTCGATACGTCATCGTCAGTAATATGCTTTATCGTCGTGGGTATGATGGAATCCTCCTTAGATGTCTGAATGAGACTGAGGCCCATGCTACATTAACGGAGGTACATGGCGGTGTTTGTGGAGCACATTCAAATGGTATGGCTCTGGCCAAAAGGATCTTACGAGCTGGATATTATTGGCCTACGTTGGAACACGATGCTTGCGAGTTTGTGAAGAAGTACCTTCCATGCCAGTAACACACAGATTTAATCCATGCTCTAGCATAAGATCTTCAGCCCCTCCTGGCACCATGGCCATTTTCTCAATGGGGTTTTGACTTGATTGGCAAGATTCACCCACCATCATCTGACGACCATACATTCATAATCACTTCCATTGAGTATTTCACCAAGTGGGTGTAGGCAATGCCCCTTTCACAAATCACCGACATTCAGATCTCCAAATTCATCCTTTACCATATTCTTTACAGATATGGTATCCCATCCACTATCATTTCCGACAACGGCAAACCATTCAAAAACCAAGCCATGAAACACCTTTGTGACACCTTCCATATCCAGCACCGTTGGTCAATGCCTTATTACCCCTAGGGTAATGGTCAGGCAGAAGTGACCAACAAAACCCTCATTCGTATTCTCAAAAAGGTTGTCAATAACACTGAACAAGATTGGCACCTCCACATTCATCCTGCCCTCTGGGCATATTGCACATCCATCCGCACCTTGACAGGTGCCACCCTACTCTTTAGTGTATGGTACTGAAGTCGTCTTGCCAATCGAGGTTGAACTTCCATCATTGAGAATCTCTTTGAAGAACCTTATCAGTGAAGAGGATGCTCGTGTTGCGCGGCTTGCACAGCTGGAGTTACTGGACGAATGAAGAATAAAGGCCTACGACCATCTGCAAGCATATCAGAATCGCGTCAAACATAGTTACAACAAGAAGGTTCGTCCTCGCCAATTCTAGGTGGGCAAGCTTATCCTTAAGGAGAACCAACGTACTCAGCAAGACCGAGACAAGAAAGGAAAATTTGAGGCAAATTGGTTGGGGCCCTATATCATAGCTGCTAAATATGGATCTGGGGCATATAGGTTGACTACTCTTGAAGGAGAACCCCTTGACGAGCCTATCAATGTCATGCATTTGAAAAATTTCTACGCCTAAATCTGCTCGGTTACCCCACCTTGTCAAAGAAATCCAAAAAAATAAAAAAATAAAAAAATAAAATAATTAAGAGAAATAATCCGTCCTATGGTGAAAACCACCTTGTCGTGGCGCCTTGGATAAGTGTGGGTGGTGAAAACCTAGCAACAGGCGTCATCCATAGAGGGCTTAATCATTATCTACCTGACATCCTGATTATTTTATGCCGTCATCCGCACTATTGTCCTCACCTATCTTATCCTGGGCCGCTTGGTAAATATTGATTGAGCATTGGACGACCCATCTAGTCTATCTCCCATTCCTGAGCTTTTCGGTATCCCACTCTGAACTTACATCATTCATGCTCGTGTCGTTAGGTAGGATCATCCATCATGTTGGTCTTCACCTAGGTCCCATCACATCATGTCCGTTAGTCAAACTACGTTGCCCCTGCACTGTCACGTAGGCAAGGTTGATCATTTGATTCACCCCCAGGGCATTTTTCCATCATCATCGGTTACCATTTTTCTTCTTTTCGCTTTATCCATAGTCTTTTTAGGAATTATGAGGGCTCTGCACTTTCATGTAGGCAAGGCTAATCTATGATCGGCCCCCGAGCCCCTAGGTCTGTAGGTTATGTCGATCTTTTGTGCTTCATTATCAAGTTATGCCCACATCTAACCGGTTCTTAACAAACAAAATTCCCTTGTGTTACAAGATCTTGTCCCTCGGTAACATCCCGTGTCAATTGGATCATCCTACTTTTGCATCCATCTTTGGTCTCAATAGGATGAATCCTTCCTAGCAGACCTCGCCAATCACATCCATCACCTTGATTCTATGGCAAAGGACCTGTTGTCTTGATTATGATCTTTTGATGCTTTCAAATTTTGTTTATCATTTTAGGTTCCTTCCCATCACTTGTCAAGGTCGCCTTGGTCTACCATACCATGGTGTGCTTTGACCTGTTGAAATGGGGGCATACCTTGATCTTTTGTTTTGACTACTGTCTTCTCAGTTGTCCCTCGTAAGACCCACCGAGATCTCCAAGGTCTTGTGTTATGTGGGGACAACTTTGTGTGTTTGTGGTTATTACAACACTAGGCCCGACCAAGGTCATTGAAACCTTGAGGTGTTGGGATAACCTTATTGTTTGCTGTGTTTGTTTCATGCATAGAGTACTCGCTCGCCTTGGTCTTCTATATCAAGGTGCTAGGTACCCTACGCTATAGTAAAAATCAATGCTCCAAAGATGGTAAAATCTCATTTTCACTGCATTTCCACCACTTTGCATGCACCCTTCATTTCCATCATAACTATTGCTTATGATTCTGTTCATGCAAGTACTCTCATTCTTTTTTCCTCTTAGGTCCTCTTCCTCTCAGGATATTAATGGTTGTTTTTGGCAAATGCAATCTTCCATCCGCCTATCACCTATCCACATTCTCATAATGGTCGTTATTGAAATTTAAGTGCATTGTAAGCATTTACCATGTGCATCCATAAATCATACACCAAAAATCATATACACATACATAAATCATCCATCACATGTGCATCCATAAATCATACATCACAAATCATATAAACATGCATAAATCGTCCATCCACATTTGCATCCATAAATCATATATCACAAATCATATAAACATGCATAAATCGTCCATCCACATTTGCATCCATAAATCATACATCATATATCATATAAACATGTGCATCCATAAATCCTACATCATAAATCATATAAACATGTGCATCCATAAATCATACATCATAAATCGTCCATCCACATTTGCATCCATAAATCATACATCATAAATCATATAAACATGCCTAAATCGTCCCTCCACATGTGCATCCATACATCATGAATCATAGAAACTTTTACATCGATCATAAATCATCCATCCATAAAACATAAATCATAAAGCATAAATCATCCATATAAACAGGTGTATATATTTGTATATGGAACCACATCATGAATCATCTCATATAGCCACATAAAGGAAACATCATGCATAATGTCAATAAAGACTATCACATAATCAAAATAATAAACATCATGTCATAATAATACATCTCTATCATATATCACCTAATAAGATACAAAATCTAGAGATGTGGATCACCTCTGCCCTCTGGCGACATGCACAAACCATCCATCCTGTATCTGCCAAAAATAACCAATGTCCTGCATCTGCCTGCTCTACTGTGAGCTGCCCACATCTGACCTCTGTGGAGAATCAGGTACTGACCCTCTATGTGCTAGAGTCCCCTGGTACTCACAGGTGGGTGTCCCCTAGTACTCACGGGTGGGTGTACCCTGGTAACCACCATATGGAGACAGAGTCCGTTGATAGTCACTGAAACCCTTGGTGCATGTCCCTAATGACTGGGATGGCCCTGGTGGCTATGGAGCTTGATTGACATAGCGTGCCGCGCACTGCGCTGGATCTAGAACAACCTGGTCATATACCCCCCTCCAGTAGCTAGCCTGCTGCATAAACTCATCCCTCTGCCCAGCTATCAGTCTTGTGGCATTCCGCTCATGCCTATACCAATCTTGATCTGCGCTGATAGCCTGCCGCTTCCATGCCTAGGCCTCCTGAGCTAATATCAATTGCTGTATCGGCTTTGAGCCTCTATCCCTCTCTGCTTGCATCACCTGTAACTGCGTGTGTACCTCCTGCACATCTATCCCTGGCCCTCCCCCCCAACCATCCCCCTCTGCAACTAAGTCCACGCTGCATCCCTCTCGCCTTGTAATGTCTGCATCCATGACTCTGCAGCATCCCTCTCCCTCTGTGCAACCTGTCCTTGCGCCACCGTTACATCTCTGTCCCTCTGCAGGGCCTCGTAATCTTAGCTCAGCCGATCTCACTCTCGTCGCAAGCTAGATGCCTGCACTGTCACTGTATGTCTCTCTTTGTGAAGTGACTGTGCCTCTGCCTCAGCCACTTGCCTCTCGCCCTGTGCTACCTAAATCTGTGCCTGTAACACATCCCTCCCAGCCTCCAACACCTCCACCTGTGCCTGTGCCACATCTCTCTCTGCCTCCACTGTGCACACTCTATCCCTGAGCTCAGCTAGCTCTCTCTGCATACTCTCTGCATCCCCTATCTCCCTGCTGCTAGTCTCCTGTGCCCCCCTCCTTCCACCAAACCCAATCCCTGCATCTATATCATTTGGCTATGCACCTCTGCTCGCAATCTCTCCACCTTAGCTCGCAGGTCCATAGTCTCATCTTGGCTCTCATCTCTCTCCCTCACCAATCTCCGCTCCTGCTCTGATGCTAGCCTGACTAGCTCTATGTAGTCTCTCTCACCCTGAGCAAGTCAGGCCCGCCACTCCTCCCTCTCTGCCTCCACTGCGATCCACTGTCTCCGCCTCCCACACTCACTGCTCACTCCGTCGCAGTCTCTCCACTGTCTCTCTCAATACCACAACTGGATCCTCCCCCGTGGGTGGTGCCACTACTAGCGGTGCTACATCATGCATATCTGAGTCAACCTCCATCTCCCGTGGATGGTACCCCTCACTCTCGGCTGAGTACCCCTCACTCTCCACTGATAGCTCCATCTTGTCCAGATCTATCACCACAGGAACTCCCTGCTGTGGCTGTCCTCCTCTGGCCCTGGCTGTCTCCT
>VDFB02271358.1:725085507-725409812 GCA_007258455.2 Sequoia sempervirens | reverse complement strand
TAATCCGCTCCACTGGATGTCGCCTGAACCACTCCTCATATCGATCTATCGTCCCTGCATCTTGTGGCCCCTCTCGCCTGTCTGGATAGGGCCTGGACACCAGTCTCTCAATATCACTCCATACGCTGCGCAGATTTAGCCTGGATCCCCATGGTCGCTCCTGTACCTGTCGTGCAAACCTCACTCGACTTGCTGGAATATCCTGTCTCACCCTGAACTGTCTCGTCACCCGATCCAGTTGATGCAACTCCACTACGTGTGGCTTGCTCCCAATAATGTAACAGTGAGTAAAAAAGTAACCACTATGCAGCCCCTCCTCCCTCGACCACCCTCTGAATCATCACATCATATATGGCCTCCACACTATATCCACTGCCTGCACATCATCAAACTGCCTCCTCCACACATCCACCTCCTGCATCTCTCGATACCATAGTAGCATCCCTACCTCTACTCCCCACCACCATGCTATAGGCTGCGTGTCATCATGCTCCCCAACCCTCACCATAATTGGCCTGGCAATGCGGATATGCTCCCAGGCCCACACCTGTAGTAATTTCACGTGTGTCACACTCAACTGTTTCTTATAGAAAATCACGTGCATGTCCTGATATAGCTAAGCTAACATGCACATCCCCCATGCAAACTATCCCTCCCAGCCCTCAATGATGTGCCGAATCACCTCGACCGACCTCATGTGCAGAAACTGACCACTCCGGTTTGGCAGTAGTATCCTGCTAATCAGTCTAGCTAGGTACAACGATAGTACCGGTATCCTACATGCTACCATCCTATCCACATCCAACTGACCCCATTGCACTGGTAGCTTGTCACTACCAAACACCATGCGCACAGACTCATCCAGTGATTCATCCTCTGACCAGCACTCGCTAATCGGGAGCCCTGATATCGAGAGCCTCAAAAACTGCCACACATCCTCTAGTGTCACCGTCATCTCCCCTGTCGGTAGGTGAAACGTCAACGTCTCCAAATTCCACCACTCTATCAAGGCTGTCAACATGGCCCCATAGGTGTTGATCATCGGATATGTCAGTATGTGTAGTAATCCTACCTCCGCTAGTCTCTAGTGATCCTCCCCGGTCATCCTCACCATGCATCTCCTTAGCACCTTCGATCGCCTCTCTCGAATGTGCGTAATCCCTGTTTTCTGCACACACGAAACACATTTTTATCATTTTCATCCTCTTTTTTTCCCATCATTTTTGGCTTTTACCACCCCCCCATCCCCTTCTCCCCCTCTCCTCACCCCCATTCTCCCCATCGCCTCCTCTCCCCCCATTCTTCCCACCCATCAACGTCAAAGATTCAGTGATTGATCTGATCTGGATTGATTGTCTGCCGGATTGATCGCCGGAAAATGATCTGCCGGATTGATTCATTGATTCTGATGCTGATTGATTCAGCGCCTGATCCTGATTTTGATTGATTCGCTGTTTGTTCCGCACGCCCCACTTCCCTCCCTCCCCCCTGGGCTGGCCGTCCACCCCCGGCGGCAGCAGACCCTTTTGCCACCGGCAGTGGACTCGTCCTCCCTCGGCGGCAGCGAACCTATCCGCCACCGGCGGCGGACCTGCCACCGCGGCTGCGGGCAGACCCGCCCTCGGTGGCAGACCCGCCGCTGCGGTGATGGACCTGTCTGTTGGTGGTGACAGATTGGTCCATGTGGCCGCCGCCCTTTCTCCCCCTTCTGGCGCAAAATCCAATGCACAAGCAAACAAATTTTTTCTACCCATTTTTATTCCTGACGCCTCGGACAAAACCCATATTTTTGTTTTTCGAAAATAGGTGCATAAATGACTAAAAAACACAAAGTTATGTTTAGAGCTAACCTGGCGTGGTACGACACGGTGGATGAAAAATAAATGTCTCTCGTCGGCCCGGTGAATCATGTCACTGTTGTACTTCGGCATGGTGTCTGATCTCACTCGCCTCCTTTTCTTCCTCTCCTCCTTCTCCACTTGCCAGCTGTCACAATGAGCCAAAGGTAATTCTACAATTACCTTTTATCCCCTTTTCACTTTTTCCCTCCTTTTTCACCTTAGAGTCTTTTTTTCCTTTTTTTTAACCCAAAAAATTCCTTCGACTAATTCATCCCAGCTATTTCTTCCCGGGGCCGCCATTTGTACACTGTTTATTCGATTCACTCTGTTCAAGCGCCATTCTTCTCATTTTTTTATGCTCTTTCCAACATGTACCACTCCATACTTTCAAGAAGTTGACCGGGGCCCCCTTTTCCTCCCCCGTCCCCCTTCTCGAGGGGGCATACCCTACTATTCCCTCCTAACCCATCACTCAGCCTACTGTCACTGAACTGGGGCATCCTCTCCACATTCCCTCCGTTTGAGGCAGCTCACGCGCATTCCCTCATGCTGGGGCATCTCTTTTTCTGATCTCTTCCTCTATAGAGTCATCTGCATTTTGTTTTTCTTCGAAACCCTATTATTCTAATAGTATTTCGAAGAGGGGCAAAATGTAGACGTCCAATTTGATCACTTCCATATGATCAAACCGGTCTTCTTATTTATCCGATTGCTCATCCCCTTTGTCAATATTAATTAAACCATTTGTTTAATTAATACCTTGCATCTTACATAAGGGTCCTAAAGTATTTAATTTAATAAATACTTTACCCCTTTTCCTCCTCTAAATTAAATAAATTTACCATTTTATTTAATTTAGTCATATTCCCCTTTTGGAATTAAAATTCATTTTTTAATTCCTCTTTTCTCTCTCATGGTCACATCCTCCAACTTTTGCAAGTTGGTCTCTAATCCATCTTAATTACTTCATCTTCTTCTAATTGATAGGGGTTAGCATGTGCACACTCTTAATCATCATTAAGGTCACATCCTCCATAATCTCCCACTTGCTTCTAATGAGTCATTAGTCCATCTAATTGAGTACTTGCACAACCTTAAATCATTTGGTTAGCCTAACCTAATCCTCATCCTATTTATGGCATATGTCCTTGAGTCAACCTTATTAAAGGATTTCTCCTTTTGGACAAGGCACTCCACTTCCCCATGTGAATTTTTAATTCACATTTAATCCCCCAAGGCACCCAAAAGGAATTTTTAATTCCTTCACTTCTTCCCACATGTCCTTCACTTATTCTTTATTCTTTCCCATCTCCCCATGAGAATATTTGAGAAATTTTTAATTTCTCACATGTCCTCTCACCCACATGGGGACAAGGACCTCCTTTATGAGGAGATATTATCCAATCCAAAGGTACTTTGTACCCCCCTCCATGTCATGTACTTCTCCTTCCACCTCATGTCCACTTCACCTTTTAGGGCTATCTCACATGCCACATGTCAAGATGTGAGGGCTTGTGAGTTCTCAACTCACCTTAGCCCTACATCTTGATATTTGGTGGCTCAATCTTGACCCTCCATTTCCCCTAAGAATTCTCAAAAATCCTATAAATACCCCCTCTTTTCTCTCATTTTGGTGGAGATCATTTTGCTAGCCAAACTCTTGCAATTTTGTTTCTCAACTTATACTTAGCCATTTTCATGTTTTTATCCACTTGTACTCATCCTCACAACATCATTTAGCTTGTATCTTGTGCCATCCAAGGATCATACACATCAAAGATCGAAGGGCCAACCAAAGGATCGATTCGACGCAAGGTATAATGTTCCATTTGTAACTTTTTATCTTGTGTTGATTCCAACTTAGGCTAATCTTGAGGTGTAGGTTGTTTTGGTGTTTATTTGCACTCTTTTACTTGCTGCTCATTTTCTAACGCATACATTTGACCTATCACAGGTATGTTTCAATTGTAACAATCTTGGATACCTTACAAAATTCTGTAGGAACATAAACATGAATAAAAGAGGTCCGGTTTATCAAGGAAGAAATTCATAGAAAGACAAAAAATGAAAAGAGAAAGAATCTATGGAAGAGATAAGAGATCATATGAAGAAAAGTGAATCTGATGAAGAAAACAAGGCTGTACTGGAAGCTCCCTCTGGTAACTCTTCTAGTAATTGATATGAAGCTAGTGGCCTAGGGGGATTTTTCCATGAAAATATCTTGTCCCCCTGTGTATAATTAGCATTGAGTTGTTGGAAGTCATCAGTCATCATGTTATTCATTAATGGAAGTATCAACAATCATATGTTGAATTGGATGAAATGGTATAGGTCCACAGTTGAATTCTTCACTTGCTTTCTAATTTTGCAGAGTGACCAAAACTTCTAGGGAAACACATTTAATATGGTAGAAAGTAAAGTAGGTGAAGTTATAAAGGGGGCATTTGGAACCCTAATTCATCATTATGCATTGAAGGATAACAATTCGAGAGCATTTTCTGCAAAATTTGAAAAGTGCAAAAGGTGATCCTAGCAACGAATTTCCAGGTATTTCTATTGATCATTGATTTCATATCTATTTTTGTGATTGGTAGGACTCTGTTTGGGCCAAAACATGAAGCAAATCAAAGGAACCGTAACTCTAGATGAGTATAATAGCTAAAAGATTAAGGATGAAAGAAATTTGTTATCGCTCACTGATTTCAGGAGGCTTGAAGGATCAAAGCATAAGAATTTGGATATATGGAGCGGATATCCTCATTTCGTCAATGCAAAGATAATTCAGTTTGTTCTGAACAAATTAATTGGATGGTGATATCCTCACTCTTGAAAAACCTTATCAAATTTCTAAGGATGTGATTAGAAATCTAACGGGCTTATGCAATGTTGGTGATATACCGAAGAAGAAGTCAATTCGCAATGTTGAGTTCAAATCCCTAACCAAAATAAGGGGAGATCAGAGGGCTTTGATAATTGTGACGATTAAAGATCCTTTGACAAGGTATGCTGCACATGGTATCTCTTATAAGATGTACTTTAGAAACCGAGAAGGATCAACCTCGACAGGTGCCACATATATCACTCATAAAATGATAATTGAAAATGAAGACTTTGACCTATGTAGTTTGTTGATAGATCAATTGATGGAAAATGTTCAATTAACAAAGGATATTGACTACCCCTTCAGGTTTGGCACTCTGGAAATATGTATTATGATGTATTTTCTAAATTGTTTGCCTATGAAGGACAATGTAGTGTGGAGAGAAAATATGTTGGTTTGTAAGCAAATCTTCAATCATTACAACTCTTTTGACAATTCTGAACAAGTGTATGAAATATTCTTTAGAAAGGTGTTAGAAAGGTTTGGGGAAAGTGTTACCCCTCTCTCGGTAATGTTAATTGAAGTTGGCTCATCCTCCAGAGAGGCAAGGAAAAAGCAGAAGAGAGGAAGTGATATGGGTGGTGTCACTCATCCGGTACCCAAGTCAACAAAGGTTGAAGAAAAAGGGAAGAGACAATTGGTTGTGGATGTAGAGGATGAAGTTTATGAAGAATATACTCCAAGAGATCAACCAAAACTAGGTGAACAAGAAATAATAATAGCTAAAGAGAGTGATGAAGAAGGTTCTTTGTTCAAGTCAAAGATAGTGAAAATCATTTAGGATGTGGATGGTATGTAAAAGATATCAGACATATGGTTAAATGGACCATCTTATGAGCAAGATATTATTGAAAACACTATGGTGAGATACTTTGCTATTAATAATATTGAGTTGGAGATTATGCAGGATGTTCTCCTAGAAGAACTAATTGAGTCTGTCAAGGAAGCCATGGAATCTGTGCCTCTGGAAAAAAAAGAGGAGGAAATAATTTCCCATTTAAAGATACAGTTTAGGCTATATATTTCCAAGTTGAAGAAAATGAATGTGTTGAGACATTGCATTGATTCAGCCAATAAAGTTTTCAATTACTATCTTAAGTGGCCCCATGGGGTTGGCAAGTACAAGGACAAGTTGGAGGAAATTGAAAAAGAGCTTGTTAGAACTGGAGAACAATACAATATGTCTTTGGACAAGAATGGAGATGTTAAGAAGAAGGTTTATGCTCTGTAGGTTGAGCATGCAAAGGTCCACTCTGCTAGGAATACTCTTATTGATACCTTCTGGAAAGTGAAAGACCTAACTAAAGGAAGATTAGAGTAGATGATTGAAGTGCTTAAGTAAGGAGAAAATTTGGAAGATGCAATCACCATTCCTGACTCTCTTGTTTAGATGATTACTAGAACATCAAATAATAATAGCTTGATCAGGGCTATTGGGATTGTGGTGGACTCCTAGAAGAAATTCCTTCTAGAAATGAAAGCTAAGTATAAAATAATTTTCTGAATTCTTACAGCAGTTGTCCAAATTTTGATCAATTGGGGAGAATGGAGTAAGAGTAAGTGTAGTAAAATAATAAAGGGGAGAGAATAAGAAGAGAAGTATAGAGTGGATTCAGTAGAGCTTTGTCATTGATGTCAAAGGGGGAGAGAATACAGTGAAAAATTTCCTTGACATCCATAGGGGGAGCAATAATTTTGGTCTTGCTGAGTTTTTGGTTTTGGCATAGTGAATTTTTCACTAAGTGTTGCCATCAATGCCAAAGGGGGAGACTGTTGGCATATGGCTCTAAGAGATTGGTTTTATGGCTTTGAGAGATCGGTTTTGGATACTTGTGTTTTCATTGATGGCAACTAGAGTTAGTTGTATGATCCACAGTATTAGCATTGGTTATATCGGCAAGGAAACTAAGACTCTATAATCTACTAGCAAGAAGAATGAAGAACAAGACATCTGGTTGGAAAGTTGATTTGATCACTTCTCTGGATCATTATTTCATGGTGTGGATCTCCAGGAAATCTTTCTTAGCATTTACACTATCCTCTGATGAGTTTTGTGGTATAGTATTAAGTCAAAGTTCAAGTTAGAGATTCAGTAGCATATTTCATGGTTTATTTTCCATTATGGCCGACATGTTTCATATGGTGTATTGTGGATATATGTGGAATATGTATTTTGCTATTTCCTATGTTTGGAATCTTGGTTTTGGTCCCTACAAAATTCTAGCTAACTTGTGTGGGTACGCATCAATTCTAATTAGAGATTTGAGCCGACATAAGCAAAAACACTATGGTAGTAGAAACAATGCAGTAGTGAAGGAGTGTCAAGAAGAGAGCGAAAAGAGAAGATTAATTATTTAAGGGAAGAATAGTTTTGGTATGCAGAGCAGAGTAGATCAGAAGTGCGATCTATTCAAGAGATTCATAATCTGATCAAGAACCTCAGTGGAACTGAATTCTGGCATTTGTAGATGTTGTACTCTCAGTTCAAATTTTTTTTGTAACTTCAATTATATTTTGTAAGGTAGTGAGCCTTTCTCTTTTGAGCAGTGAGCTCGAGGCAGTGCATCTGAATGCAAGTGCATTCCCCTTCTTTCTATTTTACTTTTAACAAAGTAAACATTGTGGTTTAATCTCCACCATGGTTTTTCCCCTAATAGGGTTTCCATGTAAAAAATATCTGGTGTTATGGTGTTCATTAATGAGATTGCATGATTTCATCTGCTATGTGCTACAAATTCTATATGAAGTTTAATTATTGTTGTTAATGGTTTTAGATCTGTCTTGGAAATCAAAATCAGTGAACATTGATTCACCCCCCCTCTCAGTGTTCCCAGTGTCCAACAAAAAAAATAGGGGAGTTCAAAGGAAAAAGCCAGGATTAGCTTCAACAATTCAAATTTGAGGTAAATCCGAACCATATAAACATATATATAAACTTGTTTTATATCCATTCTTTCCTTCTCTAATAACCAGTGATAACAAACTATATTTTGTATATCGATGCTTTCATTTTTCTGTGAAGCCATGGCCTTAGGTTGAATGGCTTGTTGCCAACCTATGTGGGTCACTCGTTTTCTTTTGTGTATAAGATCATTCTTAGAATGATATATGGCTAGCTCTAAGAGCTAAACCAATCCTTGAGTGATAAGCTCAAGCGGTTCCTCTTTGAGGCCACACTCTTAAGCTTTCCATACAATGGCATTTGTTTACTTCACAACAAATTTGTTTATATAAACATATCACCTTGAATAAACTATGGTAGGAATCGATTAAGGATTACCTTTGTAGAGGATTTGTAACTCTATAGATTTCTTGTAAGATAGTTCGCCATTCTAGCAGAGGTCGAGGCCCGTATGCTTCAAGAGCCAAACATAAACTTATGTTATATTTAAAATGATAAGCCCGTAGGGCTATTGAAATTAATCTGATGACTATTTAAGTGATTTATCCCTTGCATATATGGGATCAAATATGATCTAGGGAAGTAATAGACCCCTTAGTATGTAGTATTTCTTATTTTGTATGTCGAACCTTGATATTATTGGGAAAGACTGTGTTCATTTTTATTCCTAAGCCTTGAATGAATGAAGGATGTTTCACTATGAAGCCGACCTCATTTGATTAGAACGGTGGATGGAAAAACCATGAAGAACATCCTTGCATGTATGGTAATAGACAAAAAATGTACATAGGAATAAAATTCGATTATAACTAAGATGATTTTAACCAATGGGAGATGGTTAATAACTTGATCTTTTGATTTATTGGGTAACAATATTTTCTTCTAATTTGGTTATAGTATTCCTTATGCTTGATACACAGTAGATTTTTAATTCAATATTTTCTATTCAATGTGAAAGAATCAAACTATTTCTTCTAAATGATAGTAAATCATATGCTTGTAAAAGGATCATTTCTTATGAGAACTAGAAATTCTGTAATAGAGCAGTGATAATATTGTGTTTTTCTTTCTTAAAACTAAATGGTAGAACAGGGGATATGAATGTTCTATTGCAACTCTGTTCCATTTATGAGTGTTCAAATGATAAATGTAAATATGTGGGAATCATGCTTATAACTGTATACTAGGGACAATACTTTTTCTACTTAAGCCAAGAATGTACATAAGCAAATAACTAGATTTGCAATTGTTAGATGTAAACAATAAATGCATGCTCAACAATACATAAGAAACTATAAGGCCTGTACTGTTAACTTGACAATGAAAGGTCAATAGAACACTATCAAAGTTCACAAATATGAATTAATGTTTTTTCTTCAGAATGTATGCATGAACTCAAACATAAGTAGGCACATATATGTGTCTATGTACATACACATACTTGTGACATACCTTCTTTTTTTTTAGTACTTTATTTTAAATGGAAAAATTCTTAAGATGTTAAGTAGAAATTAGACTTAAGAGAGAAGTCATTTGAATATTGAAATGAAACAGTGATACCTTAATTGACTAGAGTATCTATGGGTAAGTTGCTGCTAGAGGGTAGATAGTTGTTTATTATAAAGTTACTTCTAGAATGAGTGCCAAATGGATTAGAGAGTATAGGTTTGCTTTATCAAAACCTATTGTTTGTTGTTTTTGCAACACACTTTTATGCTTGGCCAAACAATATTGTTCATTATGTATGCATGAATGAACTATGTGTTTTCACTCTCTGCCATTCCTAGCATAGATCTTGCACTTTATTTTTCTAGCATACAAGATAGAATTTGCATGTTGATGTTGGGAACACACTAGATTACACCTTGCAGGTTGTTCTCTTGCTAAAATCTCTGTGTAGGGTTGGGCATTCTTCAATATGGAAAAATACCGAGGAAGTGTAAGCTTCATGGTTGGGCGGTAAAGTGCTTCAACCATGTTCTCATCCACTAGTGGAGGCAAGCTATGAAGAATTATTATTAATGTTCACCAGACTATTATAGTCTATGTTGTAACTTGATGTATTTATTATTTAAGTACTTGATGAGAAATGTAGCTTGAAATGATATTATGGCCTTTAGTGCCAAAGTGAACATGATATTGTAATTTGAATTTTGAAGAGAATATAAGAACCATTGACTCTTTTAAATGGAAATGTGTAGCTATAATTGACTTTAGCCACTAGTTTATGTCTCTTTAAATTGGAGTATATTCTTGTGTCATTTACAATATTAATTAAATAAGTAATAATTAGGAATAGGTTATTACATAATTCCTCCATAAAACTTTGTTGAGCCAACTAAAGTTCATCACGCTCAAAATGAAGAACCCCAATGTTGTTTAACAATTGAATGGGTACTTATTCTCTAGTCTTCTTTAGAAGAGATTTTGGCATCTTAAGAGAATCTAAGGCTACATTGGGGCATGATGATATTAATAACTCACCCATCTTGATAAATGCATGGGCATCATGTGGATCTATGCGAGTTTCCTTTCTTAAAATTTCCAAAGCCTTCTTTGCCTGCCCTTGCTGAGCATATATATGGCCTATGGCTTTTAAAATCTCACAATTCTCAAGGTGGACCTCTAGAACCTTTTCAAAATTTGAGAGAGAACTCTTAAGATCTCCCAACTTCAATTGAACTTGTCCACAAAATCCTATGGCCTCTGCCTTTCCTTGACTGATGCCATGTAGTAGTGGCTAGTTGTGTCATAAACACCTAAGTTACTATGATAAGATGGTGCAAGATTATAATATGAATGAGATTTCATGAGAGGGTGGTTAGTTGAAACAAGAGCTGTCTTAGTCAAAGTTCTATTCCACAAGAAAATGCTGCCCTATGAAGAAAAAATGGTTTTCTATATGATTCGATGTAATTGAACAGTATGGGTATAATTCAAAGGATCTATGCATATTTTCCATTCCTTCATGAACACTACCTTTATCACTAACTATGAGAATCATACAATTAAAAAGTGCACAAAACTAACCATAGAGATTTTTCCCCATTTCATATAGCAAAATTGCCAAAAAAATGTGTTTAAAACCTGCAAAAAAATGCAAATAAAATCATGTTGATTTTTGCACAAAAAAAAACCATAAGACCGTAGCTTGTTGCTTACTATTATGCTTTGATAGATTTTTTCAAAGAATCCATAGATTTTTTGAAATCACCTATTTTAGGATTTTAGCCATAGCAGCAAGGTAGTGAACTGTTTCATAAAATGCTTTGGTAGACATGTATGAAAAATGTGGTAGCATAGACAAGGCAATGAACTTTGGAAAAAAATCCTCAAAGAAATTTGGTCTCATGTTGATGGAATGCCATGACGAATTCCACAAGAAGCGAATTGTTATGGATTGTCATGGAATTTCATCACCATGAGACAACATTTTTTTGAGGCATTTTTTCAACTAGTTCACTTCCTTGTCTATGCTAGTGCTTACTATTATGCTTTGATAGATTTTTTCCAAGCATCCATAGCTTGTTTGAAAGCACTTTTTTTAGGCTTTTAGCCATGTCAACAAGACAGTGAACTGTTTGATAAAAATGCTTTGATAGACAATATGTATAAAAAATGTGGTAGCATAGACAAGGTAGTGAAATTTTTGAAAAAAATGCCTCAAAAAAATGTGTCCTCATGGAATTCCATGACAAGAAAATGAAATTGGTAGCTACTCCTATTTATTAGTTATGCAATGTGAAGTAATTGCATAACTGCATAGGTTGACTTCGTAAAAACTATATTGAACTTGAAAATTTGTCATCTATCAACATCTAGTTATTAGTTATATAGTGTGAAGTAATGCTTTGATTTTGAAAGATGTGCAATGCAATGCAATCAACAATTTGAATATAAACTACAAAAATTTATTTTCTACAAATCATTAGTTAAACTCTCTATTTTATTTGCTCTTTATAACTCTATTGCTATGGAAATGTCTTCCAATTAAAAAAAATAGTTTTTGTCTCTTAGTCTATAATTTTTTGTTGCTATGTGTAGAAAATTACAGATGGATAAACGTTGAAGGTTGACTAGGGATCAATACCTTGAATTTGATGAGAGAATAGCCGATGGGAGGGACATGGAAAAATATCCATGTCCATGTAATTATTGTCTTGGTGGAAAGGTGAAAAAAAGAAGTGACATTTATAGACATATGATAAGATATGGGCATAGTGGTATAAGCCCTTGGAATGTCAATTGTTATAAAGATATGATAGAATGGAAGAGTGTGAGAGATGAAGAGGCAACAAACATAGATGAAGCGGTAAAAACATAGATGAAGTGGCACCAAACATAGATGAAGAGGAAACAATGTTAGACGAAGGTTTTGAAGTTGATAGAATGTTGAATGAGGATCTAAATGATGATTGGGACAAGTTGATGGAGGATACTTCAGAGCCTTTGTATGCTAATTTCAGGTTAAGTCATTTGAAAAAAATCCTTCAAATTCTTAACTTCCAAGTGGTGTTTGGTTGGAAAAATGAGAGTGTAGACTAGTTATTGGAATGATTAAGTTCATTGTTACAACTTGACTCCACATTGCCAACAAAATGAAGTCAATGTATAAAGGAAATCACTAAGCTAGGCTTAGGGTATGAAAACATCCACACATGTGTGAATGGTTGTGTATTATTTTGCAAGAATCTTGCAAGTGAGAGTGAATGTCTGAAATTTCATGAAGTGAGGTATAGAGAAGGGTTGAAATCAGATGTGGTTCCTAGAAAGGTTCTTCACCACTTTCTAGTAATCCCATGATTACTCTGAATGCATAGGTGCAGAGACATTGTTTAACTTATGCAATGGCATGCCCAAAATAAGAGCACTAATGGAAAACATGTGCCTGATTCTACCACGTGGATGAAATTTGATAACAAATGGCCTAATTTTTCTCAAGATCCTTGTAATATAAGGTTGGGTTTGGCTCTAGATGGGGTGAACCCATTCTTAGATCAAAGTACTAAATGGTCAACTTGGATGGTGTTTTTAATAAATTATAACTTGCTTCCATGGTTAACAACTAAACCATTTTTCTTAATGCTATCATTGATTATGCCAAGAAATAAAAGTGTGACTTCAAATACAATTGATGTTTATCTAGAGCCATTATATGATGAGCTAATGGAATTGTGGAAAGGAATTGAATCAATTCAATCTTTAAGGGATGGTCATTCAATAAAATTCACTTTAAGAGCTTCCTTATTGTTTATGATTCATGATCTTCCTGCATATGGCACATTGTCTGGTCTCAGTTTTCATGGATGCCATGGATGTCTTTCTTGAAACTTTAAGGATTTTGTGAGGCACTCAAGAATTTTGCGTAAGTGTACTTATTATGGACATCATTCTTACCTTCAAATGGATTATCCATATCGTCAACAAAAAACACAGTTCAATGGTGAAGAAAAGAATCATGAAGTGCCATTTCTAATAACAGGTGATTACATTGTTGAGAATGGACAAAAAAGAATGTCATTTATTGAAAATGATGGGATTTCTGGTAGTAGATATGATCCATGTAATGAAATTTGTGTAAAAAGGTTGTGCATATTCTATAAGTTTCCATAATTTAAGGATATAGCCATTAGGCATACTGTTGACTTTAAGCATATTGAGAAAAATATAGCCTATGCTATTATAGAAACTCTTTTTGGTGCTTTTGATACTATTTCATCACGTGAAGACTTTTGACAACTAAATATTCATCAAAATATTTGGGTTGAAAAATATGACGATGAAAAATATAGAAAACCTAGTGCTCCTTATGTCTGGACAAAGGAACAATGTGCACAATTCTTACAATTGATGTCATAATGGAGAATATTTTACCTATTGTCATAAATATATTAAGTTTGGAAAATGGGCAAAGATTGGGAGTTATAAGGTTGGGCCTAATATTAAAGAGAATGTGTTTACATGTATTAGATCCTTCAAAATTTGATAGTTTGAGGGAGGAGGTTGTTGAAGTCCTTTGTCTTTGGAATGGGAATTTCCACCAACAATAGTTAACATTTCTATGCATCTTTTGATACATCTACAATATGAACTAAAGCATTGTGGCCCAGTAAGAACAAGATGGATGTATCCTATAGAACAATATATGAAGGTTTTGAAAAATAATGTTCATACTAGGGAAAAACCAAAAGGTGGAATGTCTAAGGGATATTCAATGCAAGAGGCCATGGGATTTTGCACATAATATATAAAGGATTTTCAAAATGTCAATCGACATGTATGGGATGATAACAAAGAAGAGATAGTTGCAGGTGAAGTATTAGAAGGAAATGGATGTCGCTTCAAGATATCACATCAAGAAAGAAGTGCGATACATTCCTATATTCTTGAAAATACATATTCGTTCAATAAGTGGCATAGGTAAAAAAAAATTTACACAATAATTTTTTTACTCAATTGAATTTACACATTTACATTATCAATCTTAGTATTTGTACGTTAATATTCTATGTAGAAAATATGAATAAGACAATTAAGCTTGGATGCAACATCAACCTCAAAGGTGCATATGTCATGCTGATTTGATTAAAGGTGATTCTTTTCCAAAATTTGAAGAATGGATTGCTAATGTAGTCAGTGATGCAAAGGTCAAGATGTAACAATAGAGGAAAGTGAGCTTTCACAATCTCCACATTTATGGGCTACACATTTTAGTGGAATGTGGGCCTATGGTAGTCATTTAAGAGTGGAAGAAAAAGACAAAGGAAAGATAAATTGTGATCGTGTTTTTAGTGTTGAATTTCCTCATGAAACTGAGAAGAAATTTTATGTTGGATTCATCCAAAAAATTATTCTAGTGGACTATGGTGAAAATAATCCTATATTATTAAAATGTAAGTGGATTCAACCATCTAGAATACAATTTGATGAGTATGGATTTGTACGCGCAAATACAAGACAATTTTTATCAGAGACAAATGAGTCGTATGTTTCTACTCTTCAAATTAACCAATGATGTAAGAAGCCTGGGATGGTTGTATGCCATTCAAATAGAGTCTCATTCAAAAAAAAAATCATGGAAGTTGTTGATATAATGCCTAATGGGATCATATGTTAATTTACAAGAAACATTCAAAGAAGTGGATGAAGATGATGGAGTGTTTGAAGACAAAATTTTGATTACCAATGAAGAGATTGGGAGAGAGATTGCATTGCATGTCACATATGAGGATGAGGAAGAAAATCAAGCAGATGCAAACACAAATTATCAGGATTTTGATCTTGTTGGAAATCTAGATGATTATGATGATTTTTTGTCACCTTAAGAGGTTAGCTTGTCACCTAAACTTTGATTATATGTATGGTGTAATTTATTATTGAATGTAATAAAGATCTGAGTATAGGTATGCTTATTCATGTTTTACTGATACATTTCTGAATGTAATCATCATTATTCTATTGGTACATTGTATACAAAACATGAGATGTTCACTGCTGATTTGAAGTGCATTTAAAGTTAGGTTCAATCATTCTTACTAGTTTTCTTACTTTGGTTAAAAATTTGAAATTAATTTTGTAAAGTTAGAATATAATTTCTTGTATGTCCTATATGTTTTCTGGATGCAAACACATAATGAACATTTGTGATTTAATAATACATATAGATATCTTAACGTTAGGTGAAATAAGCCTCCTCATTACAAACAAAAAAATGATCTCCTAGGTTTGACTAAAATTGAAAACTAAAATTGAGAGACTGCAAAATTAGAAATTTTTTCAATCTTTTCAATAAAATGATATCTAGAATACTACATTCATAATAAAATCCAATACCACACTACCACAACACTCAACAGAGGTATGCACATGATGGCGGGACATATAGGTCAATGTACAAATGCTTACCACAATACTGTGGCAACCAAATATGAATACCGCAGGGTGGAGGTGAGAACATGTTAACAATTAAAGTAAACTGCAACCCTACAAGGGGTGAATAGTGAAACTATGGTATGATGGTGAACAATCACTCAAGTGCTAGAATTAACCTGCTATCCCATGGGAGTCCAAAGGGGTGTGCATAGGGTGGAGGTACTGCTAACCCTACCTTACCGCTACCCCACAATGGTCTTGATATGACAAAGTGGTAATGGTGGTGAATAGTCACTCAACACTAGAATTAACCCACTATCTTGTGGGTGTCCAAAGGGGTGTGCACGGGGTGGTGACACTACTAACGCTACCCTGTAGCAGTCTTGAAATGATAGAGCGATACTATGGTACAAGCTGTCAAAGCATTTAATGGTTACACTGTTCGATTTCCCAAGATCCAAGACATGTATTCAAACTCAAAATATGGGCAGATTCTGAATTATTTTACTTGAAATGACATTAATAGTGAGATGAATGAGCTCAAAAAAAAATATTACTTGGGACTCGTTGAAATTTTGGCAATATTTCACATAACTCAGTTTACCGAAGGCAAGGGAGTTCAAGCGGGAAGAGAGGCAAGGGGGTTCAAGCGGGAAGAATTTGTAGTTACTATTTTGTCAGGTAAGTTCATAGAAACCCTATGTAGCAAGTGTATAAGAATTGAATTTTCTTCTACAAGTAGACACTTAAAGAAATCAAGGAGTAAATTATTCATCATGCCACCCAAAAGAAGTCAACATGCGAGTAAAAAGGAAGATCCCACAATTTCAAAATGAAAGAAAAGGTCCCTGCAACAATCCATTTTAGATGTGTTAACTAAATCTGTAGACAAAGGATTCAAAAAGATATTTAAAGATACAACCCATGGATGTAAAGACCCAATTATCCCTATCTCAATGTGGGATCTGTTTTGGTACTTCCATGAAAAAAGGAATGACAAGATTCCAGTTTTGAATCCTTGGACCTTAGATTTGGCCAAATTGATAGTCCCAAATGTCTTCGTAGATGTTGATTTTATTAAAATATTGGCACAATATTATCACTTGACTACCAGGACTATAAGAATTCTAGATGGTTCACCATTTGTGGTGCTGACTAAAGAAGCAATTATAGAGTGTTTTGTGTTAAATAAGTAAGCTATCACTAAGATTGACTTGGACAAAAGTGAGGAGGATTATAGGAGATTCAAAAAACCTACAAGATTAATGAAATTCCTTTACACATGGAAAGGGGTGTAAATAATAGGAGGATACCTATCTCCCCCTCCCAAGTTGAGACATTTTCCATAGAAGAATTCCAAGTATATTTAAAAAGAACTTATTTTGCTTTGTGCCAAGTGCTTGGAATAGATGTTGAAGAGAGGATGGAAACCTATCTCATGATGATGGCAATGAAGATACAAAATCATGAAGTCAACATTGAGTATGACTTTGTTGCTGAAATTGGGAAAGGGCTACATGAGGGATTTTTGAAAGAGAGAAATTAACTCCCATCACTTTCAAGAAATACTCTCTACTATGTCATTTAATATTGTACCAAAACATAAATAGATGGACTAAAATAATGTGTTTGTGAATGACTGATCATGAAGGGAATAGGTTGCCTATACAAAACTAGTGTTACATCTGAGATAGTAGATGTAAAAATAGTGATTATGTAATATTTCATGATGATTTCATAGTAAAGGTCATGGCCACTCTTGGTCATATTTCACCAAGATTTCCTAATAAAATCATGCAAGTATTAAGACCTTTAGCATTGAAGCTAGAGAAGGGACACACTCACAATTTTAGTGATTGGTTCTTCTTAGCAGACCAAATAGTAATAAGGGTCTATGGGTCTCCTCAAGCCCCACATGTTTTACCTAAATTTTTTCTATTTGAATTGCATTTTTAGAATATATGTGGAAAATGTTATGGATGGAGTAGGATGTTATGAAAAGATAGAAAAAAGGGGACATTCCTCCTTGACCTAACTGAATGTGAGGAGCTATCAGTAGGGTTTGATACTCTTGAAGAACTGCGAAACTATTTGAAGATGGGGTATTCATTGAAGTCACAAGGAGAAAGGGTCTTTGATCTTGAAGGGGATATTAATTTTATAAAGTAGACACTTCTCACTAAAGCTTGGATTACCCACGTAATGGATTACAAAGATGTAATAAGAAATTTCTTTACACCTGATGAAGTTTTTTAGAGAAAGAGGAAGTGGGAAATCATAAAGAGGCTTGAGGATTAAAAGAAGAAAAGGGACATTGGATTCCAAGGATTCTATGTTGAAGAAACCGATCTGATCAAAAGGATGAATGTAATAATTGACAACTTTGAAATATTATATGTTGAACTAGAAAAGAAACCTAAGGGTCAGTCTTCAAAATCCGCCAAGCTGCCCATCAAACCAAGTGGTATTGTAATCACAGAGCCCCTACCAAGCACTACCACAATACAATAAAAAGAATCCCTTGAGAAACCATGTCCTAAAAGGTAGAAGACACATGGAGTGGCCCCCTTAGTGGCATATGAAAGAAGTGGAGTAGGGGATATTGAAGAGGTAGCCGATGTACTTTTGAATTTTAAAGATGATGAAGTTGATCAGCCATCGCCAGAAGCTTGTAACTATTACTCAAAAACTAGAAGAAAGAGTGGATGTACATGCCAGGCATAATGATCAAGAAGTGCATGATGATGAAAGGGTGATTGTTGCCCTTAGATTTTTTGAAGATGATGAATTTATTCAAACTCCCAAGTTTAAGGATTTTTTGTTTAAGATGAAAATGAAAGAATTTGAGTAGAGACTCCAAATTAATAAGTTGGGCATTGAGGAGTCACAACATGACCAGATTGTTTCTAGACTCTTGGAGAACTCAGGATTAATGAAATTATTGTTAGCCCCGAAGAAGAAAGGAAATTGGTCTTAGAAAGCAATATACTAATTATTCCTGGGATGGAGTTAAAAAAGACATTCTTACTGGATCAAGTAAGAAGTCAAGAAGATCCCATGTTAGTTTTTGAATTCAATTCAGATGAGGGAATGAGTGGCATATGTTACAATCCAAGACTTAAAACCATAGCCTTTTGGACAAAGAAAAAATGAATAGATAAACCAAGATTTCTTGATGTTGTAAAATAAATGAGAGGGATTGCCATGGTAAAGACACTTCAAGACACATCAACATCGGAAGGAGCTACTAAGACAATGCACTCAACAATGTTTACTAGGGATGTGGTTAAAGATATGAAGCTTAGATTGAAAGAATATGAGAAAGCAAAGACTGATCTTAATGATGAAGTGAATAGGTTATTCATAGAAAATATGAAATTGAAAGAGTAGTTGAAGGGTGCAGGTCCTTCCAAAAGCACATAATTAATTGTATACCCCCCTGCCATCCAGACTGATATAGGTCCAATCATTGTTGAACAAGTAAATGAGCTAAAACAAGAAATCGAGAAGTAGAAAAAGACTAATGAAGAAACAAAGGAAAGAGAAAAGAGAGAAATAGTCAGGGTATTGGAATAGATCTTGGAGCATAGGGTTAAACTAATTGTGGAAAAACTGGAAAATGTGTATGAATGTTATGTCTCCTTGTCACAAGTAGTTGATCAGATAAAGGCCCATGTACCTATAGTGGACCCCTTATTCAAGAAATGACAACCTATACATCACACCTTAACAAATTTGTGCAAAATTTTATATAGTGTTGAGGCCCCCACAACTTTAAAGCCTATTGAGCAAATGGTCTAAATGGTCACAATGAATTTCAATACATATCTGTAGAAGACCAAAAGATTAGGGAAAGAATGGATTCATTTCACACACTAAAGCAATGGTTCATGCCTAAGATACTAAGGGATGATGATCAACTAAAAGGCTCCAAGGATTGGATAGATGAGTTTAGGAAAATTGTTCCCAATTACCTCACTAATTTACAAAAGGATACATAAATATTCACCACCTCAATATAACCTTGGATGGAATAATTACACTTGATGCTAGATACTCAAAATTCATCAAGGATATAAAAGGGTTATTAGACAACAGATGGAAGAGTCACTTGTCCAACACACAAAAAATCCAGGAGTACAAATAGCCTCATGATTACACAGTGTATCAATGTGAGCATACATATCTAGCTCGCCTAGAAGAATAGGCCTTGCAATGAAGTACCAAGCCTTGCAGATACTATCATGGAGAGAGGACATTGCCGGATCTGAATGATCACGGGTGCCTTATGATGAGTAACAAACTTCTGTATCTTGCGAGTGCTCTAGACTTCAACATCTAATCATTTCTCTTCACTTCTCATCTTTTATTGTTTTTATGTAATCCTATGTAAACAATGATAATTAAGACTTTTTGAGAAATGTCAGTCAAGAATTGTTTTTGAAAGGTATTGTAAAATCTTTTTGAAGATCAATAGAATGAAGTTATAATTGGTGGCTGAATTTTGGTTTCAATTGGTTGTTGAAGTGAATTAATGAATGTTATCTTGTTGTCTCTATTTTGATATTTCCTTATTTAAATCAATATATCAAGGGTATATTTGGTTTATCAAAACACATTTGTTGTTAAACAATTCATTTTTTACTATATTTTGGTGTCAAATATTTGGTAATTATGGTTAGTTTCATTAAATTCAAATTTTGAATTATGGGAAATTATATGCAGTAAATAGATTGATGGCTATTTGGATAGTGAAATTAGCTCTCTTAGAAATTAATTGAAATATATTTTCTTGAGATATCTAGAAGGATTGTTTTAATGAAAGAGGATTTTGTGGTTATTTTTCCAACAATGATTAACAATGATTTTACAGTGCAACTAGCTTGCTATTTTCATTCAAGATACAAGTCATGATCAAAGTTAAGCACATACCAAGAAGATGGTACTCTACTTCAAACCCTCAACCTCACTTAGTTTAGTCTGCTTACATGGGGATATTAAGGATGTTGATAAACAATCAATACATATAATTTGTTGTTTGTGAAGGAGAATCTTGTGAGATCCAATATCATAGTGGATCAATATTTGGTTTTGTCACAGTTGGGAAACATGTGAAACATCAAGTTAGTAATTTTTTGATGTTAAGGCTTCCTAGTTGGATATCAAAGATCTTTTCTCATCAACTTAATTTGGAATTCATGTATAAATGGATTCTTTCATGGTGTAGGTATTTACTAAAACAACACATGAACCAGGGTTGACATTTTTTTTGTCCAAGTCCGATGGCAATCATGGGCTTGGTTTCTAGGAAATTTTTGTTGATAATGTTGTTCCAGTTAGGTTAGTGTTGATAGATTTCATTATATAATATGTCAACTTCATTCTATAATCTGAGAGTATCACCTTTCTTAAATTTTGAACAAGGTTCTAAAATCAAGGGTTCAATATGCATATTTCAGGCCTATGTTGAACACTTTGTTTAAGGAATTCGTTGACAAGGCTACCATTTTTTAATTGATTTATCTTTCTGGTGTGTTTGGACTTACTTTTGTAAACTTGCAATATACAATGCACTTTTATTCTTTCTGAATTGAGACTAATAGTGATTTTGTTGGTTGTATTGAGGCACAACTTCATTCATGGTGGAAAAGGAAACACCCTGTTGCTCATATCAGATGGAATGTTGCATAAAAAGGAGGAAAGATTCTAGATGGGTTATTGTTGACTACATTGAGGGAGAGAGCTTCATATATGGGACATGATCATCACTCTCCTTGGATTCTACACATTATAACTTGCTCCAGGAAGATTTCCTATGTTTTAGAAGTTTTAAGAGATGAAAGGGGCATGTGCTCGCATTGAAGGTTTTCAAGCATGCATTTCCATCATTGCAGAAGTTTTTAGGAGAAGTTTCTTTCTTGTAGTAATTTCTGTGCAATATTGTAACTTAGATTTTCAGCCTTGTGACTGAAAATAATAATTGTAATACTCTATTTCTAAGATGTAAATAGAAAACTTTTCTTTTATTAATATATTTTACCAATTTTTCCTTCTCAATGACTGTCTTATTGTGTGCAATTGATGATTGATGTGTATTTCTATGTTTTATGCTTAAATCCTCAAATACTAGTAAATTAAAATGACTAAATATACTACTAATTGACATCAATTAATAATGGCTAGGATTTTCTTGTGTCTGTGGTCATTCTTGGCCCCTTTTGCATCATATTGCGCTCTTTGTGTAGAAATTTTCTCTTTTCCTATGTGTACAATCACATTTACAATGTCTTTTTTGTTTTAATATGCCTTCAATTGGCTCTAACCCAGTAGTTCATGCTGGTGTTCTTGGTTTGACAACTCTGCTCAATGGCTCCTCCTCTGAACAAATGACCCCAAATTTTATTTTTTCTGAAAGTGTCTCATGAGGTAAGTCTTTTGACTCCCCAACTAATGTGGTTTTACCTTTTCCTGATTTTGATTCTACTTGTCAATGGCTTGAGCAACATACCCTGGTTGGTTATTTTTTTGGGAGGACTCCCCCTGAAAGTGTTCTTAAAGAATGGGTCAACAAGGCTTGGGTCCCTCATGGGTTCTGCCTTGATATGGTCCAAAATTTAACTAAGGGTTTTTTTCTATTTCACTTTGCAGAGGTTAGTCACGTTTAGGAAATCTTGAACCATGGTCCCTAGTATGTCTAGTCTTCTCTATTGGTTTTCTAGTCATGGACCCATGACTTCGTTGTCTCAGATGACACCAAGTTGTGGGTCCCGATCTGGATTGATTTTCTAGGTTTTCCTTTGCCTTGTGCCTTTTTTGAGTCATATTGTGTCCTCTCTGGGGAAGGTCATTTGTATTGATACATATAGGTTTTCCCATGCCTGACCCCAGAAAAGGGTCTATGTCAAAGTGGACCTTTCACAAGATTTGAAGGACTCCATTGACATTCAAATTGGAGCTCTCTAACATACCCAAAAGGTCACTTATTTTAATCTACCTAACACATGTTATAAATGTCAATTCGCAGACAACAAGATCAAAGACTACCCTTTGGTAGTGCCTCGTAGTCCTCCACCATGAGAGTCTGAAAAGCCTTGTCAGGTGGATAATTCTATTGCCAAACTTGATGAAAAATGGACCACGGTCATGAACCGTAAAAATAAGTTTGGTGGCTTTGGGACAATTTCCAAAGTCCCTAAGCTAGCTAAAATTGTTTCCAACCCTTTGGCAAAGGGGAAAGAGGCTTTGGTCGGGGCTGATAATATTCTAGCTTGGCCTAGGCATAAGGTTATGCCTTAACTTGTTGCCGTTATGATAGTGCAATCAAATGCTTCTCCTCCCATGTTGGGAGCTTAAAGGCGGTCTCACAATCCTTCTCTGCCATTGGAAGAAGGTGAGTTTGTGTAGGATAAACAAATATTTTCTTCTCCAAATATTCAAATTGGGCTAGTTCCGCTAGAGTTTTTGTAAAATTGCTTCTCTACTTTGAGTGAAGAGGAGATGGACTTCGATGATATGGAGGAGTTTCACTCATGAATTTCCTCTCATGGAATGTTTGAGGTCTAAAAGACCTCTCCATAAAGTATTCTATTAGGGATAATTTGAAAAATTATTCTGGTATTGAAGTGATTTGTCTCTAAGAAGTTAAAATTACTTATTTTTTGCTCATGTCGGCTTGTCACTCTATTTGGCTAGCTAGTCAAATGTTTTGTACTGATCATGAAGCTGGGCGTGGCAGAGCTATCACCCTTTTGTCCCCATAGTGAGACACTTGTGTGGTCGACCATGGGTCTGACCCCACACATCGGCTGATTTGGGTCCTTCTCAACATTGATAACCATTCCTTTGGGATTATTAATGTTTATGCTTGTAATGATGCCGTGGAACACTCTGTGCTTTGGCGTTGGATTGCTGATTCATTTCCAATTGCTACTTGGTTATTGTGTGGGGATTTTAATATGTTGAGATGGTGTATGATAAATTTGATACTTTTCCATTTAGATGGACAACTGGTGAATGGGAGACATGGTATTACATACATAACAAATTAGGGATTTTTGATCCCAATGTTGGTCGCCGCCATTCTCATTCCCTCTGGCACACTTGTTGTAATTACCGAGCTGGCTCTGATAGGATATTTAAGTGCCTTGATCATGCCATGATCTCGGTTCAATATTTCTTGTCTTTTGACAACTCTTTGCTCCTGGTTAAGCCATTAGTTAATGTGACTTTTTCAGACCATTTCCCCATTTCCTTTCATATTGATTGGGAGACAAGACAACATTGGGCCTATAAGATGCAGTTATTTTTTAACATGTCTCTACTTTCACATCAGACCATGTTGGCCCACATTCACAGGGTTTGGAATTTGGAGTATAATCCACCACATAATAAAGGCTGGATTAATTGTTGGAATGATGCTATCACTCGCACGACTAGGTTTCTCCACATTTATGGGTGCTAGTTGGCCATTTTTCACTGACGGTCTTATGAGGCTACCACTATTGACTTGCGCTCACCTACCGAGGCTCTTATGAACAACCCTTTCTCCCCATCATTGCAAGTTTGGGTGGTGGAGTTAAGGCACACAAAGAAAGTTGTAGATAGTTATGCTGCTAGAGGTACACAAATTAAAGCTAGATTACATTGGTTAAAAATTGGTGACTGTGCCTCAAAGGAGTTTTTCTGGCCCTACGTGCCAAACACTCTTCCCCGAGCATAAAAAAAATTAAGGATGAAATCAAGGTGCTTCTTGAGCTACTTGATATTCTCTAGGCCTTTTTTAGGCATTATGAGCAAGTTTTCACTGCCCAAGATTACACGTTGGAGTACCAACAAGCCCTTCAGGATTGCCTTGTTGTCGTTCCAAATAGGCTATCTTCAGCCCAAAAAGTTTTGGTGAGAAAATACTCACTATTGAAGACTTGAAGGAAGCCGTTCATACCATGGTGGATGACAAGGCCCTGGGTGTTGATGGCTTCCCTTGTGAATTTTACAAGGCCCTTTGGGATTGTGTTGGGAAAGATTTACATAAACTCTATCTTGAGGCTTTTCATTCCAAAACTCTGGGTAATATAATCAATAAAGGAAAAATTAAATTCATACCAAAGCCTAGAGATCTCGAGGAAATCTACAAATAGTGGCATATCACACTCCTCAATGTCTCATACAAAATCATTGCTAAAGCTTTAGATCTGAAGATTCACCATCTTTTGCCTCAGATTGTGCACCTAGAGCAAAGTGGTTTTATTAAATCTAGATTTATTCTTGACAACATTATTGCCATGTGTGAAGGTATGGAGTGGACCAGGCGTTTGGGCCAAAAATCCATTTAAAAAAATTTTTTTTGCTAAATCCTATGACCGCATTGAGTGGCCTTTCATTCTTTCCATATTGAAAGCCTTGGGGTTTGGGCCTAACTTCATTCAGGCCATCCAAATTCTTTTCTTAGAAGCCTTTGCTTGTATTACCATCAATGGCCACCAATCTTCTACTTTTGGTCTTTTCCGGTCTATTCAGAAAGGATGTTCGCTTGCTCCGTCTCTTTATGTGCTTGCTACCAAAGGATTTGGTTATTTACAGGCTAGTGTGGTTTCTCAACAATAGGTTAGAGGCATTACCCTGCCTAACTCCCAGGCTCAACTTGTTAATGGAAATTATGTTGATGACTCTTTCCTCACCCTTCTGGAGGAAGAGAATAATATTAAGGCAACTCTTGAATGCCTTCATATTTTTTGTCTTGCATTTGGTTCCACCATTCAATGGAATAAAACTCTGTGTTATAGGAAATCTATTCTACCCACTCCTCATTGGCTTCAATAGTACAGTTGGAAATGGATTGGGCCAAGGGAAATATTTCAGTTTCTAGGCATTCTCTTCGCCTTCTAGGCTTCTCTAGTTGAGCTATGGCAAGCTGTGCTCTCTAGGATTGAGCAAAAGTTGGCTTATTGGATAACCAAACCTCTTTCTTTGGTAGGAAAATTTCAAGTTTGTTATAAGATTTTGGCTGCTATGCATGTTTATTACTCCTCTTGTTGGGCTCCTTCTAAGGCCAACTATTCTAAGCTCGAAAAGATTCTTTGAGAAATTCTTTAGGACTTTGTAGAGTCTCATAGAGGGTTTCACTACGTTTCTTGAGAGTTTTGTTGCTTACCTAGAGACACTAGAGGTCTTGGGCTGCTCTCCACTCAAAGACAAGGGACTTCCTTGTGTGTGAGATGGATTATTAGAACCCTTACTAGAGATGAATCCTAGAAAATTCTCCTTAAGCATTGCATCCAATCTGCCTTTCGTGTTCATAGACCTGTCTAGAAGGGGATTGGATTTCAAACACTTTTGGTTATGAAGGAATCCATCCAAATTGTGGGAAATTTTATGGCTAAGAGCATTTGGAGAGCCTAGGAAGTGGGTAAGCTTTGGCTCCACTGGGCTGGCTCTAGCTTCTAGGATGGGCTTTTGTTCAACCAACAAAACATTTGGTGGTTTCCCCCTTTTGCCAGCAATGGTCAGCCGTTGGCCAAATCACCTTGGCTTAAGGTGCTAAGGTTCCACAAGAAAGACATTCAAACTCTGCAACATGTGGTCCACAGACCCATAATGCGCATTATGCCATGGGAAGATTTTCGTGCTTGTTATAGTCTCCATAACCAGGACATTGATACTTATAATGGTCTAATGAATGCTATTCCTATAGATATGCTACATAAAGTGGGAATTCATGGGACCAAGCCCTGGTGGAAGGACTGAAAGTCATACCTAGACACCCCTTTGAGGAATTACAAGCCTAGGCTTGGCTATATGTGGTTTTCACCGCATTTTCCTATGATTGAAAGTCTCAACCAGATGTGGCTTCTTCAATCCTCCGCTCATGTCTAGAAAAAAATATTCTCTACAACTTGATTTGCAAGTGTTGAGCCAAAACTTGCCACTTTTCTTCGTGTATTCTTTTTCAGGGCTCATCTATGGGGGCTTGACTTGTTCACTTGGGGGTCTAGGACCCTCAGTTCCCTTTTTGTGGGCAAGCTGAGTCTTTTATGTATCTCTTTTGGTTTTACACCAGACCTCAATAGTATTGGAATTAGATTCATGAATTCTTTTCGCCTTTTAGACTGGAGCCCTTCTCCTGGCATATGGTTCTACTGAGAGATTCACCCAGGCTTCCTACTAAGTATACCCAGCTTTGGAAAAATTTCATGGTGGAAATCCTCTTCAATATCTAGAAAGATAGAAATTCCTACATATTTTCTCACACTCAAATGGATAAAAATGTTTTCTTTATATTCTAAAGCTATTATTTGGTGTAATGTGGTTTTGCAGATACAAGTTCAAGCAAACAAAGTTGCACTTGAGGTGGCTCACCTTTAGGTGCTTTTGGATCATTGGGGAAATGCCCCATGTACTATGGCTCAGGTGCTCACTTTGCCCACCTCCTCTCGCGGCCAGTTGCCCTCTTGGGGTTAGCAGTGGAGTGACTCTGCTCTAGGGAAAAATTTAAGAAATCCCCCCTTGGCGAAGGTGTAAAATCCTAGCAAATCTTGTATACTTCCTGATAAAAATATTAATTTTAGGTGATTTTTTTTCATTTTTTAGAAAAAAAAAATCTCAATTGGCGAATATTTTCTAATTGGTAGAAGTCTGTGGAAAATCCTGGTGAATTGCAATATTTTTTTAAATTGATAAAATATTTTCATTGGTGATTAAAATATATTTTTCAAACCTAGAAAAAATTTCCATTGGCGAATTAAGCTTGTTTTCAAAATAGAAAAAATAATTTTGTTGGTGATTAAAACATTTTTTCAAACCAAAAAAATATATCCATTGGAAAATGAAACCTATTTTCAAATGCATAAGAGAAAACATTGGAAAATCAATATAACCATGACCATTCGATGAATTTTCGATGGATGGTTGTAGTTGCATTTCAGAAGTAAATCTTTGAAGCATTAGATTTTCGAATTGAAACCTCTAGAATAACACTAGAACCATTAGATTTTCAAAAATAAATGGTTGAGATTTTATTAATTATTTAGGTTTGTTGGTCATCGTGCTCTTGTTTACTGTTTAATATTGCCTAAGTTAGACCAAAATATTTTATGACAAAGCCTTAAATCTTAAGTCTTTAATCCTGAGGGTTGAGTCTCGTCAACCTAGTGATGTCCCCATTTTAAATGATGCACGTGCATAAAGTTTGTTTTAAAAGAAGGACCATTCGATGAATTTTTGATGGACAACTATAGTTGCATTCTAGAAGTAAATCCTTGAAGCACTATACTTGCGATTTGAAACCTCCAGAATAACACTAGAACTGTTGGATTTTCAAAACTCAATGGTTGAGATTTTATTAATTATTCAGGTTTTTTGGTTATCGTGTTCTTCTTTACTGTTTAATATTGCCTAAGTCATACCAAAATATTTTATGACAAAGCCTTAAATCTTAAGTCTTTAATCCTGAGGGTCGAGTCTCATCAACCTAGTGATTCCCCCATTTTAAATTATGCATGTGCATAAATTTTGTTTTAAAAGAGGGACCACTCGATGAATTTTCAATGGATGGCTATAGTTGCATTCTAGAATTAAATCCTTAAAGTACTAGACTTGTGAATTGAAACCTCTGGAATAACACTAGAACCATTAGATTTTCAGAAATCAATGGTTGAGATTTTATTAATTATTTAGGTATGTCATTCATCATGATCTTGTTTACCATTTAATATTGCCTAAGTCAGACCAAAATATTTTATGAAATATCCATAAATCTTAAGTCTTTAATGTTGAGGGTTGAGTCTTGTCAACCTAGCGATGTCCCCATTTCAAAAATAACTTTATTTGCATGTGCACTATATAACCATCTTGTCATTTGTCATGGGCATACCTTTTAAGCACTTGTTTTTAAGGATTCAAGTGTTGAAATAAATGTTAATTGTCACATCAATGATAGTGGTGAATTTAAAAATGATAAGTGTGATGTCACACTCATTGTGTTCGTGCTAACTTCTATATATACTTCACCAACTTGATGTTCTTCATATCATTTATAATATATTTGGCTTTGATTTATTTCTTCTCTATTCTCAATTTAACTGAGATATTATGGAGTCTTCATGGCGTGTCATGCTACCCAATTTTTTTTGGGAGAAAAGAAGGGACGATGCATATGATAGACGAAAGTTGGGTATGGTTTTTATAATTCCTTGTGTGCAGGTTAAGGATGCTATAAGAATAATTGTGGGTAGGGAATGGCTTCAAAATAACCCTCGTGCTCTATATTCTAAGGTAGCTTCGACTTTCTTGTCTAATTGCATGAAAATTTTGCTCGATAAAGATTTGGTGAAGACACTGGCAATATGTTATTTGTAGCCTTTCATTTACTCTATTTCTTCGTTGGAGTTGGCGCTAGAGCATTACAATTTTGAAAGTGGGTTAGTGCCTATTGGTGGAATCTTCAGGAAAGTGGAATTGCATGCTTCTAAAATGCAGGCTCTTTCCTTGGTTAATATGAGATGGGGTTTGCTATGTGATACAAAAACTAAATCATTAAAGAGTCTGGAGTTTTGGAGGAAGGTTTTGTGTGATTCACTTTTCTTCTTTGCTGTTAGTTTGTTAAATTTGATTCACGTTCTACTCAAACACTCGGTTGAAGGCCTAAGCTAATGTTACAAAAAAAATAGTAATGAATTGTGTGATGTGTCACGTGTCTATTTTTTAATTTAATAGTTCTTGTCATATGTACTTTGTGACTAGTTTTTTGCCATAGTTAGTGGCTTTTAGTTTTTTCCTTTTGGCCACACTGGTTATATACTAACTACTATGTACTTCAATCTTTAGCAATAGCTACTTAAATTAAAATTCTTTTTCGTGGCTCCATTCTTGTAAATCCTTTTTGCTTTGGTCAATATAAAAATGTTAAATGTGGCTTTTAAAACTAATAGTAATTATCAACATATAGTTCTGATCATTAGTGTGCAAAATTTATTGTGAATTATTAGTGGACATTGATAATGATTAAGGTAAAATGAGACATTTAATTCTCTCTTTTCAATGTGTCAAATCACTCTACCTTTCATTTATTCTATTAAAATTCTCAATATTTTTAAAGAAAGTTTGGTTGCGGTACTACGGGTGGTGGCACAAATTAATGCCATATGAATAGCCAGAGTGATTGATTGGATAGCTTTATATTAAAAATTGCATGATGTATTGTATAATCATAGATGATGATGTCAGTAATCTAGTGATTTAGTGAAATAAGATTTGTAATGATTTCATATCGTTTGAGTGGCACTGACGATTTTGAGAATTGACAGTTTGTTAGCTTGAGGTATAGTTTGCATGTAGCCAGGCTGTCAGAGTCTAGATGTCAATCAAATTAAACATTTAAATTGTAAATGTTAGGCTTAAGTTACATGAACTGATTAAGTTGGATTTTTGGTTTGCACAAATCATAATTATGACTATACCCAACCTCACACGTGACATGTCTGAGGTGTACAAGGGACTAGGTTGGTAGTGGCACTATTGGTGGAACTTTTGGCCCATAAATAAGGATAGTGAGCATAACTGAAATCATTCATTGAATTGTCATAAGGGTTTTCATTTTGTATGGTTACTAACTTAATAAGGATTCATGAAGAAGATGATGCGATATTATTGGGGACACTCTAAATTCTCCTACCTCCAATTATGTAGTTACAAAGTAAAAGACCAATTTCCTTCAAGTTTAGAATGGGTGGAATTGGAAAGAAGTTGATTTTGTTCACTTGAATTCTCAGACAAGTTTTGAACCAAGATGAGGAGCTCTAATGGAGATAAGTGCTATCCTATTGCATAGAAGCTGCAAGTAGAAGATGGGAGCAATTTTACTACCCCTCATCGTCTGCATGATTCTGATTCTCAAAGGGGATAAATACATTTTTTATCTTTACAACTCCCATTTTCCCAACATGATTGGCTAGGAAATCCCCTTGCATTTATTTTCAGACACCATGGCCTACCAAGCAAGCCCCATGCATTTATTTTTAGTACTCATCTTTTGCATGGGAGCAATTTTACAACCCCTCATCTTCTGCATGAGTTTGGTTCTGAAAGGGGCCATGTACATTTTGTATCTTCACAACTCCCATTTCCCCAGTTTGATTGGCCCCCCTTTCCCCATGCATTTATTTTCAGAGACCATGGCTGACTTGACAAGTCCCATGTGTTTATTTTCAAAGCTCATGGTTGAACTGACAAGTCCCATTTATTTTCAGACAAACATGTATCACATTTACATTTTCACCAACGATCCAATAGAAGCTTGGCGCTTGCACTTACATTTGTATTTGTACTATGTAATAATGTGACATTGTAATTCAGTTGTAATAAAATAAATGGTTGTGCTATTAATGTGACATTGTAATTCATTTTATTAAGTCCTTTGCAAGTTAAGTTCTATTAATGGTTTTGCTATTAATGTGATATTGTAATTCATTTTATTAAGGCCTTTGCAATGTTAAATTACTTCCCCCTTGGCCTTGATGTCAATCCTAGCACAATAAAGTTTAAAGCAACTTTAAAACACATGTTTATTATTTATATCATAAATTACTCAACCGTTCGATGAAAATTTGATGTATGGTTGTAGTTGCATTCCAAAATGAAATGCATAGAGTGCTAGGCTTGCAAACTTAAACCTATGGAATCACCCTATAACCATTAGATTAACAAAGATCAATGGTTTAGAATTTGCTGTCAATGCAAGAGTAAATCATAAATGGCTTGTTTTAAATGTTGTCAGCCATGTACTAATTGTGTACTGTGTAGTCCAAAAGCAACATGTAGATGTTTTGGTTTTAGTCACTTTAATATTAAAAAAAAAAACACTTTCTATTGCTAAGTGATTTTAATTTGAAGTTAGAGGGTCTGCACACAAGGAGATTTCAGTCTTCAGTTTGATCATTGCAGTGCATCACCCTATTCTGGGTTTCACAGTTCCACTTCCAATTACAAAGCCATTCCAGTAACCTAGTTTCAACTTCAAGAATCAAAATTTGGGTAAGTGAAAGAATTCCCACAGCTACGTTTCATTGTTTGACATTTTTTAAAATCTTATTTTTTCAAACTTTGAAGTTTATGTTTAGGGTTAAGAGGATTAAGAATTAAGAAAAATTAAGGACTAATAGGGAATTCACAAATTTCACATTATTAATTGTATCAACATGTCTACCACCAGTACCACTAGAGTAATATTGGATAAAAAATACATTATGAAAAATTGCTTAAAACCCCAGGTTTCACTGATGAATACCATGATATTTATGATCCTAAAACCTATGGTAGGCGTACCTCAGAACATAGATTTTCATCTCAGAATAAGCCTGCAAAGAAAATGCAAGTTAATAGTATCAGTGCACCATGGGTAACTAGATTAGGGTGCATGATGTTACATGAGGTTTTTCCTTGCCCAGAATTTATCATGGTCTATGCCCTAAATTATGATGATAACAAAAGAGGAATTGTTAATAAAGATAGCAAAGAAGAATTGTTATCCATTTCAATGTAGAAGAACTTGGAAAAGTGTTGGCCTTGGGGTTTACAACTGAAGAATTTGGAAATGTCCACATTGACCTAGAAAAGCTTGCTAGTGATTATGAAGCAGTGAATGAAATGGAGAAAAAATCTTTCTTAAATAGAATAGTTCACGATAGAAACAAATTGAAAGGTGATCATAAGCCTCCTTATGATTTGGATATTTTTAAACCATGGGTTCAGGATACTACTTCCATGCTAGAATTTTTCCTCGGACTAGATAGCAATTTGGAAGTGGGTGCAAGCCTCCTTGAAATGGTATATAATATCCATTATGGTGTTCCACATGTCAAATATAATTTTATTGGGCACATTGTAGAATCCATGCATATTTTTTTTTAATGATTAAAGGAGGTTCCACCAAGACATTTAGGTTCACAACCTACTTGTGCTAGCTTTTTCTATTCAAATTTAGAGGAATGTTTTAGACCAAAAAGCTTCAAATAAAACCCTATAGTAATGCTGAGGAAAAGAAAATGGCTTCAGTATATGAATGGACCACTATGATAAGGATGCATGAATCTCAAAGGAACTACAATCATTTTGTAGACTAATTTTTGGCTCCATTGCATCAAGCAATTACAAATACTCCAATGCCTAGATTGCCTGTCATGTAGAAATTGCATTCAACCAGGAAAAGAAATACAATTGGATGATTGGTACTTAATGGAAGAATATACTGTGCTAAGATTTTATGGATCAGAAGTAAAACCATACAAAATTCCAATACATGTGACAAAAAGCATTTTTGCTTTGGAATATGTAAGGCAGATGCAGAGTACTGATGAACTACACTTTACTAGTTAGGGGAAGAAGACCTTATTTCCTTCTTTACATTTTTCATGTGGAGGGATCACATTCAAGAGAAAAACATTGAGTGTGGCACATGATCTTTTGAATTTTTTTGATTTTGATGCTATCTTTCACTGGCAGTAGGATCCATGTGTCACGATTAAATCAATGATTGTGCTCAATAAGAATGCTAGAAGTAGAATTCAACATGAAAGTAAACCCTTGCTTGAAAAATTGAGAAACAAGGATTCTTGGGATGAGGTCAAAATAGCAATGGGGAAAAGTGCTACTGAGAATGATATTTATTTTGAACAATTGTTAGTAGAAATTATGACATTGCATCGAAAGAAAATTAGGAGGTACAACAATTTTTATGAAAAAAGTCATAAACCATCTAGTAGAGTAAAAATACTAGATTCTCTCGATAAGGAAGTTACAAAAAAATTTGGTCACATTAAAAAATTACTACCTTTTGGTCTATGAGGAAGGAGCTACGTGATCCAAGAGCTCTTGCAGAGTATGGAGATAATGAAGAAGATCGCGAGTTCTAAAAATTGTGGAATATAGAGCATTTGGATGAACGAGAAGATAAAGAAAGTGATGATGAATCTAATGATGATAGGAAAGAAGAAAGCCATGTGAATTTCAAACTTGGTTTAAGTGAGGCCACAAAAGAAACATTTACTACAAGAGAAACCATAGCTAAAAAAATGGGTATGAAGGTGGTTCTTTGCGGTCCCAAAGACAAGGCCCTTGGATGGTAAAATATGTAGAGCATAGAAAACCGGTTGATAAATCTAGCCTTTGGGTTGGAGGTGAAAAAGTAGACCTAGGGCATATAGGTCAATTTGTTAGAGCTTCAAATCCTCATCCTCATAGTTAGACACAATCACAAATAGGACATACCCATGGTGGAGAGCTTAGTGCAACTGGCACTACGTCTAGTGGCGATGGTATGGGTAGTAGTACTAGTAGTGGTCAAAATGTGCTACAACAACAAATTAAACACAATTGGACAACACAATATACCACAAAAACACCAAGTGATCAAGGCATACATAAGAGGCAAATGATTTTGACAGATCCAAGTCACACTACCAGTGGATCCACCACAAAGGAGTTATTTCTAGGCACTCCCCCACTTCCAGTTAGTTTGGCTATGACATCATTAGCAACTGCAAGTACTCCTATTCCTTCTCCATTCAAGCATTCCATTGTTCTTGCATCCCTAGGTTTTGATTACATTGAAGAGTTTTTTTTTTAAAAGAATTGAATAAAAAAGAAAAGAAGCAACAGATGGAGAGTGCATCTGCTATAACTTTAGAGCCTACAACAACCATGGTATTACCCACATTTGACACAAATAAAGAAATCATGGAGTACACAATTCTTGTTCCCACAGTTCAAAACAAACCAGCAAATCAGATGTCTCCATCTAAATTACAGCTAAACAATATTCAATTAGATTTTTTTGGACTTAGAAACACTGAAAAAATTAATGTATCAAAGAAGAAAAATGAATTGGTGTACACATCATTGCTAAAGCAAGATAGAGAGAAGAAAAGTTTGCAGACTCAAATTGAAAAGTTACAGGAAGACCTAGCAAATGAGAAAGCAAAGAGGAAAGAAATAGACAAGAAGAGTAATGAATTAGAGAAAAGAATAAAAAAATCTATCTCTACATCAACAAGCAAAGAGGATAACTAGAATGAGTCTGTAGTGAATGAACTAAAGCAAAGGATAGATGAGAGAAACAAGAAATATGATGAGGAAAAATCCACTTTAGAAAAATTAAGACTAAGCACTACGAATGGAAATGAATAGTGGGAGCAAAAATTGGAGAAGGAGAGAAAAATAAATGAAAGATTGGAGGCAAAGCTGATGGAAGCAAAAAATGAAATTAAGTCTTGTAAAAATAAGTTATCTAAATTTTGTAGAGAAACAATGAGGCATATGAAACAAAAGATCTGGGATGAAATAATGCAAGGGATTAATCATTTGTGTGACATGTTTCAATTGATTGATGCTATCATACAACATCATAAGAAGCTCAACAATTATTTAATGGAAAACAAAAATTTGTTGGCATTAGAGAAATCAACAAATCAAATTCAACAAATAGTTTACAAATCCAGTGAAAATGTTTTGAAATCAAAAGGGATTACTAATCAACTTGTTACATCAATGACATTGTCATCTGTCATTGAAAAGTGTTTGAAAATGCATGAAACAAAGGAATATTTGCATTTGGCTTCAGACAAGTTGAAGAAGGTGGATGGAAAGGTAAGGAACTTCACAGAGCTTGGTTTTCTAGAGGCTTTTGACACATATGAGTGTTTCATTGGAAATGATGATTTCATAAAGAAGATGGAGGATGCAAGGAAGATTGATTTGGACCAGTTTCCTTAGAACCTAGATGTGGTGAATTATTTGGATCCATCAAACCATTGCTAACCCTGAATGCAAAATTGACTGAAGAATCCAAGACAGGTTCCAATTTGAATCATGAATTGTTAACAAATCTTCAAGCCAAACAACATTAGTTAGAACAAATGACAATTCCACCACCTGAAGAGTGGAAGTTGCTAGAAAAGGTGATGAAATGATTTGATTTTTGATAATACGAGTTTCCAAGTTCCAATTCAGCTCTGTGCAGAGTTATCTTTGAGCAATATTTTGTATTGCTGATGCCGCTATATATTCCTTCATGCGATAATTAATTTAAAAGCTCAAATTCAGACTTTAGTAATGTGTTGATGTTCAATTATCTGTATTATTTATAATATCATTTGAAGAAAAAGTTTGGTAGTGTTTTCAACTACTAGATACACTTTAAACGATTTCTAATGTTCATTGTTGTATATGCTACTAATACTATTGTTAATATGTTATTAAGCTAATAAGCATTAAGTTGAGTGATGAATCGCTAAGTACATGTTCATGTTTTACTTTTAACATAATTAAAATATGAACTATAAGGTGATTTTAATTCTAGGCATCCATAATCTTAGTGAAATTGCATTACAATTCACACTTCAATACTCAATCTCCATGACTACTTAGCAGATCCATTAAATATTTAAATGAATTCATGCTTTAATCAAGGTACTTTAACTAGTTCATTAAATCAAAGCTAGAATTAAAACATACATCAATGCATAATGAGAAAGAAGATTAATGAAAGATCATTGATAAAATTTCATTAATAATTCATGTAAAATGTTATAGCTAGAGAGACGATAGACTCAAAATAAGGGAGAAAAACAAGCTTAGTCGCTAGTCCTCCGATTTTTATAACCTTGCCGTGGAGTTCTAAATTTTCATAACTTCCCAATTCCCCGACTTGGTTCACTTTGTTGAGTAACTGAGTTGCAAGTACTTTAGACATAACCTTTGAGTTATGGTGTGTGGATTTATTTTTCTTTTGTTGAGTAGTTTTCCAGTGGATTATCTATTATTGGAATTGAAATGATGGATTTTTGGTTAGTTTCATTGTTGTGGTTACTATCACTCAAAGTTGCAGTTTTGGTGATTTTCCTAACCTTAGTCGCTAGTCCTCAAATTTTTATAACCTTGTCGTGGAGTTCTAAATTTTCGTAACTTATCGATTCCCTAACTTGGTTGATGGTTCAATTTGTTGAGTTGCATGTCTTTCTTGGTCATCTTTCTAGTCAGTGGGTCAGAGGTTTCAAAAAATTTGAAACTTTAGACTTTCATTCTAAGGTTCCAAGTTTTAGTGACCACGTGACATTATGGACTTATCTTTCCTTTCAAAGGCACTGTCATCTGACATCTCATTGAATGCTATGTACAGACTAACCTTGAGTTGTCTTTTTAGGAATTTTGAAAAGCATGCAGGTTTAAAGGCTATCTTTTTGAGGAATGAAATTGAATGCTGCATTTACTACATATCCTATAAAAAAAGATGGCATAAGTGGGCGAAATTTTTTTACTTAGACATTTAGCCTTCTTTCTCATTCTTTTCCAAGGTCAGTACTTCTCAAAGTACAAACATTCTATCTCTATGAATTTGTGCTCATGCAGAGTGGAGTTGAAAACGAATGCTCTGGCATTAAACACACCTCTTATTGATGACATAAGTTGAGGTGGCGAAACTTTTTCTAAGTTTATTAGCTGCATTTCCTTCTTCTACAATCTACTCTTCTTGGTGTTTGTGTGTTTCTTTATCTACTGGGAGTTCATGTAGTCCAGAATTGGAAATCATTGGCTTGGTGTAAGGGATACGAAGCTCAAACCTTTTAAGTTAGAAGAGTTTTGGGCATGCCTGGGGAGTGACAAGAAGTATGAGCTAGATATAAAACTATTAGAAAGTAGGATAGCTCATGCTAGAGGGTTTCTAGAAGCTATGTTGAGTGTGCACCTGATAAGTGCATGTGCAAGAAGGTACATTCTGGAGACATGGGAAATTAAAGCCTCATATGGGATTGTAATTGCAGAAATTTCTCCGAAAGCTATTTCCCGTGCGCTAATGATTCTAGAAAGGGAACCTGTAGAAGACATGTTTGTCATAGTGGCAGGTGAATTTTTCAAAGTGAAAAAATACTGGTGTAAGAACTCCATGGCCAAAACCTGGTTGAAGACTAAAAGGAAATGTAAGTTGCAATTGCCGACTAAACTCAAAAGAGTGCATTTTAAGGAAGAAATTGCAGATGCTATTGCTTTATTGCACCACGTTGTTGTGAATGCATGAGTTGATTTATTTGAGGATTGGATGTGCTGGCTTATCTTGATAATCTATGATGAGAACATTTTCATTGACTGGGATGAAGTTATTTGCTTCCATTTGAATGAGAAATTAATTAATTTCCATAAGACTAATACTTTTTGTTTGTGTTCTTTCCTGACGTACATTGTAGCTAGTCAGATGTCCTTTTGGCTTGGGTTGGAACTGCAAGGAACCCCAACTTCTGATATGCTTATGTATAAACACTTTCCTCAGTTCACTAAATAATTTGGAATGGGTGATTTTTGTCATGTTAATGATGCATTTTTAATGGAGGCCATAAGGAATCTAGATGGAAATCCAGAAATGAAACTTTCTCCTGAATTGATTTCTCTTGTATCAAATTTTGGGAGTTTTTATATCCAATTTGATACATTTTCCTATTTGAGAATAGGGTGTTTTGAGAAAGCCCCATTGAAATTACCTCGATATCCTAAAGATTTACTGATATTTCTAGAAGTTTTTCAACAAATGGCCATGGTTAATATTAAGTATATGAACATGGGGAAATGAGGGTATTCCTTCCCATTAGTGACCCCTTATTTTATGTGCAAAACAAACCAAGTGACCAAGGGAGTCAAAGGAGTTCTCAAGGAATATAACCCTAGTATCTGTCTATGAGAGATAATTTTGACAATAAGGGTTTTGTGAAGCAAAATATCTATGGAGGAAGCTTATATCGACATCAACCATCTATCAAAGATTTATGGGAAGATTGTGTCAATGAGAATGGAGTTTTGAGAAAAGATTATATGAGGCTAATGCTAAACCAGATATAGGATTTCGGTCTGCCATTTCAGATTCCTGAAAATGTAGCTGAGGATTCAACAATCATAGATCTTGGATATGAAAAATTGCTTGATAAATCCCACCCTAGGGTTGATTGGAGCCAAAGTGAAATTTGAGATATGAGGGTGCGAGCTTCCCTAGTGCTTAAAAGAACCCAGGACTAGTTGGATGGGAAATGGTAGCAAGTTGCTGGTCCTGTTCAGGAGCCTAAGTCATCACAGAAGAATGAGCAGGGGCCTACACAATCATTTGGTGCAAGTATATCATTGGGGAAACCCTCTATTAGGTCCTCTAGTGAAAATTCTCAGTCAGGAGGTGATGGTGAGAGGCCAAAAGAAATGGTCAAGTTGAAGACCATCTGTGAACATGACAGTGTGCTTTCTCCTACCCCTAAGAAGAAGACCAATCAAGAAAAAAATTGTCCCTATAGATTTTGAAGCTATCTTAAAACAAATAACTAAAGATAATATCTTTCCTCCTCTGTCTAAATTTCCCTCTTCTCCACCTCTGGTTGATAATACAACTATCACTCCTAACACTCCTAAAGAAACTATTAGTGGAAATGAAGATTCTAGTATGGTAGTAGCCTCCCCAGGACAGTTGAAAAAAGTAGTGGAGAAGAAGGTAAAGCATATTCCTACAATGATAGTTGGAGTGGATACAGTTGCAAAGTTACTTCAAAGCTCTTCAAAACCTAAGAAATCTAGGAGGATGTCAAGGATGGTGACTGATGCTACTTCTAGAAATCAAATGTTAGAAATTCTTGAGCCTATGAAGGATTTAAATGAAGATGGAATAACAGAGGCAGACTAAAAATTCACACATGTTGATATGGGGCCTCCAACACTGGAAGGTGATGTGTACCATATCAATTATTTCGTCAATGTATTGATTAAAATAGTGAAAGAACAAAGGAAAGAAAATATAAAACTGCAATCTCAAGTCCTCATGTTGGGTAACTTTATTTATTCCATGGCCACTCCTCCTACATCTGATGAAGCCTCAATTTATTAGGTAGAGCCAAAGGGCATCGATGTGCTCACCATACAACAAATTAAAAAGAATTTGAGCTATTCCAAAGTTGCTTGTGAGGGAATCGATAAAATATCTCAAGAGGCTATCTTCTTTCTGAATAAATTTGTGCTCTTTTACACTCGAGTTATTAATAAGAGGAAGGAGTTAGTAACAAAACTTTAGTAGGTCAGAAAAGATCAAACTAGTCTCTATGCGCTCTCTCAGGAAATGAAAGAATTGATGTCTATGGATCGAAAGATATTAATTGGTGAGAAAATTGTGAATAATCCTAAGGAGCTAGACCCTTCCTGGTCCGATTCATTGGAATGAAAATTCAATATATATGATAATCTGTTGAAGGAAATTAATAAAACAATTGATTAATATTTTGAAATGTTGGCGGAAATTAAAGAATATTGTCGTATTGTGGGAGTGGAAATCACTGATGAGTTTGATGAAAGGATTCTAGGTATAAAAGAGATCTCTATGAAGTTTAGAGAGATATTCAATAAAGAAATAGCTGATCCTTCTATAGTGACATGGGAGTCCTAGAAATTTAGTGCAATGCAGATCCACTTGAAGTCTTATAAATTTGGAGAAAAGAAAAGATTTGAGATGTTGGTTGAGTCTAAAATTGCTTTGGGAAAATGGAGAAATAGGTTACAGATTACTACAACACTAGGGAGAAAGGACATATTTGCAATTGTCAGTAGATATCAAGATTACAGGTCTAGGATGAGGGCATAGGAAAAGGAACTAGGAGATGAAGAGGTTGAAGTTCTGGAAGATGAATCTGAAGATGAGGCAGAAAAGTGATGCAACATTTCATGATACTTTCTTTAATTTTAGTTCTTTTAAGTTGAAGACTATTTTAATTTTTGGGTGTTGTTGTCTTGAAGAAACCGTTACCATAGACAATTGGTTTATTCTTTAAATATGGGTTTGGCCGATGCAGTTAGGATCTTTTGGGAAAAACTTTAATTTTCCTCATTAGAGCAAAAACTCTTTTATTCTTTCAAGTTTGTTTTATAGTTATCTTTCAATATAGAAACTCATATGGTGAAGTTCATAGAAACATAATCTTTGTGTTGTGGTGTATGGATTTATTCTAAATATCTTGCCAATGGTTATCTATGTTGGTGTTCTAGATGTTTAATAGATTGCATTGCTATCAGATGTTTATCTTTGAATGAATGCTTATGGCAATGGTTGAGTTCAGTTGAAATTTATTAGTTCTAAAGTGATTCAAGTCTTTGTGCTTTAGTTTATTGTTTGATATTGGCATGCCTTTCAAAGCTTTCTGGTTAAAAGCTACACCTTTCTTTGCTTTTTGGTTAAAAGTAGCCTGAATTTCTATTCATTGCATATCATAAAAGGTAGCTGACACCTTGTAAAATAAGCAGAGAATGGGTATGAAATTTAGGTGATTTGGTAGTTTAAGCTTTTATTGTTTAAGTTGTGTGGATTCCTTTATAAGTTATTTATGTTGAATTGTTAGCTTATGTTAGATTATAACTTATAAGTTATGGATGTTGAACTGTTAGCTTCTATTCAAGGAATGGATTAATAATATGCCTTTCAGTTATTTATCAAAAATTGTGTGAATGAATATGCAATAGGAATTTATAAGTAGTGTGATAAGTGTTGTTCTTTAAAAATGATGTAGAATCACATATCAAATTCAATACCATGGAATACAATATAAAATATAAAATATCACAATTTCATGGAATACAACATAAAATATCATCAACTATAGTTTGGAATATGATTCATGAAGTGTAATATAAAATAAAATATCGTGAAGTGCAATGATTCACAATTTCATTGAATATAATATAAAATATCATCAACTACAGTATGGAACAATGAAAACTAATCCATGAAGTGCAGTATAAATACTTAAAAGCTGTTAATTCTCTTCCATTTCCCAAATAGAGTTAGGGTCCTCAAACTGATGTTCATCATCAGATAAAGTAAAAGAGTCATCTTGAATTTGATTCTGAGTCTTCTCTTCATTTTCTTTGGCCTGTGTCTCAAATTCAACATTCATTGTGTGATTTGTGTCAATGTCATTTGTCCTAGTCCCACTGCCACTACCATTGCCACCAGTACCAGCATTTGGAATTGGAGTGTTGCATAAACCGGTCCTTCTTTCACATGTGGACCTCCAGATTGTGAGTTCCCTTTCAAAAGGAAAATTAAAGGTCATTATACGCAATTCCTTTCAACCTCAAGCAATTTTCCAAATTATTGTCTAGTTTGTTTCTGAACTTTGATTTCAAAAACCCCAATGTACTGAAAACTCTCTTATCCTCCACCGACCCCAATATCATTGTTTGACATAAATCAACAAGTTTGAAATATTCTAATATCAAACCACACAATATTTCACTCTAACCTAAGTTTTTCCAAACCTTTTTTATTGATCACGGTTCAAAGGCCTTCTCCATGCCCATTTATTTATACTGGTCCCTCATAGCTATTACAAAACTTCTAGATTGTTTCTAAGCTTAGCTTCATTTAAAATTCCTTCTATTTTCTACTCATCGTATGTTACACTTTTTGAAAATTGTTCAATCAAGTTTTTTACTAGATCATGAAAATATTTTGGGTTCTCTTGGTTTTCCCAAAATTGAGGATAAACAATGCCCATGGATTCAAGTATTTCATGTCGAGGGAATCTTTCACATATCTTTGAGGAAAGAGGTTTTGCAATTTCCTTCAAATTATCACCAACAAATTTAACAATTCCTTTAAAATATTCCTCCTTAATAACTACTTCTCTGCTAGAGTGCCTGGTTGTCTTACAATGGTACATTCTTATCTCATATCCACGTACATAGATACATAAGTGCCTGCTTGCATTAAAATGTAAACAATTATCAGGATTATTCAAATTAGTAATTTTCTGCCACATGAAATAATTTGGGCCATCTCATGTTAGATCTAGATATAGATGATTGAGGGCCAAGTATGTATGTTTACATAGATTGGAATATTCATTAATATACGTAGTTTTGTCTTGGGATTTCTTCACATGATCGTTCATCTCATCCAACATGGGGAGAATACTAGCTAAAGTCAAGAGTGTCTCTATATTGCTTAACCTATGTAAGAGGTTAGGAGCTTTGTCTACTGTGTTGCGATGCTCGTACATCACTCTAATCAAGGATTGATATTATGAAAGAACTTGTTGCGTTGGTTCATGCAGGGAGATACATTTGGTATCAACATCCTTGAGAAGCTTGTTTCCTGGTGTTATTCCCTCAATAAAATTTTGAAATTTTGTGAAACATTTGGGACTTCGGTAGAAGTATGCATGGATCTCACAGACTAGATTTTCAACTTTTGATACTGTAGGAAACTTGCTTACAATTTTGAATGCTAAATTCATTATGTGGTCCATGCAGTGAATTCCAAGCATGTATGGTGCACAAGTAGCTTGTGGGTAAGTGCAAGAAGTTGAGTCCATGAAATGTGGAAGTTTTTGCCTTAGCCAAAAAAAGAAATTGACATTGCAAAAATGGGATCCCACTTTCTAAGAAACAGGATCCCATTTAGCTTCATGATCCTGAGCCTAAATTAAAAATGTGATACCATTTTTAAAAAACGGGATCCTGTTTTGAAAATTTTCCAAAGATGGAAATTTCCAAAAATGGAAAGTTTTCAAAATAGGATCTCGATTTGAAAACTTTTCATTTTTGGAAAATTTGAAAAACGGGATCCCATTTTTAAAATTTCCAAAACAAAATTTCCCATTTTTGGCAATTTTGAAAATGGGATCCTATTTTTAAATAACAGGATCCCGTTTTGTTGAACCAAAACGAGATCCTGCTTTACAAAACGGGATCCCGTTTCCAAAAACTTGAAATTGGGTTTTCTTTGTGGGCATGTTTTTGCCTTGTATTTTGGTTTGGGAAAAGCATTGGGAATCCAAACCTAGGCCTTCAACCTGGTTTGACTTGCAAGTTGAAGGTCCTAACAATGTCAGAAAAATATTGAGTTTGGACATATGGCTGATGACTTTTTTTGCATAATTTTTTGATGAAATTAAAACCCATTTTATATGAGACAATGCAGATTCCAAATATGTAATTTTTTTTACAATTGGATTATTTTTTCTATTTTTCAATTAATTTATGATGAAACTGGTCCATAAAATTTAAATATCAGGGTTTTTTAATATTTTAATAACTTTTGATCATCATAACATTTTGACGAACAAATTGCATGAGAACAAACTTTAGACAATTCTTTTCAATTTTTTTTTTTAAATAAAAAAATGATAACTTAAGGTCATCTTTTGCTTGTCGTACACGACAATTTTTCAAAATGACAAATATGCCTAATAAAAAATTAACAAAAAAAAAATATTCAATTAAAAAATACAAAAAAGTATCGAGAACAAGCTTCAGTGAATCACAAATCTTTTCCCAAAAGGATTTAGAAAAATACGATAATTTAGGTCAAAATATGGATGTTGTACACGTGCATGGTATGGTAAAAATAAGTGACTTTTAAACAGTGGTTTTTAGAAACGCCTATTGAAGCTCAATTTGTACAATCTGGGTATTGAAATAAATTACATATTTGGAAACTAGACTCCGAGTACTACATTTTATGTTAGTGACCTTTTTGAAGATTTCATCTCTAAGTGCTTCAAATTTTAAGGTCAAATGTGTCAAATGCTGAAAATTAGGGAAAATACTTCCACTTTTTGGCCAAAAAGTGGACTCAATTCTTGCCCAAAAAGTGGACTCAACTTCTTGGTAGCACCCTTGTAACTTTGTGTAAACACCATTCCTTTGACCTTGCATCACTGCAGCTCCATCAACTCCTACACACACCAACTTTTTGGCAATTTTCAACTCATCCATACTTGCAATTTCATTCAAAGATTTCTTGACTAGTTCAAATATATTTTGCGATGTTGAACTGTCCTTCATTTTATGAACACAAAGAAGATAAGCTTGGTGAACATGTCGTTCTACAGTATACAAATGCATATAGACCCAAGAAATATTGTGTACCACAATAACTTCATCTAAAGATAATGAGATGAAATTTGACTCTTTTACTTTCTCCTTTAAATCTTCCTTTTCAACTGCAACAAGACAGTTTTCCCATTCCCATCTAGTGTTTACTAACCAATGTGAGAGGGGATAGTGAGGAACATTTAAAAAAAATAATAAACTAGAATATTCTAGGTAGTCTGTCATAAGATGCCCTTTGGACAAAATATGAAAAAAAACACTCATCTGAACAGTTTTGGACATATTTGCTCTTCCATTACTTTTCCAAATTGAGCCTCAAGTGTACCTTTACATGTAGAAATGCTGGACATTATTTTTTCATGCTCTTCATAATTTGTGACATACCTAACATGAAGAAATTCTTCCTTTGATTTCCATCATGCAACTGATTGTTCCTTTCCATTTATGATTTGTTTTTCATAAACTTTACTGATATGCTTTTCTATAGTGTCAATATTTAGTTGCAATGTCTTGTGTCTTCCACATTTCCAACTACAAATTATACATTTGGCCAATGTTTCCTTTTCAATATTGTTTGCATTGTCAATCTCCACTGGTACTATGAATGGGTACTTTAACAACCAACAAAGTTGAAAATTCCCTGTCATTCCCACTCATGAACCATTTTTGATTTGCTTCTTCTTTTCTTGCTACCAACATCATCATCCTCATCCAAGTCAATTATCTCATTCTGGCTAACTAGGCCCAAGGTATCCCTTGGAACATCTTCTACAGTATTTCCATCCTCATTTGATACATTTTGATTTAACTCAATGAAAATATCAACTTGACCTTCCGGTAGCGGTGAGGTATTGTGAATGCTACCAATATTTGGTGGAAGAGTTGATGATATAGCTCCATCTTGACTTGATGGATTAGAAGCTTTGGAAATTCCAAAGTAAGACTGTATGGTACATCTAAGTTTTTGGCATTTTGATGGCCTCCTAGTCTCTTCGCCACCCTGAGGAGCGGTAGGAGTTGCTTCACCACCCTGAGGAGTCTGAGGAGCGGTAGGAGTCTCTTCACCACCTTGAGGAGCGACAGGAGTCTGAGGAGTGGCAAGAGTCTCTTCACCACCCTGAGGAGCAACAAGAGCCTTACCCTTTCTGCTCGAGTCACTTGACATATTGATATCTCACTTCAAATAAAAACTGGAAAAAAATGTCTTCTTGTTTAAGGACAGAGAATATAGATCCCATTCCCTACTCAATATCATCTTTTAGACTAAAGCAAGAATGGAAAAGAGATAAAGAAAACTTATTATTATAACTAATAGCACTATGAATAAATGATCCCTCACGTTTAAGTCTACATTTTCAGCTTTCATTGACTTCTAAATCGAGAAGTAGAATCTCAGAACTAAAAAAAATTGTAAGAATAAATGACACTTTCGATTGTATTTATATCAATCGATATTTGGTGAATTTTGCAGGATTTTTAAATGGTATATTAAAAATTTGGGGAATCTTGTGTGATTATACAATGATACGTTGTAATTTTCAAGGTGAAATGTGTCCCTGAATGTAATTATTTTTTAATGTTATTGGCGAAATAGGTCCTCACAAGAAACTATTTATAAATTTTAATTGGCGAAATGGGTCTTCACAAGAAACTTTTTGTAAATTTTAATTGGAAAAATGGGTCCTGATACAATGTTGTTTTAATAGTATTAGCAAATATGTAGGTGTTTTATTACATGCTTCCGGGATTCCAGGTGAAAATATTTGTCGGTCCAATTGAAACATGTAGTTTTTTATGGCAAATTTGTTTCTTAAATATGCCTCATAAAAATAATCGTTGGTGAATGGACATGCACTGGACTGATAGTTCATAAAATCTGGGCGATTTGGATACCCTATTGGGTGCGAATAATTCACCAATTGACTTATCCAATTTCTAGAATTCACCAATTGGAAAAGATTCGCCACTAAAGTTTTCCCTACTCTACTCATCCCCACTCTCAACCTCCTCTTCGGCATGGTTCCCACCCTCCTCGATGGTCTCGTTCTCCTCCTTCGTGGGCTGGCCAGGGGTGTCCCTTTGGAGGAGTTATAGGGAGCAGCGGTGGTGGTTCCGGGTGGCCCTCTAATACTACTCCTAGTAGTGGTTGTGGTTGGATAGACTATGGTAAATGATTTCTGTGTTTTGTGCTTACAATCTTGCCCTGGTGCGAGGAAGATAAAGAGAAAGAAAAAGAAGTTGACGATGGCTGGGATCCTCCTCCTGACGTCACTCCTGACCCTATTGATGTATGGGGGAAAAAGACGGATGACAGAGACCCTCCTAGCCCTGCTGGCACTGCTCTAGCCACTTGATGGCCATTTTATTTTACATGTTTGTAATTTTTATGGGTTTCTGGGCTAGGCCCAAGTGACTTTGGTTTTTGGTTTTTTGGGCTATGCCCATGTGACTCTTGGGGTGTGCCTTCTTATCACCTGCCATTTTTTTTGTGAATATGTATCTTTATCTTTATTTATAATATAGATAGCTACCTATTCATCAAAAAAATAATAAAATTAACTAAACATACTACCAATTGACATAAATCAGTGAACAATGAATAAATATGACTAGATATATGACCAGTGAAATTAGTGAATAAAAATGACTAAATATACTACCAAATTGATCAAAACGATGATTAAAATTAATGACTAAATAAGTGACCAATTAACAAAAATAATGACTAAATATATCAGTGAATAAAAAAATGACTAAATAAGCGACGATATTACAACAATTAATGACTAAATCAACAACTAAATAAGTGACCAGTTAAATATGTCAATGAATAAAAATGACTAAATCAATGTCTAAATATATCAGTGAAAAAAATATGACTAAATAAGTGACAAGATTATAAAAATTGATGAGTAAATATATGACTAAATATACTACCAAATCAATCAATCAAAACAACTAATAAATGACTAAAAATGGTTTAGTCATTAGTTTGGTCACGTTATATATGACTAACAATAAACTAATAATGGTCATGTGGCCAAGTTCAGTCATTTATTAGCATTTTTTAGTAGTTTATTGCTGTTTCTATACTAGTGGGCATTTGAATGTCCATAAATTCAAAATGGTGGAGGAAAGGGAAAAGAGGAATGAGTGCATGTAGCATAGGCTAAAAATGAAGTTGAGACTTCATCAAGGCATGGAGATGATCTCGAAGATAGAGAATCATTGATGTTTCAAAGAATTTTGTTAAATCTAGACAAGGAGAAACCAAAACCTATTCAAATGAGAAATTTATTCTGAACAAAGTGTAAGGTGAGTGGGAAATATTGCTAAGTCATTACGGACAATAGTAGTACCTAAGGAAATGGTGGAAAAGTTGAAAATGAAGAGAGATAAACATCCTAGCCCATATCAAGGTTCATTGTTACAAAAGGAGTGTTATTTGTTGGAGAGTGAGCAATAATTGGTAATCTCTCAAATTGGTAATCATAAAGATGAAATTATATGTAATATGATGCCAATAGATGCATGTCATAATATTTTGGGAAGAACATGGAAATTTGATAAATAAGTTATTCGTGATGGTAAATTAAATACATATGCAATAAGGAAGGATGGCAAAGAATATGTTTTAAATATATTGAAGGATAGAGAAGAGGAAGTGGGGAACAACTCCAATGTTTGTTTTGTTTCCATGAAGCACTATTTGAGAGACTTAGAATAATAGATTTTTTTTTTTAAAATCATTCCAAAGCTTGCAGTAGTTGGGACAACGAAGGAAGAGGATAGGGAAGGAAAAACTAAAGAGGTTGTAACTAAAACATGCCTTTTTAAAGACAAAAAATTGAGAAAATTGGAAGTTACAGTTGAAGAAAATGAGGTAAATATTGGTTTTTCCTAAATTTGGAACTTATGAAGTGTTGCAAGGTGTGCACCCAAGTGGTCTCCTTGTGTTGTGTAGTGCAACACTTAGGTTCATGACATGGATTAACCGCTTCCCATGGATTCATTAACTCTAGCAGTTGTACTGAGCATTAGTAGGTCGATCTTTTGGTGGAATGAAAACTATTTGTGCAAAAATTGGTATCAGAGCTTGGATCATGGGTTCCAATCCCTCACTTTCCCTAGGGGGATTGTTTCAAGGTGTGCACCCTTGGTCTCCTTGTGTTGTGCAACACAGTGCTTGGGTTTGTAACACAACTTAATGGGCTCGTGTGGATTCATTAACTCTAGCAATTGTATTGGGCATTAATAAGCGGATATTTTGTTGGAATGACAACTGTCTGTGCAAAATGAAGTGCATCATGATTACATCAATTCAATTTGAATAAAATAACAAAATAAATCATGAAAGAGTTGGAAGTCATTGTGCAACAAAATATTGATGAATGTGTTGGAATGTGAGAGAGTTTAAAGAAACACTGATAAATGTAGATGACAAGATGATGGAAATACTTAATTTCCATAATATTTGTATGGCTGTGTGTGGGTATAGTGGTGAGTAAGGAATGGGAAGAAAATTTTAGGTGGAGGTGGATGGGTGGGTTGAGTCCCACTAAATGAAGAATGATAGGAAGTCATAGTTGGAAATGAAATTCAATTTATGGTGGGAGAAGTTTCACAAAGAGAAATAAGAATGAAGGGCATATTTCATGTAGGAAGATGATAAATGTTTTGGCCAAGTGTTGGAAGAGATGAAGAAAGAAACTTTGTGGGCTACTTGTCACAACATGGGAGAGTATTGCAAGTTGCTTGCAACTTGGGGGAGTAGTTCTACTCCTCAACTCTATTTTGTGAGCCCAAGCTCACAAATTTTTTACCCAACATGTCTAATGTAGGAGCATTTGAGTGAATTGGCAATCTACATCACCCAAAAACAAACATTTTCATCTATTTGTTTTAGTTTTTTTTACATTTTTGGGATGCCATTTAATTTGGTTTTAGTGGAGATTGAATGGAATTATTGTCATTGATTGATGAAATATCATGTAGTGATATATATTTTGATATGAATTTGAAGTTTGGTGTCCATTGAAATAATTTCATCTTGTTCTCAGAGGTTGAATATGGCAATAGGAGTGAAGCATATATATATATATCTTTTTTATTGGTTGATTTCTCTATGTTTAAATGACAATTTGACTTTAGTAGAGGTACTCAGTTTGAAAATGTTAAACAAATAAAATATTATTCATAATTTAGTTTGAATGTGAGAAATGGAAACTAAAGGGGAACATATGGGGAAGAGTACAAACCAAAGTTAAATGAATGAAAAAATAAAATTGACCAAAAAGTATACACTAGGCAGAATATGAGGAGTTCACTAAGTATTGAAAATTCAAGCAAATTGGAAGATGAATTAGAAGGGGTTCATGACTTTTAGGTGAAAATAGAATAAAAAACAAGGGGGAGTCAAGGAAACCAAGAGGAGGGAAAAACACCAAGTAAAAAGAGAATGAAATGCAAATTGGTGGGGGAGAGAAAGGGGTGTAGTTGATTCCAAAGAGAAGGATTGTAAAAGGGGTCACTTAGGGGGCAAGAAGAGGAAAAACCAATTAAAATACATAATACAGATTAGGAATGTACAAAGGGAGGGTTGCGCCATATACTAGGGAAGGATTAATTCAAATGGAAATTTCATTTAGAATTTGAAATATTTAATATTTGAGTAGAAGAAAATTCCAAGCTGCGCCACATTTAGAAGAGGTAAATGAATAGAAATTAAAGATTGCTCTGAATAGAAAAGAAGAGAAAGCATTGGGAAAGGAATAAAATATTATGTAGAGTGAGGAAAAGAAAAAGAGACAAGGATTAAGAAATTAACATAGAAAATTGAAGAGGGAGTCTGTCACGACTCCTCTTTGCCAACTCTTATTGCACTTTTTGATAGAATTTAATGTTAAAGGTGAATGCATGATCATTAGACAAGATTTTGATATGCATGAAAAATTGAAATATATTTTTTGACATTCCTAAAATCTTTCCAGATCCAAATTCATTAATTATTAATTGGAAAAAAATATAGGATTAGAAGTCGAATGGGAAACCAAGTCATTTGGAAACTAACGAATTAAAGGTGCCTTGCATGAAGAAATCTAGACTTTACCATGTTTTCAATGAGGAAGAATGTACATAGTAAATCAGATGTAGACATATAAATTGATTGTTTTCCAACAAAGTCATGTCACACCGTATACAGCCGCCCAACTCTGTCTTCAATCATCTCGCCCTATTCATATTATTCATGTGTTGGGTTCTATTTCAAATGCCTAAAATAAATTTCAAATGTAACTCACAATCTACAGTTGTAATAAATTTAATGCATCTTCAACTATAAATTGAATGAACTGGTTTGAGTTTGGGGCACTCGAATCCTATGTTATGAGTTTTTGGTACCTTGAAGGATTTCAAGAGAATTGTTCATTGTAGATTTTGCAGGGAGGGGACATCCTTTATCCCATATCTCAGTCAGATTTTGTGCAACCAAGTATCCATTATCATCAATTCTCTAATGAGATATGTACACATAATGGTACTGTGGTGTTTGAGACTACATTCTAAATTTCAACAGTTATGGAGTCACCATAACAGGTTTTACTTTGCACATTTAAATAGAATCAATTTTTCTGTGCATCTTCTTTGAGAATGATATCTAAACATAGGAGCCTCTCACCTGAGACCCAACTAGAGGAATGAAATAATCATTGAATTAGAGTTTAAGTGCTTCTCCATGCTTTCATACTTCCATACAGGTCTGCTAAGCTAGTGTGACACTGTTTTGATTTACTTGTATCATGCTTGCTTGTGTTTTTTTTCTTTTTTGAAATTTTATTTATGCATCCTCTGAATCATCAACTATTATTGAGTCTTCTGTTTCTTTGCACAATCAATTGTCAAAACCTCTTTGTATTTTGTTGTTGAATCTCTTGCAAAATAGCTCACAAGATTATTCTATGTGCTCGCTTTTTGAAAACATGTCTATGAGAGCATTTACAATATAATTTACCTGCCAAAGGTTTGTTAGGAAAATGAAGGTGTCTCAACCTTTGATTTTTCCATAGCATTGATTTTTTAATTGCTGCTAATTTTCTCATGTCTTTTGAGTTACAACTTGTAGTTTCTTTTTTTGATGAGGAGTCAAGTTGGAAAGTTTATTTTACAGGTGAAGTTGTGCATGAAGGTATTTTCTATTTTCGTGTTGAGTTTTGACAGTTTATTTATAAATGTCTAATTTTTGCATCCTAAGCTCTATAAATATGAGATTTTTCTTGAGTTGTGAGAGGAGAGATTGAATTCATAGGGGTTATGCTGCCGAATTTTCTCTAGATGGAACAAGATGTAAATCTCCATGTAAAGGCTTAGAACCTGCAATTGTATTGTAACTATATATTTGGTTGTTGAATAATACAATGGATCTATGCTTTTGGAGTGGGGCTTTTTACTCAAAAGGGTTTTCCCAACATAAATCTTTGTGTTCATGTCTTCTATCCTTTCATGTTTAATGATTCCATTTATTGAATCTATTTAATTCATGTTGTTGAAACTGGCTAATCTTGCATGATCTAAAACTACATGAGCTTTCCTCTAAGTATTAATGGAGGGAAATAAACTGTCTGATTCTGCTTTATGGCATAGTAGTACGTGTTTTTTAGGTTCTCTAAACAAACATTGTTTACCGAAGACACTTACTGATCTCAATTGTTTCTTCTGGGATGAATTAATTTCCCTTCAAGATCCCCTTCCATGATTTCTTCATGCAGCTTGATGCCCTAGTCCAAAACATCCAATTCAACATAGAAATGCTGGATGATGGAAAAGGTTGTGAAGTTTCATTTTTTCATCTGTCAATTGTATTTTCTTGAAATTTTCTAGCCTTTTCAACAAATCCCTTTTCTTATATATCCTTGTTACCTATTTTTTGCTTCTAGCTCAAAGATAGGTTAAGTTATGTTTGTTTTACAAGATGAAACAAAGATACACATTACTTCTGCTATATTGCATTCTAAGTGCACAATTTTTTTTTAGAAAGATTACATTATCAAATTGTAGATTGCATTCATATAGATGCATTCAACAAAGAAGAAAGATTTACACAAATCTTTTCAAGAAAGTAATCTTTATTAACAATGTAAATGCATAAGGTCTCACACAAGCCATGAGACTAACTGTTTTAAAATGGAAGAAAGAAAACATTGTACATTTATAGATATTAAAGAAAGGGAATGCACATAAAAGGAAGAAGGACTAGCCATTGCCTGAATGACTGGTCTCAGTGGAGTTGTCTCACATCTTTAGTTTTGTGCTTGTCTTGCGTCTAGTTGCCTTATCCATGTTGCTCCTAGTTTCCTGCATTTGAAAGAGAAAATTATGTTAGAGCAATGAAAGGTCCTAAATCCTAATATGTACATACCTCTATAAGTATACAATGTGATCTTTAGGTGCATTAAAATAGTTAGCATCATCAGGATGATCAAGAAACATAGGAAAATAAACATATCTGCCATATGCACATGTTTTTCTAACTTTTTTGCTTCATGTGTAGATAAAAGAAAAGTGAGATTTGTTTCATCGAATTATAGCATGTGTGGTGAAATGGACTCCCATAAGGGTTGAGATCATCATGTTGTGTTATTGTTCTTTGTTATGTTTTTTAAGAGACATCAAAATGGTTATCTCTTTGTGTTATGCTTGAACAAACACATATCATTTATAGCAATGATTTATTGATCACTGTTAGGAGTGACATATGATTATTCTGAGAAATCATAAAGCATGAAACAAATGACAACAACCATCATTTTTCACATTTTGATATTCAAGAATATCAAAAGATAGGTGGAACAATCATATTGGTAGTCTTTAAGACATTGGCCAGTTATCAAATGTTAAGAGATTATGTTTTTGCATGAAATGTGAAATTTAAAGGCCTTGTATCTAAGAGAGACAACTTAATACATAATTCACAGTATGGCATCAAAATAGTCAATAATATTGTTTCAACAATGATTTGATTATAAATGTCTTGAAAACCATAAACATCTACAAGTTAAAAATGACAGAGTACTATGAGTCTTGTGAGGGAAATGCATAGGCTATGTAAATGCATATAACAAAAAAAGAGAGGATACTCAAATGGACATTCACAAGTAAGAATGATAAGTCACTATGCAAATGTAGAAGTCATCATGAGGGAAAATATGAACAGTGGTAGTATCAATAAAGAATGATAACTACTTAGCTACAACAAAGTAAATCATTCAGACTGTTTGAAGTAGTGTCCCAAATGATAGTCTCTCATGAAAAGTAATAAAGCTTTGAACAAGGAAATCATGCTTTAGAAGGGTCAGAGAAAGTATTTGGGCTAGAGATCTATCTCAGAAACCCTTGGAAATGTTGTTTTTGGCATCATGCGATTATAATACATCCATCTATGAGAGGTTTCAAAATTCCTTCAAGGAACAAATGCACAAAAAGAGCCTATGGGCCACAAGTCAATGGATGATTTTTTATTTTACAAACCCTAGGTTTGTTTCATCAGAGAAAATAAATTCATTAAATATTTATGGAAATTGAAATGCAATGACTGTACAAAGATAATAATTAAATATTTGAAGCATGATACAAGTTTTGGCTTGGGCTTGAGCTCTTTTTTCTTTGTGAAAGTCACAAAAATAGAGGATTTAAATATAACTATTATGAAGTTTCAAGACACATTTTTGTTGCTCTATATGGGCATATTGTATGTGTTTTTTTTTTGGCCATGAACAGTCATACATAATGACATTTATTGCATTTGAAGGGCATCAAGCGTATGAGCAAAAATCATCCATGTTTTTCTTTTACTATGAGGAAAACAAATGCATTAGTGGAAATAAATGATGGTGTGGGTTTGTGTATGCCCAAATCCTCAAACAAATATCTGCAGTGAGGAATATGGCTATGGCCATAGAAGTATTTTTCATTCATATTTACAATTTGGAATTAATATCCTAGATTTCTTAGGATTTCTATTCAAAATGTTGAGTGGAGACAATAAAAATGCAAAGACTACAGTAAGAAAAGGCACTTCAAAAGATAAATATTCAAAAATCCACAAAGGGCTCGAATTCGAACATAGTTTTTATGAAAAAATGAAATGAAACAACATAAAGATACTTACCAGAGCTTCTGGAAGTCGTTCAGCCAAAATTATTGGTAAAATCCCTCTATGATCTTCAAAATCTGCAACAAAGCTTAACAAAACCCTCACTCATGGTGGCACTTTGGCTTCTTCATGAATTTTTGAAGCTAAATGAATGATGTTTCTTTTTGTTTTACTTTGTTTTTAGGGTTTGATAACCTAAAGCATCGATGGAGGGGAGGCATTTTTGCCTTAGAGTTAAGTTTTTATTAAAAAAAATTATTCACTATGCCGAGTCATGGCATTTTACATGCCTTATAATTCTTTTAAGTGTTTTATAAACACTTCTTAAGACTTAGTCATAAAGCCTTGCATTTTTGGCTTTTATTTTTGCAAATAAATGGTATTTATAAAATGCAAATTAAAGTTCCTTTTTGATGTATTTTAAAATGAATAGTCAATTTGACCATTTCATTTTATTTTTGCATTAGAGTTGAAAAATGTAAAGTATATGTTTTTTTTATGGTGATCTTATAAACAATTAAGATCATATATCTATTCTCATGCAAAGATATGATACATACTCCTCTTATGAAGACTTGTTCAAGGAGTTTTCCCTTTAAGAGAGATGTGAAGGAAAACGTGGATATGCTTTGAGTTATGATCTTGGAGAGAATATGGGAAGGTTGGAATGAGTTTGAAAACATGTACCAAAGTTTGAGGAGCTACTTTGACTCATTTAATTGCTTTTTGAAGCAAATAGGAGATTTTTGTGAGCATTTTGGAGAGTCATCATGTTAGATCAAGTCAAGCTCAAAATTTTCATCTTTTTGGAGCCTTTTTGAGGTGGATTTACATGCTAAATTTGAGGCTTCTTTGTTGCATACGACCCCAACTAATTCTAGAACGTTTTTTCATGTGTTTTTGGAGGGAGTTGTGGGTTATAGTCACTTGGGTGATTTTTTGTAATTAGTTCTTGAGTTGTAATTTTTTGCCTTGTGACTTTTACAATCCTTTGTCAGACTTTACACATTTTTGTAACTCATTTTGGACATGAATTCAGAAAGGACCTTGAATATTAGTACTTGAAATTCTTTTGCCCTCTTATTCTTGTAGAGTTGTGTGTTATCAAAGTGATTGATCAAATCACATGTGAGGTATTTTAAACTCCTTGTAATTTTGTCTCACATTTTATGCCTTTTCTGCAAAGTTATTTTTATGTAGGTTGGAAACTGTGTTTAAAAATTGCACATAGCTTTTAGATTGTGAAAATAACCTTTCCCTTCTGAAAGATAGGTGAATTAAAGCCTTTTTTCAAAATATTTATGCATAAAACTTACTGAAATAAGTTGTGTAAGCGTTCTATTTTCATTTATTGAAAAGCAAGTGTCTGTCCTCTGAAGTTTTAAGGTCTTTACCAGTTGGGTGTATCACCATAGGAAGTAGTATTTAACAATTTTAGTTTTATGCATTTTCAGTATTCCTTCTCCCTTTACCTTGCAAAAATTAATAGATTAGGTGATAGCTAGCTAAGGAAGTTGGCCTATCTGGAGGTTCATTCTCACTTTGGATGACCCACAACCTGAGAATGCTCCCATGTTTCTCTAGCTAACTGAGTTTTACAACTCAGTTCAGGTACAAGCTTTAGAGATAATAGTTTTGGCACGCCTGGTGGGAAAATGAACTTGTTTTCAGTTCTTTTTTCCATTAATTCACTACTGTTTGGTGTGTATAGTAGTTGTTTTCTGCCTTTTGAGGTGTTCAAATACATACCTGGCGACTCTGGAGAGGTTATCTATTGGTTTTAGTAGTTCAAGTGCTAATATTTTATTTTAATTTTTTCAACAAGAAGTATGCTTTATCCCATTTTTCTTGTTTCAAATGAATAGACATGTTTATGTTTCATGGGGATATGTATTATCACCCTCCATTTCAAAGTAACCAGTAGTTTCAACATACTTCCTACCCACCCACCCCTACACAACCATCTTGTCAGCCTTATTCTAATCAGCTCTAAAATGATGAGCAGACTGAGATTGCAAATATCAAGTGCATTTTGCTTGACTGGACCAAGAAGCTAGCTGAGATAGAGATGCAATAGGAATATGCTCTATATTAGGAGGAGTTGGTTTTCAATGCTTATCTTTGTGAGCAGGAGTTTCTAGCACAAAAACAACAATATGAGGAAGAGCTCGCAGGAAGGGTGCTTGCAAATGAAGCCCAATCAACTTCTTACATTTTAGATCAGTGTCAGAAGGAAAGTTTTGAGTATACAATTCCAAGTTTCAAGCTTACTGAACTTTCTCACATTCCAAAAGAGTATCCAAGAATTGAGATTCCAAGTTTCAAAATTTTTCTTCCTAAGGAAGAGATATCATGTATGTCCAATGAATCTGTTGTTTCTCATGAACAGTCTATAGTGGAATCTCTAGATGTAAAACATAAGGTCCTTGTTCAAATCGAAAAGAAAAAATCAATAAATGATGCAGAGTAGCCCATTGACCCGCATAACTCACTCAATATGGAGGAGACTAGAACTCCAAATTTGTTGCATTTAGGTATGGAGCATTATTGGTTAACACAAAGAAAATCTCTTCAAGATGGTGAAACTGAGCCCATAGGACAACAAGATGAGAAGGTGGAATTGATTGATGATGAAGTGCATCCTACAACTTTGAATGGAAAGTTGCCTTCATTCATTCAACATGATGAAGAATTTGTGGGTCTATTCACACCAACAACACTTGAAGTGCATGAATTTCAGATTGACATCATTGCGCAACATATGAGCTGTGACATTTTTAAACATGTTATGGAGGATGAAGCTAATGTTGAGATCTATGAAGACTTGTGCACATATATAATTGAACATTTTTGTTCAAAGTTGGATGACAAAGAATCAAAAGAAGTTGACAGTCATGGTGTATTAGAGCAACAGGTTCACAAGATTGCTAAGGTGCTGAAACAACATGAGAAGCCTCATGAAACTGGTTTGCAAGGTTATAACTGGTTGGAGGAGCTTCAATTCTATTGTGTAGAGGAACTTGAGGCTGCTAAACTAGTTGAACTTTTTCCTTCTTTCGTTGAAGAAGAAAACAATGATTTGGAGTGTAATTCTTTGAGTGGTAATAAAAATTATAAGCAACTTCCTTTCTAGTAGATAAAAGAGCCAGAGGCTAATGTATTGATTGAAAGTGTGTTGGAGGAAGCCATCTCAATGTTCTCCATTGAAGGAATGAGTGTTCATTTGGGAAAGCATGAGCATCCTGAAGAGGTTTCCATTTTTCCACCAAGTCAACCACAAGGGTTAGACCTTTCCAACTAGCAAGGTGATAAAATGGAAGTCCATGAGAAAAAGAAAAACAAGGAAAGCTCAAGATTTTCCCTTACAAGAGGCTGCCCTATTAGGTACTTAGCCAACATGGAGTCCAAACAAGCACATATAATCAAGCATGAAAATATGATTGAAAATGTCATCAAAGATGCACTAGCAGCTAAACAAGAGTATGTTAAACTCACTTATCCTCCCTTGAATAAAATTACATGTGATTTGTTTGGGGAGGTAAGTGAATCTGTTTATCTTTTTCGAGAGGTAGTGCATCAACTTGTTGAACATATTTTTTTGTTTCATATGTTCTTAGCTACTATCATGCATGCAAATCACTACATATTAAGAAGAAGGGGAAGCTATTTCAGTCTTCCTATAAATGGTTTTGTTTAAGTAGTTCTGTCTCATTGTTTAAGGTAGGTTAAAGTAGGCTTAGATGCAAGTTTATTTCCCTAAGTTCTTTTTTGCACATCTAGATAGTTTCCCTTCTACATTTTTTTCTTTTGAATAAGTGTTAGGGTGTCATTCATAAAATCAAGTCTAAGTTGCACAAGTATTGAGTCTATTTCCTAAGTCATGAGCTTAGTTTCTGAGACTCCATGCCCAAGGATAGGTCTAGGAAACTAGTCTTCAAGGAAAACATATAGCAGATGTCACAAAAAATGTTACCTATTTTTTGCTTCTAGCTCAAAAATAGGTTAAGTTATGTTTGTTTTACAAGATGAAACAAAGATACATATTACTTCTGCTATATTGCATTCCAAGTGCACAAAAAAAAATCATAAAGATTACATTATCAAATTGTAGATTGAATTCATACAGATGCATTCAACAAAGAAGAAAGATTTACACAAATATTTTCAAGAAAGTAATCTTTATTAACAATGTAAATGCATAAGGTCTCACACAAGCCATGAGACTAACTGTTTTAAAACAGAAGAAAGAAAACATTGTACATTTATAGATATTAAAGAAAGGGAATGCACATAAAAGGAAGAAGGACCAACCATTTCCTGAATGACAGGTCTCAGTGGAGTTGTCCCACATCTTCAGTTTCATGCTTGTCTTGTGTCTAGTTGCCTTATCCATGTTGCTCCTAGTTTCCAGCATCTGAAAGAGAAAATTGTGTTAGAGCAATGAAAGGTCCTAAATCCTAATATGCACATACCTCTATAAACATAAAATGTGATCTTCAGGTGCATTAAAATAGTTAGCATCATCAGGATGATCAAGAAACACAGGAAAATCAAACATATTTTCCATATGCACATGTTTTTCTAACTTGTTTGCTTCATGTGCAGATACAGGAAAAGTGAGATTTGTTTCATCAAATTACATCATGTGTGGTGAAATGGACTCCCATAAGGGGTGAGATCAACATGCTATGTTATTGTGCTTTTTTGTGTTTTTTAAGAGACATTAAAAGGGTTATCTCTTTGTGTTATGCTTGAACAAACACATCATTTATAGCAGTGATTTATTGATCACTAGTAGGAGTGAAATATGATTCTTCTGAGAAAACATAAAGCATTAAACAAATGACAACAGTCATCATTTTTCACATTTTGATACTCAAGAATATCAAAAGATAGGTGGAACAATCATATTGGTAGTCTTTTAGACATTGGCTAGTTATCAAATGTTAAGAGATTTTGTTTCTGCATGAAATGTGAAATTTAAAGGCCCTATATCTAAGAGAGACAGTTTAATACATAATTCACAGTATGGCATCAAAATAGTCAATAATATTGTTTCATCAATGATTTGATAATAAACATATTCAAAACCATAAATATCTGCAAGTTAACAATCACAAATTACTTTGAGTCTTGTGAGGGCAGTGCACAGGCTATGTAAATGCATATAACAAAAAAAAAAGAGGATACTCAGATGGGCATTCACAAGTAAGAATGAGCAGTCACTATGCAAATGTAGAAGCCATCATGAGGGAAAATATGAATAGTGACAATATCAATAAAGAATGATAACTACTCAGCTACAACAAAGTAAAGCATTTAGATTGTTTGAAGCAGTGTCCCAAACGATAGTCTCTCATGAAAAGCAATAAATCTTTGAACAAGGAAATCATGCTTTAGAAGGGTCAGAGAAAGTATTTGGGCTTGAGATTTGTCTCAAAAACCCTTGGCAATGTTGTTTGTGGCATCATTCGATTATAATACATCCATCTAGGAGAGGTTTCAAAATTCCTTCAAGGAACAAATGCACAAGAAGAGCCCGCCGCCTGCAAGTCAATGGAGGATTTTTTTTACAAACCGTAGGTTTGTTTTTTCAGAGAAAAGAAATTCATTAAATCTTTATGGAAATTGAAATGCAATGACTGTACAAAGGTAATAATTAAATATTTGAAGCATGATACATATTTGGCTTGGTCTTGAGATCTTTTTCTCAACAAAAGTCACAAAAATAGAGGATTTAAGGATAACTATTATGAAGTTTCAAGATACATTTTTGTTGCTTTATATGGGCATATTGTATGTGTTTTTTGTTTGGCCATGAACAATCATACATAACAATATTTACTGCATTTGAAGGGCATCAAGCATATAAGAAGGAAATCATGCCATGTTTTTCTTTTACTGTGAGGAAAAAAAATGCACTAGTGGAAATAAATGATGGCATGGGTTTGTGTATGCCCAGATCCTCAAACAAATATTTGCACTGAGGAATATGGCCGTGACCATAGAAATATTTTTCATTTATATTTGCAATCTGGAATTAATATCTAGGATTTCTTAGGATTTCTATTCAAAATGTTAAGTTGAGACAATAAAAATGCAAAGAATATAGTAAGACAAGGCATTTCAAAAGAGAAAGATTCAAAAATCCACAAAGGGCTCGAATTCGAGCATAGTTTTTATGCAAAAATGCAATGAAACAACATAAAGATACTTACCAAAGCTTCTGGAAGTCGTTGAACCAAAATTATTGGTAAAATCCCTCTATAATCTTCAAAATATGTAACAAAGCTTAACAAAATCCTCACTCATGGTGGCGCTTCAACTTCTTCAAAAAGTTTCGAAGCTAAATGAATGATGTTTCTTTTTTTTTTTGCTTTGTTTTTAGGGTTTGATAACCTAAAGTATCGATGCAGGGGAGGCATTTTTTCCTTAGAGTTAAGTTTTTATTAAAAAAATTTATTCACTATGCTGAGTTGTGGCATTTTACATGCCTTATAATTCTTTCAAGTGTTTTATAAACACTTCTTAATACTTAATCATAAATCCTTTCATTTTTGGCTTTTATTTTTGCAAATAAATGGTATTTATAAAATGCAAATTAAATTTGCTTTTTGATGTATTTTAAAATGAATGGTCAATTTGACCATTTCATTTTATTTTTGCATTAGAGTTGAAAAATGTAAAGTATATGTTTTTTTTATGGTGATCTTATAAACCATTAAAATCATATATCTATCCTCATGCAAAGATATGATACGTACTCCTCTTATGAAGACTTGTTCAAGGAGTTTTCCCTTTAAAAGAGATGTGAAGGAAAACGTGGATATGCTTTTAGTTATGATCTTGGAGAGAATATGGGAAGGTTGGAATCAGTTTGAAAACATGTGCCAAAGTTTGAGGAGCTGCTTTGACTCATTTAATTGCTTTTTGAAGCAAATAGGAGATTTTTGTGGGCATTTTGGAGAGTCATCATGCTAGATCAAGTCAATCTTGAATTTTTCATCTTTTTGGAGCCTTTTTGAGGTGGATTTACATGCTAAATTTGAGGCTTCTTTGTTGCATACGACCCCAACTAATTCTAGAACCTTTTTTCATGTGTTTTTGGAGGGAGTTGTGGGTTATAGTCACTTGGGTGATTTTTTGTAATTGGTTCTTGAGTTGTACTTTTCTTCCTTGTGACTTTTCTAGTCCTTTGTTAGACTTTACACATTTTTGTAACTCATTTTGGACATGAATTTAGAAAGGACCTTGAATATCAGTACTTGAAGTTTTTTTGCCCTCTTATTCTTGTAGAGTTGTGTGTTATCAAAGTGATTGATCAAATCAAATGTGAGGTATTTTAAACTCTTTGTAATTTTGTCTCACATTTTATGCCTTTTCTACAAATTTATTTTTATGCAGGTTGGAAACTGTGTTTAAAAATTGCACATAGCTTTTAGATTATGAAAATAACCTTTCCCTTCTGAAAGATAGGTGAATTAAAGCCTTTTTTCAAAATATTTATGCATAAAACTTATTGAAATAAGTTGTGTAAGTGTTCTATTTTCATTTATTGAAAAAAAAGTGTCTGTCCTTTGAAGTTTTAAGGTCTTTACTAGTTGGGTGTATCACCATAGGAAGTAGTATTTACCAGTTTTAATTTTAATCATTTTCAGTATTCCTTCTCCCTTTACCTTGCAAAAATCAATAGATTAGGTGATAACCAGCTAAGGAAGCTGACTTATCTAGAGGTTCATTCTCACTTTGGGTGACCCACAACCCAAGAATGCTCCCATGTTTCTCTAGCTAACAGAGTTTTACAACTCAGTTCGGGTGCAAGATTTAGAGATAACAATCCTATGATCAAAGTATTCCATGAGAACACACTTATATTAGGATTTTTTCTAGATATTTCATGTGCCTTTTCCTATGTGCGGCTTTCGTTGAGACCATGGTTTCTTTGAGGCATTTGATCAAACAATTCATGGGCCTTATCCTTGCTTCTTCATTGTGTGTAAATGAAAACCCATGCAATTAACACCAAACAACAAATTTTTATTTGCATGTAATTGATCCCAATATGTATCTAAATCCCATGACAATATTTGGTCATGGATCTATCCAAATTTTCTTAAAATAAATTGAAATACCATATCCTTTTTTCTATGAACAAGTCAACTTAATTGATGATTATTCCAAGGAATAGCACATAATCGTTATGATTTGTATGGGATTTTTAGTTAAATCCATCCTTTATTCTTGATAAATAGTCCAATGAATCATACTTAGGTTATCCACATAATAAACCATTAAGATAATCAATCAATTTGAGAATATTTCAATAAATTATACTTAGGGCTTGTTGAATGTAATCTATTATAGATAAGGGTTTTGTAGTTATAGATTGAGTTGTAATAATTAATTAGCATTTTGTGGCTTGAAAGTGTTGTTCAAGGTTGACACTTGTCAAATGAGATTTTAAGTGTTATTTGGTTAGAGGGAAGATTTACCTTAAATCTTATAGTGGGAGGTGATCTTGATAAAATAATTTTCTTGGTGGTTTTTTTCTTATTACTCAAACTTCATAAACTAGATTGCTCATTTGAGGTTTTTTTTCAAAAATATTTGTTTATGGGAAATAAAAAATGAAGTTTTTAAAAATTTACTCAATATAAAATGTATTTAAAGTGGATTTAAACCATTTAAGGTTGTCAAAACCTTGGTGACTCTCCTAACCATATACCATTCATGTATGGACTATGATTATTCTAACTTCCTTTTCCTCATACTATTATAATATTATTAATTGAGTGGATTTGTGATCAATTTAAAGAAGCATGCAATAAATCATTTATAAACTATTTGGAAATTAGTGAAAGGAGAAAGTAGAACATATAATGTAAATATTTTATTTTAATAACATTGATAAAAATTGAGATGATATAATTCTATGTATATATGAATAAAAGGTTGTGAGAAATGAATTAAATAAGATGATGTATTTAATAAAACCTTGATCTCTTTTAAAGTAACTTTGTGTACTTTTATAAATACCTTTTGAATAAATCTTGGGTCATTATTAAGGGATTGTCTTTAGATGTTATGAATGGGCTAAATCATTTTTAATAATTGATTGGTAGATTCATGTACTATCATACTTAAGTGTATGCTCAACCTCATTCAAGATATAATTTGACTTATTTATGATTGAATATTTGATGCTCCTCTTAATATTGCTTAGTTTTTTAAATTTCCAAATATTATTATTGGAACTTGTGTCCTTACTAAAAACTATTCTTAGATTTGAAAATTATTCTTGAAAACTTGATATCTGGGGAATTATGGTATAATGAATATTACTTATGTCATTATGTATTTCAAGCTTTATGAGATTTTTCTTATAAAGATTTAATTTTTCTAGATATAGCTTGAAAACTAGTGTTCAATATCAACAATGCCTCTAGCTCACGTTTACAGGTAATACCATTGCGCTTGAGCTATTGCATATGTATCCTAACATAGTTGTAATAAGAGTTTCTGTGGCATCGTCCCTATAAATCGCTGGGGAAAAATAAGGCACATTGGTTGATTAAATCCAAAGGAAGTGAAATCCCCTTTCGAATGATAATCTAAAAAGATAAAAAGGAAATGAATCAAATTGACTAGTGACAACCTAGAAAACCAAAGTAGGAATTTTCTATGGTGCAATGTAATTGAAGTTATTCTTAGGTTGAGGTATATTAATTATGGAATCATTTAAATGGATCAAGGTGATGAAAATCAATAGGAAATAAGGTAGATGAATGTCATTAGGTAAACAAACAATGGTCAAGTCAACCATTTGTTATTTATGCTCCCCTTCATGGGTGGAAACTGCATAGGGACTATTTGGGGAACAATAACCCTAGTAAGGGTTGTGTACCCACCTTTTTATAATAGTTCACACAAAACATAGTCTATAAAATAGAACTACATATTTTATGCCTTGATCCCATTCAGAAGCAATGTATGTAGGCAGTCTGGGAAACAAAGGATGCTCCCAGTACTCAGGAATTCGGGGACGGGGTTTTAGGGAAAGCAAGATCATCTAGAAATTTCAAAAAGATAATCAAATAAAATTATATTCAACATACTTAGAAGAATCCTGTACGGATTTCTTGATTCCCTGAGGCCTTAGGACAAATTCTAAAGCAGGTTCAAGCCTATAATTTTGATTTACATACCCTTGAGGATGATGACCTCAATACACTTCCAGTAGGTAGTGTGGTCATCAGGGAAGTGACTCAAGATCTAGGTGATCCTAATTTGTCCAAGAATTTGGCTAGACCACATACCTATCATATGATAGATGCCTACCTCATTAGGTGGATGCCTATTCTAATTTATGAATAGATGTATTCATGTTTTGTATGACTAGATGAAGTGAATTCTTTTTTTGTTCGAACAGACGGTTCAATTGACATTCCATGTTGACATATATCTATCCTGTATGGATAGAAGTTCCCAAGTATACTTGTGAATGAAAACTTGAACACAAAAAAATTATAGTGGGGTTTAGGTTAAAATTAATTAGGTCTTTACAGAGTGTGAATAGGAAATTTAATAAAATGTAGAGTACATGATATGGATTGATATGAATGTATGATTGTGAAATTTTGATTTCATTAATAAAATTGTAGTTGTTACCAATTCATTGTAATGAGGTTGTGCAATGTCTCAATTGATGGGGATAATTGATTGCCACCACTATTTTGTGAAATATTAAATTGGATTTTTAATTGACAAATGAAATTGTCAAATTAAGTTTAAACTGGCTGTGAATTTCACCAGTTTGATAAGGCTTGTGAGTCTGATCCACACCACTTATGCACTTAATTGATAATTAGCTAGTTTTTGCCCCAATAATTGTTCAGAATCTGAAAGTATCGATTCACTTACCAATAGGATTAGGTCTTTTTGATTTCCCTAGATTACAGAAAGTAGAACATTAAATATATAGATCATGTTGATGTGAGAAATTTAAGATAGAATATTGGACTCATTGGCCTAGAGTTTTAAGATTTCAATTCAAATGTACTAAATTATTTGATCTAATGGATCTATGTTGTACAAGGTTTATAGTGCTAATATTTATAGTTGAGGTTAGTAGCTAATAGGAATGTGTGCATGAAAATGTGTTCAATGTGAATGATTAAACAATAAAACCAAAAAAAATGCAAAATAAAACAAACACTCAAGATTAGGCTAATAAAGCTCAAACCAACATAGAATTAGACAAAAATTAACTATGCCAAAATCTCTCATTAAGTAGATTTTCCCACGATCAATTTGGATGTGTGTAGACTAGAAATTTTGACAACATAATGATGCTCCAAGTGAAAATGAGAGATTTTTTGATAAATGGTTAAGGGTTGGATATATAGGATTCATGTGAAATGGGATGAAGGCTTGATATTTATTTATGGATATCAATGGTCGAGAAGAGAGGTGATCTCTCAAGCCACAATATTTTTCCAAGTGGCACAATTAGAGGGCTTGAGAGGATGATTGTACCCTTGAGGCAACAAGGGCCATGTGACATGGTACCAAGACCATGTCACAAGTACAAAGGGCCATGTGCTTGATGTGATGGAGAGGGTTGACCCACTTAAACATGGATTAAGTGTGTGCAATCACTTAAGGGGAGATTAGGATTGGATGAGGACTAGAAGGAAAGTGAGAGAGTTGGAGGATGGGACATGAGAGTAAAGTAGGATTTAAATAATTAGATTTAATTCCTATTTGGATGAAAGGGTATTCATGGATTAAATTAAATAAATAAGGTTATTTATTCAATTTAATGGATGAATGGGATACTATGGTCTAGAATTTAGGGATAACAAAATAAATAGATTAGGATGAAGGTTGAGATAATTGAATATTAATTAAATAATAGGGTATTATTTAATTAATATAGAGGATATGAAATTGGTAAAATTAGGGGTAAATTGACCAGATGAAAGTGGTCAATTTTAGGTTTCTATAGTTTCCCCTCTTTGAGAAGGTGTTACAACGTAGCATCATTTCAAAAAAGATTAAAGTATAGCACCAAGAAGAATATGATTGTATTAGGGAAGATGCCCCAATCATTCAAAGGAGTGACTAGTAGGAAAGATGGTGAGAGTGAAGATGAGGATTAGGATTAAGGATGCCCCCTCAAGAGGGTAGACAATTTCAAAATAACATAGGTTTTCTGTTGAAATGAATGATATTATGTAGGATGAATGAGAAAGATGATCCAAGATGATGAACAAATAGTATGATGAGAGGAGGAGGAGATAATAGAAGAAGGATGTTGTAAGCGAGCAAGAAAAAAAAGGATTCAACTAAAAAAATGATGTTTCCCTAGTCATGCTAAAATGCCAAGATTGTTTGATGATGGATGGAGTGTTATTGATGTGGGAATGATATATCTCGAAACAATACAAGGTTTGGGAAGGATACATCCCAGTGATGATGGGAATTTTGTTGATGTGGGAACGCTATAACCTAAAAAAACATGAGTATTGGGAAGGATGTATCCTAATGATAATGATTAGATTGGGATAAAGGCTTGCAACAAGGATAGGAACAAGATTAAAGATGTGATTGGATGATTTGTGATAGATTGAATGAAGTAGGATTTACTTGTGATTTGGGATTGCTAGCAGAAATGGAATTGAGGAAATGCATGAAGATTATGGAGGAAAATATGCTTATACTAACAAATATATATTAGCCTAATAGGATTAAAGAGATAATGAAAATGATTAGGATTGATGAAAATAATCTTAGACTAACAAATCTATTTTAGCCTAATGGGATTGAAGGGATAATTAAAATATTAGGATGGGTGAGATGCATATGATTATTTCAAGAGAAATATGAGAGGATAGATGAAAAGGGAGATGATGATTCACATACACAAAAAATCTAGGATAAAGAGGAGTGATGAAAATAAATAGGATAGGTAGATGGGGGATAGAGATGAAGGATAAATGGATGGGGGGATTTGGAGTGTTGAATTAGAACTATCATGTAGTGAGCACTTAATTTGATATAGTTTGGGATACTATGCACCAAGTTATGATGAACCAAGGTGACTATGTATCACATGCATAAGATTGACTAAAAACAAAAAGTTTAGTCCAACATATCACAAAGTTGTAAAGGGCTTTGGTGGATATGATGCTGGAAAATCACAAACAAAAGGAATTCCCTGGAATGTAACACAAGGTCTCGAAGGACCTTGGTGGATATTACATTGGGAAAAATAAGAAAACATAATAAATAAAATCCCAAGACTTTCCCCTATCTTCACTAGTCAAAGCACACCATGATATGATGGATTGTAGTGACCTCAAGTAGGCAAAATAGGAAGATCAAAAGAAAGATAAACAAAGACTCCAAAAGCACAAAAAAAATAACAAAATATATCAAGAACCTTTTTCTATAAGGATGATGAATGGGGTTGATTTGGTGTGATGTGGGGAATGATATATCCTATGAATACCAAGGATGGATGGAGTAGGACCTAGGAGCGTAATGACAAGAGATGATTAAAATATATGATATTTTGGGGAGTTAATGGATTTTGTTGAAGTACCAGATTGATATGGAATCTTGGAAAGACAAGGGACATAAGGATGGGAACTAGTGACAAATATGTACAATGATGGGCCTAGATGATGACACAAGACTAACCTTATGTACAAGAAGATCAATATATACAAAATATACAATATTTAAAAAAGGATGTTGATTGCATGAATCTCAAAAATGGGATAATTTTCCAAATCATCAAAAGAATAATTGGGAGGAAAATGGGATAGATAAATGAGTGATGACAAGAAATAGATTATAAATATGTGGAAAAGAGGTAGGACTGATGATAGTGGGATATATGATATTGGATTATATGGGGGGTAGATTATAACTAAACACCAATGACAAGGGATTATGGGATAGGAGGATGATATGGATGAATGAATAGAGAGATATGGGTTTGGAGATGGAAGTGATGATAGAATGGATGGATGGGGACATAAGGATTGAGAAGAGGGGATGATTATGGGAAGGATGGATAGGGAGATAAATATTTTGAAGATGTGAGGATGATAGGATGAAGGGATAGAGAGATAAGGATTTGGAAGAGGGAAGGATGATAGGATGGAGGGATGAGGTCATAGGAGGGTGCAACAGATAAAGAATAAACATATAAGGATGGGGAAGATGGAAAGATTATAAGATATATTGATGGTATGAAACATAATATCCAAGGACCATGTCATAAAGAAAGAATATTCCCCACTCTAGATATTTCATGTATGATGAGGCACTAAGATGGAAGATAGGAGGATGGGAGGATAAGGGAATTGGATGGATGATAGTACAATGAGGAGGATAGGGAAGGTAAATGGATGATAGCATGATGGGGAGGATAAGGAATGTGATAGTATGTGGATAGAGGGAATGTATACTGTTGATCATCAAAGCTTGCGCCTCTTCAACAATCTTATAGGAAATTCAATGAGTGGGGGACTGATTTGTGCCTCATTGAATACCTCTAGGGATTTTATAGAAAGCCAAATCTTGTTTGGGTTTTGGAGAAAAGGGTAGAAGGAAATTTAAACATAAAACAAAAAAATGGTGATGCGCCAAAGCTTTTACAAAATTTCAAACCCAATCATTCTTATGAATGATATAATTAAACAAAAAACACCACAATCCATCATTGTTGGAAAGAGAACGAGTAGCAAAGGCTAACAACAAGCACAATGTAGACTTTCAAATCTTTCTATAGGCAATGTTCATTAAGGTCCAATCAAACATAAAGATTTCTAAGGGTAATAAAAGAACGTTCAAAAATTGCATAAAATATCTCTCCTAATATAGAAAAACATAACAAAACAACAACCCTTCAGAAAAATAGAGAAGTCCATTGACATAATCTAGTTTTCACAAGTTATTATTCTACCATATAAGCATACAACATAGAAATCAACCACTTAAACTATTCAAATTTAGCTTGACATGATGTTTCATTCAAAACGAAAGCATAAGGAAAGAAAACTTGATAACGGCTATATATGCACAGTATCAAATATTTCTCCTCAATAACTCATGCTTTAAATATCAAATGAACTTTGAAACAGAGGTCAGATGCCAATGTAATAATGTTTTGAACTTAAAAAGATATAAAATTCTAGAGAAAAGAAGTTCTACAACTTTTACTCCTAAAAATAGTTCTATATCCTAAGAAAACTAAAGAAACATTTCCTCAGTAAAGGAAACTAAAACTTAGAATCCAACCCTTTCCTCTATTGTTGCCTCTCATTTATAGCTGTAGAAAGAGGAAATCGCTGCCACAACACAAAAGTAATTCTTGCTAGATGTTGGCATTTGATAGCACATGATCTGATCATAGATCTTTAGTTAGGTCACAATAATATTTTCTCATCAATTCTCAACTACCATATTAATGCTCTTTAGATATTTAGCAAAGATAGTAGTTTGTAAATGATCAAATCCTAGAAAAAGGTCTTGTTGACCAATCACATCATCCAAAGCAACTGAATCAAAGCTTCCATCCCAAAAACCAAGAAAATAGAAAGGCCAACAAGCTTTGACAAACTCCCAACATATATCACTTCATAAGAAGTGTAATCTGCCCACATTGAAGAGATGAGGTGTCAAACATGAAGAAACTATCGAGCTCATGAATATAGCTCCTTGAGAAAATATCTGATGAATTGACACGTGTCCTGATTCTCTGCCAAAAGGAAGGTGAAAAATTAAAGTCACGTAGCCACCACATGGCATATTGCACACCTTTCTAATAACTTTACTTGAGCATGGGCACATCCAAAGCCGAAAAAATTATACAAGCCAAAAATAAAAATGATCAAGGAAAAAATGCTTCACATTTCTGGCGACTCATAGGGGGTCTTCACTTGCGGAGGCACAAACCTAGGCCTTTGGTACTTCTTGGAGTTTGAGCAAAGTAGAATGTTATGCCTCCTAATCTACATAAATCAGTCAGATGAGAGTACAAATGTATCTGTATGCTTTCTCTAGATCAAAAAATTCTTTGAAAGAAACAAATCCCCATTTGGAAGAAATTGCTCTAAGGAGATAGTAGAGTCAAGAAAGAGGAAAAATATCACACTCAATATCATCATCCATGTGCATTGCATTTGAACCTGGGAATTCTATAGAAGTTTGGACCTTGCATCAAATTGCATCCATGACCTGCTCAATTGTCAGCACAACTCCATTCGATGAAAGAAGAGGGGGAATCTCGAAGTTGACTAGGATGCCAAAATCCTTCTTGATTTCATTGACTCGCTTGTTCAACATCGTTTGACACTCCTTGCACTTTGTTGCAACCTTGTGGCAATTGATGATCTCGTTGTCTTTAATGGAGGTGACCCTATGATCGGGAATCCCTACACTTTTTAGGGTCTTATTAGTGGCTACACACAACTTGGAAGTGAAGCTTTGTGATTCCACCGCTTGGGGCAAGTGTGTTTGCATAAAGTGATCAGCCATTGGGCCAACCTTAACATTCAATTCCCGAACATCTCTTAAGAATTGTAAAGTAGGCCCGAGAATGGCAACAACAACTATGATCTACTCCCAATGCGTGAATATCAACTTCTTCATTATTGGGAGGGTTTTATATCTTCGTGCAACAACTAGCTCCAGGTTAAACTAAGATTCTATTGCTCTTATATCTTCCTCCATTCATCTTCTTTCTCTGAGGGCATTTGTCAGTTTTGAACTCAGCCTCCTGATCTCTCATTTTGACTTTTCTACTTCCTTGCGGGCTTTCTGAAGATCGTCAAAAGTTTGAGATTGGACACCATCCAGCTCCATTTTCATACTTTCCTGAGTGTGTTGGTGCTCTGCATTCATTTGGTGCTCAGTAGCCAACTCACCTTTCAATTTTTCAATTTCAACATGAAGCTAAACCTATTCACTTTGAGCTTCTACAAGAAACTTAGATGTTTCCCCTTGCTGGCCTTGTAATTTCCTTACATGGGCCATCTTAACATCTCTAGTTCAGATCTCGTTCTGTAGCCTACTCATAGTTTCCTTCACATTTATCAACTCTACCTTGTGCTTTTTCAATTTTCTTCCCAACCTCTCGTAGTCCAAATATGCCACCTTCTAAGTGGCCTTATCTAGAACCACTTTGTTGTGTGAGTGAGTTTCAATCAAATCTAGGCCCATGGCTATGATGTCATAATCATCCATCTATGTTTATCCTTTGGGCTTGGACATGAGCAGCTTCATAGTAGTGATTAGAAAAGTGTTCTGCTCTTCATTGAAGCAAGCTTCAATCTTCTTGGTGGTAGACAACTTGGCATTCTTTAACAATAGTTTTTTCTTTTTGGCCTATCAGGCCCGCTTGGTCGCATTGAAATGGTCTTGGAGACTCTGAAGGACATAGATGCTCTATGCTGCAATGGAATCACTGGAAGGGAGTCCGAAAAGGGTGAAAAAAGGATAAATTTTAGATGTATGAGAATATAGGGATGCAAAAGGGAGCACTATCATGGAAAAATTTGGGATACCAAATTAAGATTGGGTAGGGGAAAGACCAATCGGGGTGGAAAGAGAAATGGGCTAAGGGAGAGGTTCATTCCTAGAAGTGGATGGAAAGGGAGTGATAGGAAACATGGAGGCTTCTGACCTTTCAATGGGGGCCCTTGACAAGGTGATTAAAGAGTCAATAGCGACCAAAATAGATGATGCTTGTTCGGCGTGTAGGGTAGATTTAGAAGATTCATTAAAAGTGGCACAAGATGTATTTAGGATTATCAGCTCAGGGTTTGAGGATGGAGGATTCCTTTCCATGGGAGGGGGAAGAGGAGTAACCAAATATGCAAAGGCAAGAAGAAGAAAGGGAGTACAACTTACATGAACCACAGTGGTCAGAAAATTTTGTAGGGAAGACTCCGCTTCTTCTTCTCCATATGCCAACACGTTGGGTGGACCTAGATCTCAGACCCGTCTTCTCTTTGCATGAAAAAAATGGTATGTTCTGATCCTCTGGTAGTTGATCCCTCCAAAACTTGGCCTTTTATGACTACAACAGACCCTCTTTGGGAATGTTAGGTCTTTTTTCCTTTACTTCAAGCACTAGGGGAGGACGTGGCCTATGAGCCCCTCCATCTCAAGGCTCTCCGACCATTGGAATCCTGAGGTTGAGAAGCACGATGCAAAATATGTTCTTGATTAGTTTCATGACTGGTCTCTAGATTGCTATTTTCAGAGAAAGCCTCTCGATCATAAATGTCCTCGAACTCATCATCGTGTGGTTGAAAGTTACAAAATAGGGTACTTGGGCATTTCATCTCTTGTCAGAATCTCCAGAAGTTTACCTTTTTCCTTTCCGACCATCCCTTGCACTTCAACTGTGTGTTGAGGGATTTTCCCATTGGGACGTTCTTCTGATACTCTGCCTACGACTCATAGAAACTCAGCCATTTTGGTTGCTTGAGAGGAATGCAAGCCAAGTCAATGCATACCTCTGACCTTTCTTGAGTCATATTCCTGCTTCTCTCAAAATATTACCGACTCTCATGTTTCAAACTAAAGTGATTTTTTGGGTTATAGTCCCACCAATCACAAATGAGAACTAAGCCTAAGGCCGCCAATAGATTTGTGAGCTCACCCTCAACCTTTTGCTTGTTCAACATTACCTAACTATTACCAATTGAGAGGGGAAGTAGATATATCTTTTTTGTTTCTTCCAATGCCATAGACATTGTCGACAATGGTTTCCTTAAGGAATGCTTCCAATGTGAAAACTTTGTCCATTAAAAATCTGTGGAGTCAGAAAGGCTCCTCAGCAAAACCATGAAATTTGATAAATTTGAAATCCTCATCTAGGAAATAATCCATTAGGGTCGGTGGATATTCCATCCATTGTATGACCTTAGGAGAGAAATGGCCAATAGGACATGGAAACAAATATTGAAGCACTAGCCTTAGAAAATGATATACAAACCAGTAACAATCCCTTGTTTTTGAAAGCACATGGGTCCACACAGAAATTGGCTATAGACATCCCCTTACATCCAACCTAGAAACTGGTATATTTCTCTCCAGTCACTTAGAATTCTGATGCAAAATTAAATGAGCCAAGAAAGAAGAATACCTAAATTTAGACTTAGTACTATAATTCTTTAGCTGCTCAAGCATGTTTCTGGCTATTACCTCAGCAAAATCATAGTACCTCTGGTTCTTTTCCCTTTTGAGCGTGAAAGCTAGGCCCAATTGAAAAGGATTTACCTCTTCATCATTGTCAAGGCCGAAAACCCTGGCCAACATCAAGAATACAGTTTGTGTGTCCTTGAATTTCTTGCATGAAAGAGGAAAGAGAAGATGACCTCTCTCTAGCCATTCCTTTGCTTCATCCTCATAAAAAAATGTTTCCCTAGTCATTTGTTTCCCAAATATTTCCATCTTTTCTTCATCAAAATGTTCAGCACCCCAGGTCATAGGGATACACAACATATCTCGTATGGCCTCTGCAGAAATGGTAACTTTGACCTTGCTACCCTCAATGGATTTTGTCTTTTTGTTGAATTTTTTGGCACATGTGTCGACTAGCTCCGAGAATGGATGTACAATAGGCAGTATGAACTATGGAAAGCCATAATTCTAAAGCCAAAATGTGAAACCCTCTGATGTTTCATGCTCCATCATTCTTTGAAACACACCCTCCCTAAAATTTTTAGGGTTAGCTGATAACTTGGGGTCAAAAAAATTGTCGGTGATATCCTACACCCTCTCTTGGGATGCGCTTATCAGGTAGTACCTTCCTCCAAAATTTTAATGGCTGCTCCTCATGTGTTGGGGCATTGGTGAATGAGTTTCACCCAAAAATATCGATGTATCTAGGCCTTTTGCTTGAAGCTACAACTTTTCTACCAAAGGTTGATGGTTCTTTGATTGATGTATTAGGAATTTGCAAAGAATTTCCTTAATGAAAATGACCACTTGCCTTTTGCTTCTTTAGAAAATCCTACTTTTGAGTGAAATTAATTTCCTTCCTTGTACATGTAGTTAAGGCTACATCATTACTACTGGTCCATTATATGTTGCCATGAAGGCGATACATGTGGATTTGAGATCTGTATCCCTTGGGAATGCCAAAAGTGCCTCGAGAATGGAATTAGTACATTCTCCCCACTGCCTCTTTTGCAAATAAACTCATCACATTTAAATGTGTGATTTTTTGTATGTTAAACATGCTGAAGTGATGCAAGGTACCTTTGAAAAGATGTGACCATTAATTTGTTAGAGCTTAGTGCATTAATCCATGTATTTTCACATTAGCAAGTTGGCCGGTGCTGATGATGGAAAAGTACACAAGTCAACAATCAGCATGTACGAGAGCATTTACTCCCAATGCCAAAATTTATTTCTTAAGACCTGAACATAAGGGAAATGAATATAAAGAAGTACATGGTTTGTTCCATAATATGTTGGAAGAATGTAAAGAGCTAAAAGGAAAAACATTTTATATTGAAATGCTTCTAATGGAAAAAAATACTTTAGATTCAACTAAGAGAGAACAAGATGAACTGAAAAGGAAAGTTAGTTTGCTGGAGGAAGCTATTGAAGAAAATAGACACCATGCAGATGTAACCTTAAGAGTTTTGGAAGAAACAAGGAAAGAGAAATTGATGCTTGAGAATGCTATCCAAGAAAGGGGAAATTCCGTGAACAATATTTTGAAGGAGGAGGAAGGGAAGAGAATAGATATTGAAGGAATCATTACACAAAAAGATTATGCCTTAGCCTTGGTTCAAAGAGAAATTAAAAAACAAAAAAAAGAAACAATTGCAATCAAAGAATATTTTGAAGAAAAGAAAGTAGCATTGGAGTAGGCCATGGTTCAGATTAAAGAAGAAGAGCAAAAAAACCATTTCTTTGAGACAAAAGTGCAAAAACTTGAGGACTGCCTCCAAAGAATGCAAGTAGACTTACAAATGGAGCAGAAGCAGAGTCAAATGGAATTATCAGGTACATTAGCAATATCATGGACGCATCTCTGAAGTTGGAAAACTTGGCATTGGAAAAGCTTCATCGTAACTTCTCAAGGTAGTAAATTTTTGCCATCACCATTTTTCAGTTCATGTTTTTTTTATGCTTGCATGAAACATGGCATAATCTTCAGCCACCGAAATTCAAAATTTGATTCATGGGGTGTATTTTCAGTGTTCATTCTGAGAATTTTTATTTACACTTAAAGAGTTTGTTTTTGGTAGCAAATGTGAATATGCTTTCATACATTTTTATTGAGAGGATAAATCCAAATCTATTTCTTATCACAAATTTTTGACTTTAACTGGTAAAGAAAAATTGAATTCAGTTATTTATGGATATAGCTAGTATATGATTGTCATTATTTTTAAGTGTGTTTTCCTATGGTCATTGTAGAACATGGCCTCATTTGAAGCATATTGGTGAGAGCTATAGGTCAGTGTTGTCTGTGATGTTTCTTAAACATTAAAGCATGATTGTTATGTCCTATTTCCTGATCTCTTTGAAAAAATGAAATTGGCCAAGGTTCTTTGAATTGAATTTCATGTTTTTTGGATTATGCAAAAAATTATTCATTAGGTTGAGAGGAGCTGAGAGACAGATGGGCATTGCCAACTAATGAAGGAAAGGGTTCAGGGGTAGACTTCAAGCAAAGCAATAATGGTTCACCTCAAGCAACATGAAGACCCTAAAAGCATATCACCTTACAAGAAGGGCATATGAATTTTTGAAGATTACAATAGTCTATAAGAAAAGATTCAGATAGCATACATCAATATTCTCATGAGTTGGGTCATTTGTTAGAGTATGTGTTCCTAGAAATGAACACTCACCATGAATCTGTTAAGAGGCACCATATCAAAGTTCACAGTCACCCTTCATGCCAAAAAAGTTACTGATTTTGGCTTCAGTACGAGGCAAAGTAATGTCCCTATTCTACAAAAATGCTAATAGGACCTAATGCAAGTGCATATGTAAGTAATTGAATTGTACTTTCTCTAAATGTTTTGGAACGACTTCCTATTGAAGAGCTATTTGACAGAATGTGGTTGAAAGGACAATCAACTAAATGCAAGGGAAATTTTTAGGCTTCACAAATTAGTCATAAATGCAAAAGATTAGTTATAAATGAGTAAGTTTATGACAGTCATTAATGGACTGTGTGTGAAGGGACAATCCTTTAAAATTGATATGAAGTGGAATGTGCATATATTGAGGGGTAGTTTACTATACTGTTATGAGAACATAGGAACCACCTTGCTCAAACATCAACAATAGTAACCCTACCTTTAAGACAACTTCTAACCTTTGAGTCACCTTAGATAGCTTTCACAAAATAGTTTCTAGACACTTTGATTTTGTGATGGAAAAAACCTTGGAGACCTAATGCCCTTTTAAGACTCTATCCCACCTTGATAGCCACAAGCCATCATTTATAGATACATACAAAATAAATCATCAAACAAGTGACAGTCTTAACAGTCATTAAGGAAGACAACCTATTGAAAGAGACAACATATAAGAGGTTGAAAGCATAGGAGGCAGATTTATAGATGGTATAAGCAAGAATAATAGTTCACTATGCAATGAAGACAAATCTAGGGAGACTCTACACATAGGCAATCAAGCATAATGAGGCTAGTGATCAAGAGATAGAGGATGACAGTCACATTACAAAAGATTCAATAATAGTGATAAGAGATTGTAAAGTTTGGACAGTCAAGATGAATGCATGTGGAAAGAAACAATCAAAAATATCATTCTAATGCAAAAGTATAGTCCAAGAATGGCAAGGAAGGATGGGCATTGCCAACTAATGAAGGAAAGGGTTCAAGGGCAGACTTCAAGCAAAGCAATAATGGTTCACCTCAAGCAACATGAAGACCCTAAAAGCGTATCACCTTACAAGTAGGGCATATGAATTTTTGAAGATTACAATAGTCTATAAGCAAAGATTCATATAGCATACATCAATATTCTCATGAGTTGGGTCATTTGTTAGAGTATGTGTTCCTAGAAATGAACACTCACCTTGAATCTATTAAGAGGCAGCATATCAAAGTTCACGGTCACCTTTCATGCCAAAAAAGTTACTGATTTTGGCTTTAGTACGAGGCAAAGTAATGTCCCTATTCTTAAAAAATGCTAATAGGACCTAATGCAAGTGCATATGTAAATAATTGAATTGTACTTTCTCTGAATGTTTTGGAACAACTTCTTATTGAAGAGCTATTTGACAAAATGTGGTTGAAAGGATAGTCAACTAAATGTAAGGGAAATTTTTAGGCTTCACAAATTAGTCATAAATGCAAAAGATTAGTTATAAATGAGTAAGTTTATGACAGTCATTAATGGACTGTGTGTGAAGGGACAGTCCTTTAAAATTGATATGAAGTGGAATGTGCACAGATTGAGGGGTAGTTTACTATACTATTATGAGAACATAGGAACCACCTTGCTCAACCATCAACAATAGTAACCCTACCTTTAAGACTACTTCTAACCTTTGAGTCACCTTAGATAGCTTTCACAAAATAGTTTCTAGACACTTTGATTCTGTGATGGAAAACACCTTGGAGACATAATGCCCTTTTAAGAATCTATCCCACCTTGATAGCCACAAGTCATCATTTATAGATACATACAAAATAAATCATCAAACAAGTGACAGTCTTAACAGTCATTAAGGAAGACAACCTATTGAAAGAGACAACATATAAGAGGTTGAAAGCATAGGAGGCAGATTTATAGATGGTATAAGCAAGAATAACAGTTCACTATGCAATGAAGACAAATCCGGGGAGACTCTACACATAGGAAATCAAGCATAATGAGGCTAGTGATCAAGAGATAGAGGATGATAGTCACATTGCAAAATATTCAATAATAGTGATAAGAGATTGTAAATTTTGGACACTCAAGATGAATGCATGTGGACTGAAACGTTTTTTAAAGGTTTTTTTAAGTTCTCTGAATTTCAAACTTTGTGGACTAAATTTAGTGAACCCTATGACTTAGGTCTCTACTGATGGAAACAACTAAGGGATGTTCTTACAACCATTTTCAAGTAATATTTCTTTCCCAAAGGAAACTAAGAAATGTGTTGGACACAGTAGGGTGCTTGTCCTATGCTTGTCTTGTATCCTATGTGACACAAATGAAACATGCAGTTTCGTTTACAAAGTTAAAAGATGGTACACAACAATAGAATACCAATGTGGCCATTTCACATACCATAGCTAAAGGAAATCCAAGTCATACCTATGTCATGCATACAAATTTTGTAGGTATTTCTAGAGGTCCAAAAGCCCCAACTTGAAGTACAAGCTTCTACAAATATACCAAAAGAATTCTTTTCTTACCATACATGAATAAGAAACATAGAATCACAATAGAAAAGGAATCCAAATCTATTTTCTCACTATGAAGATTATTCCCCAGTCTTACCTGTAAAGCTATGTGTTGTTGAGCCTGAGCGAAGAAATTCTCTTGGTCTGGTTTTGGTTGACCACTGCTATAAGAAGGAAATAAGATGGCCTCAATTATATTGTCAGAAGTATAGATTAAAAATAAATAATATAGATTCAATTGTATTATAGCCTCATGCATATCTATACATGGTTGTAGCACGACAAACAATCAAAGTTTTATCTCCCAATTTAGGGAAGCACATGCAATGTCTGTCACAACTGGATCCTAATATTTTTGATAAAAGTAATTAGCATCTTGAATATGACAAGAAATAATGATGCTTTTGTCAGAGTACTAAAAATGCAATTTCAAATAAAATTTGTTAAGAACTTACAAAAATATCAACATAAAGGCTCACTTGGTAGAGGCAAAACCCATAACCTTTTGAATTCCTTGTATCTCTATCTTTACATTCACCTATGCATTCACTTGTGTTGTATGTAAAATTTCAGATCTTTTTCATCTTGTCTACTGTGATATCAAAAACAGAATTGAAAACAAATGTGAAAAATTTGAAGGTTCTTATTTAAATTCACCATTCCCATAACTGAATTGCTTGTGTATTTTCAAGTGTTAGGCTTTGTGATTTGTGTATTATTAAGGCCCATGCCATTTTGAGTGGGATTTGATGATAGAGACCATGACTAAAATAGGCAATAAGTACATTTTTTAGATTATTGTAATTTTATTCCAATATTTTATTCCACAAAAACTATTAATTAGTAATTTTATTTGTAATATTTTATTATTAATTATGGCAGGCTACGATTGAAAATAAGGTCTTGACGAAGGTATACGAAGATATATACCAAAAATAATACATGCCACATTGGGGAAAGTAAACATACAATCATACACATCAAGTGTCCTAGTTATTAGACACTCAATAGAGGAATTGTTTGAGCCATAGAGACAAAGAAAATTAGCATGGTGAACCAGAGCATTTCTGTATGATTTATCTGCTTTCTCCTCTACAACAAATGCATAGGCTGTTGTAACATTTCCAATTCCTTGTGACATTGAGTACAATTGTTTTAGGTCTACATTGAAAACACAAAAAAAAAATCAATCTAAACACTAATTGTACACTAGATGTTTTTCCTGTCATAGAGAAGCCTTTCATAGATAGAGGAAAAAACAAGAACTTTCATCAAATAAGATTAAGGTGCAGAAGATAATAGTATCAGGTGTGCTAAATGCAAATTTGTATCACTGTGTAAGGGCTGCTTGAGACAGGTTGATAAATTTGGAAAACAAAAGACATGCTACTCCACCATATAAATGTGTTTGAAACTTTACTTGCATAAATTTGAACATTACCTAACATGATGTAGTTAGAATATCACAAGTTATTTTTCAGAATATAATTTGCAGGAGAAGCTAAGAAAATATTTACAGTTGATAATTAACTACTTAAGAGTGTGGAGCATGTTGGTTCAGAGCATAAATTCAATAAGGTTGAGAATTATGTGCTTGCATCTGTAACTTGGAAAATACCTTAATTAAAATAGTTTTCTCCTTGCTTGTATTAATTTGTGAATTTAAATTATGTTGAAGTTCTTTCTCCGAAATCACAGAGGAGGAAGTAACTGAAGGATTTGACTGCCATAGGGAAGTGGAATTGAGAAAGCAAAATGAATATCAAAAAAAGATATATCGACTCCATTGGTCACCCATGTATACAATATTAGGTGCAAGAAAAAAAATATCTTCATCGTAAAAGAGAAGACTATTATATTGACTCACATGAATTCTCTAGTTGCAATATATTTATAAGACATCATTGCATTTGAATTTCCTATTTTTGTGACTTGATATTAATATTAGTTATGTGTAAAACAACTCAAATGTATGCTTAAATGAGTGTATTTATAATTACATAGAGTATGGTCTAAGATATAAACAAAAATATTTTCTTTCTATATCAACTTGTAATAATTGAACATAGTAAAATCTTATTAAAAAAAGTATCTTCCAAAACAATATCTGTATTCTCACTTGATAATGCCAAAGGAGACTAAGTGGATGAGCAAAATGAACTCTGCCCACAAAATAGTCTAGGAATTAGAAGTCCAAAATTTTTGTCAATAGTTAGAAACTGCTTTACCCATTCTATACTACTAAACTGACAGTATTTCCATGTTTTCATCAAACATAGCTTTAAGAAAATAAATAATTTCATACATGCAAAAACATTTCAATCTCATGCCATGTAAAAGTATTTACAAGAATCAGAACAATAGCTATCCATTACATTTTTCACATCAACAACTCAAGCATAGTTCAATATAGTATATTAATACTTAGTGGTAAGTAGATAGAGAAATAATAAAGTTTACCAACATTTTGCCAAAAAAAAAGACAAGATTGTGATATAAAAGACTATGTTCATAGTAGTGGCTGGAATTCAATAAAAATTTAAATCCAACTATTTTTAACCCTCCTCATGGACTACAAGTATGAATTTTAAAATACAATGTTGATTGAAATTGTGGTTGGAAGTGAAGATTGTCTAGTGGCTTTCACAACTAAACCATACAACACCACAGGAAATAAAACCCTTTGGAAAATAAGAACCAAAAATTTTAGTGTTCCTTAGCATGTTGAAATACCAATAGCAACTCAGGCACTCAAAGGCTATAAAGCCATATGTGCAGCCCAGTCAACACAAGGAGATGGTGATACTGTGGACTCAACAAATCTCTAGTAACAACTATCCTTTCACTCATTGGATTATGCTATCAATAAACCTTTTCTCACTCTTATCATCATTTAAAAAAAAAAATTTGTCCAACTTTTTGAGGATAAGAAATACATTCAATAACTTAAGATGTACTAGACTAGGTTTTGTACCAAACCATCCTAGATAAGGTGTGACAATTTTCATAATTTTTATTGGACATGTGTCTGACAAATAGATGCATGTTGCAACAGATTTGGCCCAAAAAGTATTTCATAGACCCTTTGCTTAAATTATGCTTCTATCCTTCTCTAGAATGGGTACTTTTCACATTCAACATGTCCATTTGCTGAGGAGTATAGCTAGTAGTCATTTTCTTTTGCATTCCATTACTTATGCAAAAAAAATTGAAATTCACTAATAGGATAACTAATTTGTTTCTAGCTGCTCAAGGTTTGAACTACTACTGTATAATTTGTCTGAATATTGTAGATTTGATGAATTTATTCATTCAATGCATTACAAAGATCATGGTAACCAGTGCAAGATGAAAATAAGAGAACATTTAATGCATATGGAAAAATATAAAGCAGGAATCAAGATACAGTCTGACCTTATGCTCCAGTAATTGTAAGATTGCTCAGAAATTGTAATAAACATTCCTTATGTACAACTGATTTATTAATACCTAATGTTGTGAGTCATTGGTATTAATTATTAGCATTCAAATAAAACACATACAAAGTTATATCACAATTTCTAGCCCTCAGCTTACAAACATCAATAGAAAAGGACCATAGGCTGTGAGAGCAATGCTATCTTGGTAGAAGTCACAATAGACTCATAGATTGCGATGAAAACCCAAAGCCTCTAATAGTAATAATCACCAATATTTTCTAGCAAGAATTAATCGCAAACATAGGCTCTTTAGAGTATTTCAGCACTAACTTCACACACATAAATAATATTTAAGCAATATTAATAGTCAATAGATTTCTATTTTGATTTAATTACTATAAAGAGTTGCACACTTGGAATTTGTCCCTCTTTGCAAAGATTTTAAAGTGTAAGTATGTAATCTAGGTTTATTATAGAAAAATGAGTGATTTAAGATATGAGCAACATATTACAAAAAGAAAGAAAAAAATAGCTAGATATAGGAAAAAGATGCAGAAAATTACCTAGATTTGAAAATAGGAGAAGAAACTGCTAGACACGAATGTTGGGAACTTAAAACTAAGGTGTTTGAAATAAAACAAGGAAGTTTGATAGGAAAATCAGAAACAAAATGCATTACTATAGGGTTCAAAGAATACAAGGGAAGCAATCATGAAGAGTACAGATCACCACAATGAAAGAATCATATATAATAGTGCGAAAGGGATAGTCAGCTGTGACTATTAAAGAGTAAATAGAAATGATCCAATCTCAAGTATAACTTGTTATATTCTTTCTTGGATTTTGGTTGAAGTAACTAGGAACATTACTGGACCTACATCAGTTTTAAAGGAATGCTCTCCAGTTTTGGATATGTTTTAATGAATGCGCCTTCTTAGGATTACACCACAACCCTTTGGACTATAATTGTCTACATTCTTCAAGAAAGACTGACTATTTTATTCCTTGTAAAAGACCACAAAAATGTTGTGGCATACTATCCTATCACAGACAAAGTTTTTATTTTAGTGAGACTGTAGCTTACTTAATTTGCCCCAAATTTCAATCACCTAGCTTAAATGTGAGTTGGGCTTGCAGGGTAGAATGTGGACAACAGACTACTTTGAAGATTGATGAGCTATTAACTTAAATTAAGTAAAGTGTACGGACTACAAATCAGTTTGGAAAAGTAATAATTGACCTTTTAATAGTTAAAATTTCAAACATTTTTTTGGAAAATTGCATAAAACTCACAAATACAGTTAAATACAAACTTGTAGAGACTTATAGGAAGAAGAGGGAGTAGAAAAAAAAGAAAAAATTTGCATTAGAATTGCAATATCAAATTTCAAAGCAACAACAATTTTGAAAGCAAATGTAGCGAAGATTGCTTTGGGAATTTGAAGCTTAAATTCTTCAAGTAATCTGAATTTTGTGCATTTCATACCACATACACCACTTACTTCTCGCACTTGTTTCCCATGATGGTTCTTCATGACATAATCAAATATAATTAGTAAGAGTTGTGGACCTTAGAGACCTAATCATACTTTCAGTCGTCAATGTTTAGTTCAACTTAGTTATTGAATTATTAGGGAATTTTTGACATGAAGGAGAACCTTGGTTGATTGAGAAGAACATGAGATAGACAAGCAATGCCAGTGAAAAAAAAGTTCTGAGCACCTAATAGGCTTTTGCAGTGACACTACTTCAGGGGATTATTTATAGATAGTTTTTTACATGTTCTTTGAATGTGGGTATTTGAAAAAATCGCTACATTTCCCAAGCCAATGACCTAAATTCTAATCTGTCATCTCTTCTTTGAGTAATTGGATGATAGATATACCAGTCCACATTATGTATTTGATCTGTCATCTTTGACTTTAAAGACACTAGTAAATGTGTGAGAATGTATTGTAGGCCCATTAGAGATTGAACTTATGAATTGTATAATATAATGTTGCCTTGTAGTTGTATGGTATGTAGTAAGGGAAATTTTGAATCAGAATCTGTTTTAAAGATTCTTGAATGGATTGAACATGAGCTGAGCATTTAGCAGATATTGCAATTTGAATTTTCAAATATAAATAAATTAAAAATAACTCAATAACATTGATATTTAAATAGTAAGTACAATAACAATTCATTTGATATCTAGTTGTCTTTTTGGATTCACCTAAGGAAAAAGAGACAATGTTTTTGTGCTTTTTGACTAAATGAAAATCCTATGATGACTATCATGCTTACACTATTCAGCTATTGTAGATGCAAGACATCTCTAAGCATAGAATCAATGATAAATAGTGTGAGATGCTGGTGTTTAACCCAAAAAATTATGGCATTTGCAGGGAAAACGTGGATGCATACAATATTGAAATTAGAAGGCTTTGTGGGGAAGTGTTGGCTTTGATTGCCGAGACATTGCAGTTGCAACCTGACTTTTTGAGAAGAAATTTGGCAACTCATACCATAAAATGAGGTTGAATTACTATCCTCCCTACCTTAGACCAGATCTTGTTCTAGGACTAAGTGCACATGTAGACATGGTAGGCCTGACGCTACTGCTGTAGGATGATGAAGTCCCGGGATTGCAGATCCATAAGGGTGACCATTGGAAAACTATGCAACCAATTCCTTATGCCCTGGTCATTAATATTGGAAACTTGATAGAGGTAATCTCCTTATCCTTATCAAAGCTTAAACAAGCAATGTTTAGAAATGAAAACATGAAATAAGAGAATGAAAGTTATTACCTCCCTTGATTGCCCAAGGTATACAGAGGAGAACCTATTGTGCTTTAATGGTCCCTAAAAAAATTGGGTTCAATGTTGAAAACCTGTCCATTTACTTGCACCCATATATTCTGATCTACTTGTGAGTGTATGAAAATGTGATAAAGCCATACCCATTTTCATACACTTGTAAATTTTAGAAGCCTTGTATTCAAGGTACTGGTTGTTTATATAAGAGTCCAGCCTCATCTTAAACAAGCCTGTGTATTGACCACAAGACACCATTTGTTTATGCACAATGGCTTCAAAAGGATGGATCTATTCCATCCTAGCTACTGGTTATCTCACTTCTTGTTAATAATATTTTGTAGCTAAGCTTTATTACTGGTGGTTAGATACTGAGTGTGGATTAAAATTTGAGTCCCTAGTCTTACAACTTATAACAAAGAAAATAAATTCTAGATTCTAGATCTCTTAAAAACTTAGTCTAGATTCATATCCAATAGCCGAGAATATAAACTGCCAAAGGCTTCATAAGATAAAAATTGAAGGTGCACCAAAACAAAATTGAAAGCTATGAAAATTTTCATTCATTTGAACTACATTAAATTATTAGTCCTTTTTTTGTTTACTTATGTTGTAAAGCTGGATTTTGCGGGTTATGAAAAATGGAAAATACAAGAGCATCGAGCACCGAGTAATAAAAAATAAGGAGAAGGCAAGGCTATCAATTGCAGTATTCTATGCTGTAGGGCTCACTGAAGAATTTAGTCTTGCTCCTGAACTAATTGATGAAAATCAAGCAGAAGGGGAAGGTGAGATGCAAGACAGTGCCCCAAGACAATGCTGGGTCTAGGAAAAGGGAAACCAAATGGATGAAGGATCCAAAACCGCTTTTTCTTCCAGGGTTTGTGAAAGAGTTATCACAGCTGACAAAATGGGCCATAAAATAAAACCCTTAAAAATGCTTCAAGATGCTAATCAAAAGGTCAAACAGACCAGTAACTGATAAATATTAATAAAAAGGTCAAATGAAGGAGGATCTACCATTTCCCCACAACTGCACAAATGTCTGATGTCCAGCTTCTGTGCTCACAAATAACACTGCCATTTGTTCTTCACCATATTCGCGGGTAGGAAATGTGTCTGCCACCTCATTTTCTAGTGATTGCATTGTCACCAGCCTACTGCCATTGTCATAGTTGTCTTTTTGTTGGTGCCCTGAAGATTTCTCCAACAGCTTATGGTAGCTTCTCCTTCCAGTAGCTTCTCTATTAACTATAATGTTCCAACAAAAAATATTATGATGATTTAATTTCTCATATTGTTTTAAAAGAAAAATGAATTAGACATCTACTCTAGCCAATGAAAAAAGAGATAAATAAGAATTTTTAAAAATAAAAATATGTTTTAAAATATAAACTATAGAAATAGAAAAAGATATATTTAAATTATGCAATATGATTGGCTAATCCAGCCAAAAAAAATAAAAATCAAAAGATTGCAATAGTAACCTGCCTATGGTAGGAACTAATTATTATAGTTAATAATTAATAATAATAATTTTTTTATATAATACAAAATATAATTAATATATTATATATGTAATATAATAGTAATACAGATTAAATTATATATAATATAATTATATTTATTATTATATTTAATAGTATATTTAATAATATATATGTTATATTATTATTATATATTGTATACTATGATAAAAAATTATTAAATATAAATATAAAATTATTATAATTAATAATTAATAATTAATATATTTTTATATAGAGTGGGTGGTTGGGTAGGAATTTTGTGGAGAGACCACAATTATGCAAGTCATTGTTGAGGAAAAATATTCATTTTTAGGGAAAAATGTTCTTTTTATAAGGGAAAAATCTTCATTTTTAGTAGACTCAACCATTACATTTCTACAATCTATGTAAATTGAATCTAATTGCTTCAAGAAATAACTACTTGACCTTATGTTTTTAAGGCACTGCTTCTAGAAATAATTACTTTTACAAACATTACGTTTCTACAATCCATGTAAATCGAATCTAATTGCTTCTAGAAATAACTACTTGACCTTTTGAAATGAAAGTGTCTGCAAGATGGCCCTCAAAATGCAATTAGATTGTTTAAATCATATTTTATTAGTGAAATTGACCACAATTGCTCTTTGATACATTTGGCATGCTAACACAACAGGAAAATCAAACTAGCTTCAAATCATAGTTAATAACATTAATGATTCATTAATATAATGAGTAATAAAAATTAAAGAATGTAAATGTTAAATTTTTTTATAAAATATGTGAAGGCCTTAAGAATGCACCAAGAGGCAATGACTTCCACGCAATAGGTATTTTTGGTGCACCAAGCAACCTAGGTGTCCAAATGGCCTGCTTAGGTAGGAGTCCCATGAGGGGGGCTTGAGCTCTATGGATTATGATCAAATTCGAAAGAAAAAAAATAGAGTAATAGTCATTTATTTAGTCATTTTTATTTGTCTGACCAATTATTTAGTTGTGATTTTACCTGATGACCAAATTAGTCACTTATGATGATCAAATTAGTCATTTATTTGTCAAATACTACTAGTGTTAGTCACGTGACTAAGAGTTTTAGTCACATGACTAAAATTTTTAGTCACGTAGTCATTTATTTGTCAAATTCTACTAGTGCATGATGGCTTGATATGACTTATCCTGACGAGAACTATCTTACCGATAGGATCTTTCTTTCACTGAGACTCCGTACTATGTCTACCCGATGTGTATTACCAAATAAAATTTTATCGGTATGACAATCCCGATCTCTTGCCGATAGACTACAAAAAGACATACGTTAGTATAAAATGCTTTATGGATTAGGGAGACCCGCATCATGTCACACCAATATGAATCATACACTCGAATACTCAAGGTTAGGAAAATTCTATGGGACCAAATGACTAAAACAAACTAAAGCATGAACAAAAATGTTATGCAAAGAGGATTCTTGTACTCATGGTGTGGACTTCTTAGGAAACTTATGGGTATTGACAGCCATAAAATTTTCAAAATTTTATAGTTCTAACAGTGGCTCCGTCTAGGGATGAATGATTGTGAGATCATTGCAAGGATCCAAATCTCTGGGAGAGCAGATCAAACTTCAAGGTGATGGACTAGTGAGAAGGATGGAAAGAATGGAAGTGGAAATGAACATGATCCTACTCTATTGTACATGGAAAGATTTATTTAATGAAGGATTACAGGATTGTCCATGTACTAGCAATTCCTATTCCTTTTTATTTCCTAAACTACTGTGCATGGAGAATTTTTTTTGAGAGGATTGTCAAGAGTTGTCTATGCACTGACAACCCTTAATCCTCAGTATTGCTCAAGAGAAACAATGCTTCAAGAATTTTCCATATACAAGAAACTCCTATTCTTCACTAGTCATATTTTGTAAGTAATATGAATCTTCCCCTTTCTTACCAACAACAACAAAGGGTCTTAGCCACAAAGCTTAAAATTTCTCATGTCTTCCCTTCTCCTAACACCTTACATTCCACATTAGCACTAGATCATTTTCTTCAAATTTTCTATCTTTTTCCCTTTTATCAAATAAATACTTCATTTGTGCCTACAACTTCACAGTCTGGTTTTGAGCTACTCTTCTTATCTCATCAAGTTCAGCTAGCTGCTCCATTCTTTCCTCCATTGGTTCTGGAATATCTATATCTTCCTGAAGGATAAATTTGTAGACTGGTAACAAATTTTGTAAAGGCATCCTAGCTTGTGTTCCATACACCAATTCAAATGGGGACTTTCCAATTTCCCTTTTCACAATTATCCTATTAGCCCACACAACCATCTTCAATTTTGAATCCCAAGCCTTTTTATTCCCACCTAGCATTCTCCTTATGATTTTTAGAAGAATTTTGTTGTTGGACTCTACCTAACCATTAGCTTGCAGATGGTAAGGGGCTGCATAAGAAATAGTAATACCATGTGTACTACAAAAATATTTGAATTCCTCAGATCTGAAACACATCCCATTATCTATAATCAATCTTAATGGTGTACCAAATCTGGTAATAATGTTATCCATTCAAAAATTGATCACAACTTTACTGGTTGCTTGCCTAGCTGGAACTACCTCTACCCATTTGGTGAAGTAATCAGTAGCTACCAGTATCCACTTATGTCCTCCACTTGATTTCTCTTGTATCTCCCCAATAAAATCAATTCCCCACTAATGAAAAGGGGCTTCAATCTTCAAGGGTCTGAGTGGTAAAGCTCCTTGATACTTCATTTTCCCTGAGATTTTCTAACATGCTTCGCATCTTCTTATGTATGAAAAAGAATCATAAATAATTTTGGCCAGTAATAACCTACCCTGAGAATCTTGTGTGTAGTTGTCTTTGTAGAATAATGGCCTCTACAGACCCCTTCATGCAACTCTCTTAAAATGTGCTTGGCTTGTGACTCATCTAAACATAGCAACAACATCTCGTCCCTGTTCTTCCAAAACAAATCACCTTCCATGAACACATATTTTGATGCTTGCAGCTTCAGAGTTATTTTTTGATTATCATTTAGTCCTTCAGGGAACTTCATGTATCTAAGGTAATACATGATGTCTGCATACCTAGGAGTATGCTCAATACTCACAATTGCATTTTCTTCATCTTCAACATTACAAATTTGATTTGCTTCAATATTTGTTTCCGCCATCAACTTGGCCAAACCTTGACCTCTTACTAATCTGGTGATTTGTATTTCCATATCAAGTTCTTGAATTTTATTAATCCACATACATCTCTTTCTAGTTACCTTTGACTGTGTCAAAATATCTTTAACAATTGCATGAGGGACATAAGCTATCACTTTGGCTCCAACAAGATATGGTCTAAAAGATTTTATGGCTTTCACGAATGCAAACACTTGTTTCTCCATTATATCATATTTCAATTCTGACCCCTGCAATGACTTGCTAAAAAAAGGAACAGGTTGTTTGTGATCTTCCTCATTCTTTTGTAACATGACAACAACTATAGTATGCAATGAAGCAAATAAAAATATTTGAAAGGGTTTTGAAAAAATATGGAGACTTAAGGAAAGGGCTTCCTTGATGACCTTTTTGATTGATATAAAAGCTTCTAATGCTTCTACATTCCAATCTATTTTTTGTCCCTTCCTTAAATTTTTTGATATGGGCTCAATAATTTCAGCAAAATTAGACACAAATCTCCTAACAAAGTTGATTTGTCCAAAAAATGACTAGATGGCCTTGACAGTTTTAGGAATAGGAACTTTATCTATGACCTCAACCCTCTTAGGATCTATTCTAATCACCTCCTTTGACACAATATGTCCTAAGATTTTACCTTCTGTGACTGCAAAATGACATTTTTTAGGGTTTAGACTAATACCATATTCTAAAGCTTTACTAAATACCTTTTCCGAATGTTCTACATGATATTCAGTCCTTTTTGAATAAGCAGTAAGGTCATCTTGATATACTACCATGATAGCATTAATCAAGTCTGCAAATGCTACATCGATAGCTCTTTGAAAGGTTGTACCTGCATTTGTGAGACCGAATGGCATTCTCACATAAATGTATGTTCCCATGGGGTTGTAAAGGTTGTCTTGTACTACTCAGATTCTTTGAATTTGACCTAATTGTAACTAGAGAACCCATCCATCATAGATAACAACTCACACCCTATTACTTTATGTAGTACAACCTCCATATTAGGTAGAGGATAATTATCCTTGAGAAATGCCACAATTAGATTTCTAAAGTCAACATACAATCTGATATCCTCGTTCTTCTTCCTCATAGGAACTAGATTCAAAACCCATGTCAAATGCCTGATTGATTTGACGATACCCCCATCTCTAAGCTTTTCTGATTCCTCCTACATTTTGGGTTCTAATGTTGGGTTAATAGGTCTTTGCTTATGCCTAAATGGCTTTTCCTCTGGTTTCAACGGGATTTCATGTTAAAAAAATCCTCCCTATATGCTTTAAGATCTTCATAGGACCATACAAACACATGTTTGTATTTTCTCAATAATGTAATCAACATTCTTCGAATTGTTGGGCTTATTTTCTTTCCAATATATACTTTTCTTGGTGCCAGCTCATTCCCTAAGTTGACCTCTTCAATATCCTCCCTCTTGACTGGTGTCTACTTCATGAGGGACCAATCACTTCCATCATATACCCTTTCTAATGATACTGACCCTTTGGGAAGTTTATTAGTTCTAAGTTGTAAGACCTCCTTCCCAAATACTATTTGCTTTACATCTGCTTCTTCTACAAAGGCATTGAAGTCAATTTCTTGAGCTTCATATTGATCTATATACTGAAGAAATTTCAAGAGGTCAACATCATCATTAAAAACCTACCAACTATATATATTGTCAGGCATAGTGGGTCTTGTTTTGAACTCGATATGAGATACTCCAGTTAGCGTAATGTCATCTCTTCTTAGTGCAACATTGGCTAAAAATTCTACCATTATTTTTTTCGACTTATCTACCCACTCAATAGAGAAAGTATCAAACAACTCAATTGTATCCCATACAACATTCCTATATTGCTTCAACCTCTTGTGTTTTGCTGCATATTTTGATTTAACTTGAGAAACAACTATCTCAGAATCCCCTAGAACAACTAGTAGCTTAATCTTATGTTTTACAGCCATATTCAAACCTGTTAATAAAGATTCATATTCTGCTATGTTGTTCATACATTCAAATTCTAGAAAAAATGAACATTTAAATGTAACTCCTTCAGGTGAAACAAACACTATTCCTGCTCCATTACCTTCTTGGCTACATGCTCCATCAAAGTACATTTTCCACACACCATCACAGTTTTTTGCAACATGCTTATCAATTAGATCAACGTTAACTAATTTTGGCTGGGATGGTTCTATCTTAAAACTTCCAAGATCCATATCACAAAAGCAATTGACTTGATCTTGAGGTACACAATATACAATTGGGTTCATCCTTGGTCCCTATACAACTTAACTTCCTGGCCATTCACTAGAATCATTGCATAAGATAAATCAAATTGGACATTTCCTCCAACCGTTGTTGTCCACTATCTTGATAGAAGCATCCCAAATTGAGGAGGGGTATCAATTATAGTGATATTTATATTATAGGCCACTTAAGGATAACCAACTAATTTGACTTCAACATATTTCATAACACCCACTATTAGAATAGACTTTCTATCCATTGCATAACACTTCCCTCCATTATTATCCACCCACATGCCAAGCTGTTTCATAACTCCAACTAGAATAATATTGATAGCGGCGCTAGAGTCTATCATGAAATTCCTTAATAGTTTATTGTTTATGAGTAACGTGGTGAAAAATGGATCAACTTGTGGGGAATTTACCAATACATCATTTAGACATACTTCTAGGAAAATCACCTTCTCTTGTTTATTAACTATTTTAGTAGCCATCTAATTTTTAGAATTGTACTTTTCCCGTTTCCATTTGATATCAATTGAATTGCACTATCCCTATACTCCTTAATTATCATCATCTTGATCAGTGGGACAAACATTTTTACCTGTGATAAAGCCTGAGAGAAGTCAAAAGAAGAACCTTCCTCCTTAATCACTTTCTTTTGCTCTAATGTTTCTCCTTTGCTTTCCTCCTTTTCCCTTTTATTCAATTACTCAGTTTTTTGCTTCTCTTTGTGTAACTCTTTATCCTCCTCCTTTTTATTAAGATTCTGTTCATTCTTATCATGTTGCTTATTTTCTATTCTCTTCAAAACTCTTGGTGTTACTTCTCTATCTTTCATAAATATTCCCCTGGGAACACCTTCCTTTTCATTTGTTGTCCTATTTCTTAACCAATACTTGCTCTTTGCTTGTTCAACTGCAGCAATGGTTAACCTCTTTATTTCCTCTTCAGTGGGTCTCATTATATCGCATTGAGTAGGCACCTCAACAGAGTATTGTTCTGCATAACTTTCTTTAGAATCAGAAAAAACTTGTTGTTCAACCATGTGGACATTGCACCTTTGATTTGAAAGATCATACTCACAACCTTCATCTTCTGAAGATGAATAATCCTCCTTAGTAGGATGAAAGGTATTTGAGGTCAAGTACACTGTGTGATCCTCTCCACTTTCACCTGCTAACATTCCTTCTTCCTGCGTTTCTTGGGCTACAACACAGTGATCTGGGGAATGTAGCCCATCACAACCTTCACACCAGAGATTATTATTGACCATATATGCTCCCTTCTTCCTTAATGGATCATGTGTTTCTTTGTTCCTAGGTCTATCTATTACAAGTTTTCCATCCTTCCAAATTTTATTGTAAGGCATGTCATGTAACCTAGGCCTCTCATTTCTGTACATGTTCTCCTGTTTGTACTGATAATTATTGACTTGCTGAGGAACCCTAGGATTATCTCTCTTACTGATCATCCCAAATAATTTCTTCTTGTTTTCAATGGTTAGTGCTATCTTTTAGGCTTCAACTAAATCTCTTGGAAACCTATTTCTTAAATCATACCCTATTTTTGGATCGAATGCATTCAAATAAATACTCAATGTTATAGAGTCTGGAAACTTTGACCTAGGTGGTATCTTATTCTGCAATTTGTTGAATATCCGGTTAAAATCATAAATAGACTCATTATGATTTTTTTGAATTTATACTAATTCATGTAAAGTAGCACCTGGTGCACATGGATTTCCATACTATTCAAGAAATCGATCATGAAATTAGTGGATAGAATCAATAGAAGTTGTTGGCAGGCTATTGAACCAATCCCTAGCTGCTTCGGTGAGTGTCATCATGAACAACCTCATATGTAAATCTTCATATGGTATAATCCAAAATTTGGATAAAAGCATTAAAATTCCTCAAATGATCTTCAACATTAATTGCACTACTACTTGTAAACTTAGGAACAAGACTTCTCCAACTGCCATCCATAGGGTAAGGATATAATTGAAAACCTGTTAAATCAAACTATCTGATCATTGTTGTGTATTGCTGAGGTGGAGGGTTAGGTGGGTACTAATATTGGTACAACGGATTATTGAATTGTGTATGAGGATGTGGCACATAATGTTGACTATGAGGTGGTTGAGTATTTGTATATTGTGAGGAAATATGCGGTGGATGGTTTGGATGCTTGTATTGATTTCCCATTTGATTCTGAGGAGCCTTTGATGGATCTAAAGGCCCTGCACTATTATTTCCCTACCTATGAGGTGGTATATACTTTGAAAGACTAGCTATCTGAGCATGAATTTGGGCTTTCTACAAGTTGAAGTCTTGGATTGCCTTTATCATTTGGATCTTCTTTTGTTCATGCTCTGCTTTTTCTCTTTCTACTTCTTGTTTGTGAAACTCCAATTGTGTTTTTATTTCTTCATGAGTTAAGAAATCATAATTTTCTTGAGGGGTTACATTATTAATCAACTCATTCTAGTTACCCTCCATTCTCTGATCATTTTCCTGTTGATATCTGATTCCCTCAGCGTCAAGTTTAGCATTGAATTCTGCTTGTGTTTAAGGATTATAAAAATGATTTATTTTTTCTTCAAGAGTACAAGGTTCTCCTCTTGAACTATCTCTCCATGTATCATAACGTTCATATGTCTCACAATATGGTCTTGATTTTTTGTCTTTGTTTTTTATGCACATGTCATCAGATATATTCTTACCCTTATCATCTTTATGTGGCAACTTACCATTGCTAGTCAGACCTCCTTTGTATTGGGATCTTCTACCATTCATATTGAATTGATGCAATGTTCTTGTCAGAGTCGCCACTCACTTTCTTAAAAGTGAGAAAGTGTTTTGTTGTTTCTTATTCCTAGTAGAGTCTATACATGATTTATAAATCTATGACTAAAGCCCTGACTCTGAGTTGACTTCCCAACAAAGTCACCAATTTGTTAGTTCTCAAAAATGCAGGTTTGAACCACAAGAGGTTTCCAAGCTCTCAAAACATTCAGGGTAACAAACAAGGCCAAATGATTTGAACCTTCTTCTCTTTAAGTGCTGCTAGACCTAGGCAAGTATACCTACAACACTGAAGTAGACTTGACTCTTGTTTATTTCCTAAATTAATTTACCCACACTGGAAAATGGGAGTGGATAAATGAGTTTTATTTTGGTATAAATTGTATAAGCAATATCAAAGCTGGAATCTAATTTTTTCATATGATAAAATAAATGAAACTAACAATGAAATGGTAGAGACTAGTGCCTTATTGGGTGCATGGAGTCAAATGAAAATCTGAAATAAATAACTTCTTTCTGGAAGATACTCAAATTGTTTGTCATATGGGTTTAAGTTTATAGCTTGTATAAACATGCAGGAATGTGATTACAAAGTTCTTCTTAGTGATCCAAATGAGATTTCCTAATTACTATGATTGACTAAAAGGATTTAATCTTTCCTTGAAAGAACCAATTAATCAAACCATACAAATACAACAAGTTTGCACTGATAAATTGAAAAATATCCTTGATATGTTAGTTTAAATAATTAGAAAACATTAACCTTGGAGACAACTTCAACAATAATTTCAATTAACGCAACAAACAATTGAAACCAGACAAAATGCCACCAAATCAATTGACTTCCATTGATATCTCCATAATTTTATACATGCATCATAGTCTCAAAAAATGTAAGACATTGTGTTCTACTGTATATTCTATTCCCTTGCTGCCCTACTCATTCGTTGTAAAAAATGGGTATTTATATATTGGCCATATGAAAAGTAGCGTCCATTTGTATTCAAATCCTAGGTGATCCATCTATTCGGGCTTTTACTAACAGGTATGTGCAGGATCTTGATGGGCCAAAAAGTGGCAATATGATGGGTATTTGTAGGGTATGTGGCTGATGACTTTTTTTTTACCCAAAATTGATAAAATGAAAAGGGTTTTAAAGGATATTCTCAGCTTTCCAACATTATAAATTATGCTTTACTTTGAATTTAATAAATAATTATTATTCATTTCTTTTGAATTATGACTAAAGTCCTGATTGATAGGTGATTGAAAACATCTATAGATTTCAAACATTATCACATTTTTTGAATTCAAAACATGTGTCACATTCTATGCTTCACATACTATAGGATTAAAAAAAAAAATTGAATTTCATGAATTTTTGACCAAGTTAAGGTGGTCGACATATGTGTTTTTATATTTTTTAAAAGTTGTAATAAAAATTCATAATTAATTATTTACTTGGAAAAAATTACAAAAATATGCATCACATCAAGACATGAGTCCTCTACTTTTATCTAAAATATTATAAAAAATATTATTATTTTATTGTGGCTAGGGTGGTCAGACTATTACCTACTTCTTATTTTTTCCCTGAAATTTAAGTGCTATTGCATTGAAATTTCAATTTTTTACCAAATAATTTTTTATTTTTTTTAAATAAACCTAGTATTTTAGAAACTACATTCAATTTTCTACAGATTCTATTCTTACATATTTTTGAAATAATATAGATAAATTATTCAAATTTTTACGTCAAGTTGCCTAACTCTAATTTTCCTAAATTTTATTGCCACTTAAGGGTCTAATTTTTCCATGATGATCCTGCACATACCCTAACGTTCATTAGACACCCACAAAGACATCATGTAGTTCTTCCAACACCTTGAGTCTCTCTGACTACCACAAACTATATATCGCTTTGATGCCCAGTAGTATCATTGATGTTCTGAGTCTCACCAATAACCTATTTGTATCTTCACTTCTATTGCCAAGTTGTCTTGTAGTTATACCGATGTTATGAGTCTTCCCAACAGTTATCCTTTCGGTCTCAAGTGTGTCACTATGACTCTCACCGATGAAGTCCTATCGCTAATGAATATTCTCTCCAGAAATTTTGCTAAGTCCTTACTAATGTAATCCCATCAGTGTGACATAAGGAGTCAACAAGACTCTATAAACTCATTCTGATGATATCGACAAAATCTACCATTCCTTTATTGGCAAGACTAGACGAATGCTACGGGACGTTACACTGATGACTTAAGTCTCACTGACAGTTCTTTCTGCTTCAATCAGTAAGACACATGATGGCTTGATATGACGTATCTTGACGAGAATTATCTCACCGATAGGATCTTTCTTTTGTTGACACTCTGAACTGTGTCTGTCTGATGTGTATTACCAAATGAAATTTTATCAGTAAGACAATCTTGATCTCTTGCCGATAGATTGCAAAATTACGTACGTTAGTATAAAATGCTTTATGGATTGAGGAGACCCACATCATGTCACACCAATATGAATTATACACTCGAATACTCAGGGTTAGGAAAATTCTATGGGACCAAATGACTTAAAAAAACTAAAGCATGAACAAAATTTTTATGCAAAGCAGATTCTTGTACTCATGGTATGGACTTCTTAGGAAACTTATGGGTAGAGAAAGCCATCAAATTTTCAAAATTTTACATTTCTAACACTGTACTCTTAGCTTGATATTAGTCAAGTATCAGAACTTCACCAAACATGACATGACTAGATTGGGTTACAACTTTCATTCTATCCCCTTTATATACCCCACTAATTTATATGGTTGAGGTCATCCCTTGGGGTGATGAAATCCCCAAGCAGGCCTCCTAAAGGAAAGAATATGCTAGGTATTTTTTATATCTAGTCTTGCATGAAGTGCAAGGAGAGATCAGACATGCAAGCTAGCACCTTATGATACAAAACATAAGACTTGGATTGATTTGTGATTTTTGATCTCGAGGTTCACTAAACAATGCAAGGGGAGACCATATGTAAACAAATGATCACATACAAAGGAAATAATAGATTGACCCTTTAGAAATTGAAGTGTGCCTAGAGTGATAAAAATAAGTCTTTGAATATAAACCTATAGGAGATATGTTAGTAGTTTATAATATTTTTATTTGGAAAATGATGTCAAGATACACAAAAATATGATTAGATACCAAAAATGATCAACAGAAAATGAATGTTATCCCAAAGGGGGTTGGGACAACCACCCCAATGATAGGGGGTGTGGGGGATACCACTACGTATAGGGGTTCAAGGGTGAAGCCCCCAAATATTTTTTTTGGAAATCGAAATGATGAAGAGAAATGTAAAAAAATTCACCTAAAGTAGATTTTCTATACCTTAAGTAGTTGCTAATGTAGAGATAAAAATCACCCAAGAGTAGATTGGACTCACCCAAACAACCACAAATTCATCCAAGCATGTAATCGCCTAAGAACAAAGTGGAATGTCCCAAGGAGAAGTAGAATTACCTTTGTAGAAGAAAAATAACCTAACTAGAAGTAGAATCACCTTTGTAGAAGCAAAATAACCTAACTAGAAGTAGAATCACCTTTGTAGAGAAAAATAATCTAACTAGAAGTAGAATCACCTTTGTAGAAGAAGAATCACCTCTATAGAAGCAAAAAAACCCTTATAGAAGATAATCACCTTTGGAGAAGTAGAATTGCCTCTGTAGAAGAAAAATTTCCCTTATATAAGAAAAATCACCTTTGTAGAAGTACAATCACCCTTGTAGGGTAGGATCACCCATTTACAAGGTAGAATCACATGTTCTTTCTACGAGCCCACTAGTTAGAGCTAAAGCGAAACCACCCAAGTAGAAACAAATTTTCCCATTTATAGGGCATATTCACCCAAGTGAGGATGTATCCGCCTTTGCATGATCCTAGAAGTACAAAAACTAAAAAATCCAAAATTTTGTTTGCAGACCCATAATGTGTGTCCCACCAGGCATGCCAGAAATGTGTGCATGAAAATGTGTTCAATGTGAATGATTAAACAATAAAACCAAACCAAATAAAAAATTAAACAAACACTCAAGATTAGGTTAAGAAAACTCAAACCAACATAGAATCAAACAAAATAAAACTATGTTAAACCTCTCATTGAGTAGATTTTCCCATGATAGTAGATTTTGATGTGTGCACACAAGAAATTTTGGTAGCATAATGATGCTACAAATGAAAATGAGTGAGATTTTTTGATAAAAGGATAAGGGTTGGATATATAGGATTGGAGTGAAAAGGGATGAAGGGTTGAGATTTCTTTATGGAGCTCAAGGGTTGAGATGAGAGGTGATCTCTCAAGCCACTAGATTGTGCCAAGTGGAACAATTAGAGGGATTGAGAGGGATATTGTACCCTTAAGGGTACAAGGCCCATGTGACATGGTAGATATTGAAAATTTGAGTATACTCTTCTCTTGAATCAAATGGTGATTGGGAGACTTAGAAAAACTTGATAGAAATACCAAATTTTGGGGTTTTTTTTGTGGATTTATATTGCAAGCTTATTTTGGATATTTTTGGCATAAATTTCAGCTCACCATTAAGATCACAATGTTTGAGAAATTTAGTTTTTCCTTTATTTTTCTAAATCATACATCTGAGGATAGATCAAAAGGGTTTAAAGATGAGAGGTGGTTGTCACATATAAAATATAACTATAATTTTAGAGAATTTTGGGTAAAAATAGACCTTACCATTGTATCTAGAAGGCCTAAGAACCCTACAATGGACTACCAAATCTTCAAATTTGGAGCACTTTGTCTTAAATCCTTAGAATTTTTTTGGCTCCTTCATTATCCCAACTGTATGACCATCCATACAATCATACAATTGTTGGTCTAGGTTTTTATTTTCCTAATGGGTTAATTTATTTTCTCTTAGTCATAACTTCTCCTACACTTTTATTAAGCTTTCTTAGGATAATAAAGTGAGTTTATCATCTAATAACTAGGAGGTAAAGTGATGAGGTGTCACCATCCTAAAATGGTGGATAATTTACTATTTTGATCACTTTATTTAATATTAGTGGTCAATTCCTTTGGTTGGTTTTCCACCTCCATCCTCTCCCTAGTTCTATATAAAATTACTACCTACCTTGTATTTTTTATCTTGGAAGTTCTTAATGCATTTCCATTATTTAGACATTGCATATCTCTTGGAGTCACTATTGGAAGTCTGTGGAGTTTGTCATTGACAGACTTGTTGGAAACATGAGCATGAATGTACAGTATACAAATATAGTGTTTTCATTGATGTCAACATTGTGATTTAGTAGGAAGATTATTGTACATACCATCTTGGTGAAGCATGAGTGGGCATAGAGATGATAATCCAATGTATAGTTGCAAGAAGGTTTGATTTGGTGAAGACAGTTGAAGTGAGAATTGGCTAAGAGTCAGAACAGTGTTTTTAGTGTTTAGGACATCCAGTATTTTGGTTCACATTGGTCTTCCTTGAAGAATCTTTCTTTGTGGTTCTAAGGAATTTTTTTTGGATGTTAGAGGAAGTCTAAATCCAAGTTTTCACATTTTTTTTTCCTTTGGTGAAGAAGTCATGAATAGAATATTGGGTTTTCCAATGATAGTGTTGTCAGTATAAGGTGTATGTTTTAGTGAGTCCACACTTCACTATGGAATGGAATCTTGTCTTATAGATTTGTGGGAGTGTTTATAGGTGTCAATAGAGTCTGTGATCTAAGTGGCATGAAGTTTGGAGGCCCGTGTATCCATTTTTGGTTGGCCAACTGGTGAATTTTGATGTTAGGTCACTATTGATGCCAACCTAATTCAATATGAGTATTGTGGATTTTAAATAAGTGTTGATGCTTTATGTGGGAGCTAATATAGGTCCATTTCAACCTATTTGAGTTCTTTATAAGGTTTTTTGTGGCATGATGTTAGGTCATTGCTGATGCCGATCTAATTTGATATGAGTATTGTGGAGTTTAAATATAAGTGTTGATGTGTTATGTGAGAGCTAATATAGGTCCATGCTGACCTATTTGAGTAATTTATAAGGTTTTTTTGTGGTGTGAAGCATTTTTTGGGGCTGAAAATTTATGTTCTGCATGATACATCTAATTAGGCTGACCTAATTGATGTTACAGGTGTTTGCAAATGTGATGGATATATATGTAAGTTCATTTCAATGTTGAAGGGTGTGAATACAAGTTTTGTTGATGCAAATTGTATGAAGGTGATGTGAATGAAAAGTAGAGCATAGTGTTAGAGAAGAGTGATATGAAGTGTGTTAACTCTTTATATTAAGTTTCAATGGAACTGCAATCCCTACTTATTGTAGATGCAATTATAACAATTCAAATCTTGGCAGTGAGCCACACCTTTCTTCTATCTTTTCTTCTTTCTGTGAATAGTGAGTCCACTAGGATAGTGAGTCCACCTATAGTGAGCACTTTTGTAATATCTTATGATCGATTATAATATATTATGAGCTAATCCTCATCATGGTTTTTCCCTTTTTGGGTTTCCCATGTAAAAATCTTGTGTTCATGTGTTATGGGATGTTGATGTTGATCTTATGCTTTCCTTTCCTACTAAAAAATAAATATGCTATGTGGAATAAATATTTAAATATTTAAGTGGTTTCAGAGAATACTGATTCAAACCTCCTCTTAGTATTTTAGGTGTTCAACAGTCACTAGTTTGCACTATTTATGTTTTTCAACATGGTATCAAGTTATCAATATATTTTATATTTTTAACATGGTATCAAAACTTTTTTTTTAATAATTTTGAGTTCATAGATTCCTAATAAAATATTTTTGTGGGTGAATTAAACCTATTTTCAAACCAATAAAAAATTCCATTGGTGAATTAAACATAATTTCAAACCAATAAAAAAATTCATTAATGAATTAAACTGGTATGCCAAGAAAAAGTCATAGTGTGGGTAGTGAAAATATCAAATGCTATATATTGTTCTATTCTGAAACAAATTTTCCACACGCCCAAATTCCTTCATAAAGTGTTCGAAATGGGGACAAGTGCCAACATATTTATTATAAGTTCTTATTAGAAGTGTTAAGTGAGCCACTAAGCAAAGTACTATGTCTAAAGTTAGATGTCAGTACAAATTAATGACTAGTAACTACAAGTTGTATTATTTAATAAATTAATATATAACAGTAACATACTTAGAAAATTAATATAACCATTCAATAAATGTTTGATGGAGGGTTGTAGTTGCATTCTAGAAGAAATTTTTGAAGCACTAGACTTGCAAATTCAAACCTCTAGAATAACCCTGGAATCGTTAGATTTGTAAATATCAATGGTTGACCTTTTATTACTTACTAAATCACTTAAATTCATGACTCATTTTTTGTGAAATAATATTGTCACATCGACATTTTTTGAGTAAATAGGGATCAAGATGGTGAGCTAAGAGCTCATAAATGGCCCATAAATAGGGATAGTGAGCACAACTGAAATCATTCATAGAAGGCTTTACTATTGAGTGCAATGTTTTGAATTATGATAAGGGTTTTCATTTTGTAAGGTTAATAAGGAATCAAATGATGTGACCTATTATTGGGGATACTATAAATTATCCTTCCTCTAGTTATGTAGTTATAGAGTAAAAGACCAATTTCCTTCAAGTTCGGAATGGGTGTAATTAGAAAGAAGTTGATTTGGTTAACTTTGATTTTGAGCCAAGTTTTGAACCAAGATGAGGAGCTCTAATGGAGATAAGTGCTTTCATAGAGTGTGCAACCACATAAGTATTTTAATCTTGTTTTCATTCAAATCCGTTGACTTCTGATACTCCATTTTAACAAAGGACCTCAAAGAGGAATTATAGACTTTTAGAGTCATTGTGTGCTATCCTAGTCCCTTGGAGATGCCCGAAGAGGGTGGGAGTAGATTTGCTACCCCTAATCTTCTGCATAATTCCTATTGGTAACCAAGATAGGTAAATTTTCTATATTCACAACTCCCATTTCCCATCATGGTAGGCAAGCCCTATGGATTCTCAAAGTCATTTATTTGAGAATATGGTTTGGATCCCATAGCCACCACTACCATTTTGGAATCAATTGCGTTTGATGTAAAGTGACATGTTTCATTTATACAAAACAAGAGCTTTCATGCTCTACTCATCTTTAAAAAGCTATGTAATAATTTAACCTTGTAATTTAATTGTAATAAAATAAATGGTTGTGTTATTCTTTGTTATTCATTTACAGTAAAGAATTATTTTGTGTGTTCAGTGTCTATTAAAATTATACAATTAATTAGCAATAACATTAATGTTTCTAATAGACTAGCATTTGTACTTGCATATAAACTTTAAAGGAGGTTCAATGATTACATAAATAAAAAACTATATGTATGTTATAGAGTATGTGTTTGTGCATGTAACTAGCATGTTTCTAGTTGTACGTGGATGGATTAAACAATTAATACTAAATGCTAAATAATGGAATGAAATAAAATTAGACAAATCAGATTTTTTTCTTCAAAAACAGAAGGCCCCAGGCCCCAATACCTATTATTAGAGAAAATGTGCAATCAGACCCATCACAGGTCACTCCTCCTCCCCCTCAAATAATTAGTATGGATTCTCCCCCAAGAAAGAAACCATAGAAGAGGATGAAAGTTGAGAAACCACCATTGTTGGTTGACTATCACCATGGATGAAACTCAGCAATATATGCCATTCCCCCAAGACCAAATATTATTGGCCTTCTTCAACAAAGGTTTGGGTTGGGCATGGTTATGGGGAGAGATAACCTCAATGATGTGAGAGAATTTGCATGTTCACAATTCATTTTTGATGACGAGTTTGTAAAATCCAAAGAGTTTAAATATTTTGTTATTAGAGCAAAGAGGGAGGAGTACCATAAAAAGTTTAGTTGGCACAAGAAGATGTTCCTAGAAAAGAACTATGACGAATTAGCTACAAAGGTAAGGGAAAAAATGAATTTTGAGTCCAAAAACATTATGGCTAAAGAAGGGAGAAGAATGGTGCAATATAGTGGATTGATATTGCTCCCTCAATGAGACATTTCTTTTGCAATTGTCTTTGATACTATTAGGAACCAGGAAGGAGAAGTTTTCTCCACAAAAGAGGAAGCACCAAAAATAAACCTACAAATAAGCCTATGATTTTTAAAGCATTGAAGGATATCAAAGGGAGCTTGATTGTAAAGAGGGTGTTTAACACCTCGGTTGTTGAAGTGGCTACATTAGTGGTAGATGTTTTCAAGTTTAATGAAGCTACCGTTTGAAGGTTGCAAGACATAATTAATACATTGCTGAAGGAACATAATGATCTCTTGAAATATTACAACTAAGAGTAGGTATTATTGGCTCAAAAAACATTCCTTCTTGCAAGTATGTAGGAAGCAAGCTCCTCTACAATTCCTCCTACTCATTTGATGATTGAAGATGAAGATCTTAAAGAAAGGATTCAAATTCTAGAAGAGAACTTGAAGAATGCTTAGCAGTCTCAACAAAATGAGAATGTGTGCATTGTAATGTGCATCCCAGAGCACAAACTGTATAAAATTTTAAGGCTAGAAGATACCCATGTTTCATATATGAATTTGAGAGATGCCATTACTAGAATAAGTGGGGATCAAGAGTGGCTCAAATGTATATTTGAAATATGGAATCTTATATTTACATCTTTGTAAGGTATGTATAAGTGATCTACAAACACATCTGATGCCCCACCTGGTATCCATCTTACTTTTTATATTGTCAAGATGGCACAAAATCATAAGGGTATGTGGAAAGTATAATTGAAGCTGCACAATAAAAAATGAACTCTTTCATAAATTTTGACAAAAGGGACATTGTACCCCACTTGTTAGAATATAATGGGGAGTTGAAGACCCTAGAGAAATAGAATGATAGTTTCAATATTGTAATCCCCACACTCCTCCCTCTAATTTTCAAAGATGACGAAGTTGATTTAAATTAGGTTCATTCCTATTTAGATAGGATGGTCAATGCAAAACAATTGATGGAATTTTTTTGTAGAGAGGCAAGCGCTTTACTTGATGTCAAGTATCATCAAAATTTGAAGAATGTGGAAAAGATCTTAGCTCATGACTGGCCTTTTGAGGATATGTTTAATGAATGAAATGAAAAGTATAATTGTTTACCCGACCTGTGAGTGGATCCATGTTTTTATTCCTATGCCTCATGTCTAAGATTTTGGTTATCAAAAAGGTCTGGGATGAGGTTATTTTCTTGTTGCTTCCCTTATGTTATAAAAGGGAATCTTGAGCCTCATTTAAAGGGTTCTAATTTTTTGATCTTTCATCTCTATAAGCTCCTTTTGCATAGTTTAGTATATTTGATTACACATATAGGAAATGTATTTTTTCTTTGTAATAACAATAGATGACTAAAATACTCAATGTATTTCTTTAATTTTGAATATTGACCTATCTTTCTCTCCATTATTGTATTCTCTATATTTTGAATCAAAATAATCAAGGGTTACTTATAAGTTGTCATATCACATCATGTGTTGTGGATGTTGAATTTTTAGCTTCTATTTAAGTAATGGATTACTATTTCTTTCAGTTATTCATCAAAGATTGTGTGAATACAATACAAATTTATAAGTAGTGTGATAAGTGTTGTTCTTTTCTTTGTTTCTCATTGTAAGGTAGTGAGGTTATAAGAAGCCATGAGTTGGTCTGTTGAAGGATTATATTTTATTTTCTAACTTTATTGTGAATAAGGAATTGATCAAAATAATTCATAAGGTTTGATGATTGATGTAGAATCACATATTAAATCAAAAATAATTTTTTTACTTTACTACAAATTTTATGTTTTATGCACAAATCCACGCTAGGAAGGAAACATTAAGCATTGAGTTGAATGATGAATCACTAAGTACATGTAAAACTTATTAGTATGACACAATTAAAATATGAAATTATTAATAATATGTTAATGTATTCAATTTGATTCACAATTTCATGGAATACAATATAAAGTATCATCAACTACAGTTTGGAATATGATTCATGAAGTGCAGTATAAATACCTAAAAATTGCTAATTCAATTTCATTTTCCAAATCAAGTTTTGGTCATCACTCTAACGATATGAATGAGAGTTGTCTTGACTTTAAGTTCAGTCTTCATTTTCTTCACCCTGCGTATGTAGGCTTAAGTTCATCTCAAGATCAACATTCATTGTGTCACTTTCATTTGTGCCACTACCACCAAGGTTTGGAGTGTTGTACAACCCTATTTTTTCACATATGGACTTCCAGATTGTGAGTTCCCTTTCAAAATGAAAACTTTGATCATTGTACCTAGTTGCAAACACGCTCAAGAAATTTTCCAAATTCTTGTCTAGTTTGTTTCATATCTTTGATTTCAAAAACCCCAAAGAATTGAAAATTCTCGCATCCTCCACCAACCCCAATATCATTGTTTGACATAAATAAAAAAATTTGAAATATTCTAATAACAAATCATGTAATATTTCACTTTGACATAAGGTTTTCTAAACCCTTGTTATTGATCCCGCTTCCATGGGATTCTTCATGGACCCAAACTAGTCAATCATACTTACTGCAAAATTCTTAGCTTGTTCTCTAAGATTAATTTCATTTATAATTCCTCTTCTTTTCTATCCATTGTATTCTATACTTTTTGAAAAAAATTCAGCCAAGGTAATTACTTATTTATGAAAAAATTATGGGCTCGCTCGGTTGTTTGGAGTCCAAAATTGAGGATACACAATAGAAATGGCTTCAAGTATTTCTTCTTGAGGGAATCATTCATAAATCTCTAGGGAAAAAAATCTTGCAATATCCTTTAAATTAACACTAGTAGATTTAACAATGTCATTAAAAGCTTCCTTTGTAATAGGTACTTCTTTGGTAGAGTGCCTGACTATTGTACAATAGTTCATCGGTATCTCAAATCCACATACAAAGACACATAACTTCCGTCTTGCATTAAACTATGAATAATTTTTAGGATTATTCAGATCTATAATTAATTGCCAACTTAGAAAATTTGGACTTTTAAATGGATAATTTGTTAGCTCTAATATAGATTATCAAGGGTCCTGCATATCATTCTACGTAGTTTGGTATATTCATATATATACATAGTTTTATCTTGGTAGATTTCTTCACAGGATTTTTCATTTCATCCATCATGGGGAGAAGACTAGCTAAAGTTAAGAGTGTCTCTATATCACTTAACCTATGTAAGAGGTCAGGAGCTTTGTCTATTGTGTTGCGATGTTCATACATTACTCCAATCAAGGATCGATATTCTAAAAAATCTTGTTGTGTTGGTCCATGGAAGGAGATCCATCTAGTATCAACATACTTAAGAAGCTTGTTTCCTATTGTTATTCCCTTAGCAAAATTTTGAAATTCCACAAAACTTTTGGGACTTCAGTTGAAGTATGCGTATAGCTCACAGACTAAATTTTCAACTTTTGATACTATAGGAAACTTTCTTACAATTCTAAATGCTAAATTCATTCTATGGGACATGCTATGAATGCTAATCATGTATGGTGAACAAGTAGTTTGTAACTTTACGCAAATACCACTCTTGTGACCTTGCATTACTGTATCTCCATTAGCTCCTACACACACCAACTTTTTGGAAATTGTCAATTCATCCATACCTCTAATTTCATTCAAATATTTCTTAACTAGTTCAAATAGATTGTGTAATATTGAACTATCCTTCATTTTATGAACACAAAGAAGATGAGGTTGGAAGACATGTTGATGTACAATATACACATGCATACATACCCAATAAGTATTATCTACTATAGTAACTTCATCTAAAGATAATTCAATGAAGTTTGATTCTTTTATTTTCTCCTGTAAATCTTGTTTTTCTACCTCAACAAGAAAACTTTCCCATTCTCATCCAGTGTTTATTGACCAATGTCTATTAGGAAAGTGAGGAACACCACAAAAGATAATGAATTATTATATTGTTGGTAGTCTTTCATTAGACACCCTCTGGACAAAATATTTAAAATAACACTCATCTGAATAGTTTTTGCTAGTTGTGTTGCTACCATTACCTTTCCAAATTAAGCTTCAATTGAACCTCCAAATGCAACAAGCTTCACCATTCTTTGCATATGCTCATCATATTCTAGGGAATACTTAACATGAAGACATTCTTCCTTTGATTTCCATCTTACTACTGATTTTTCCTTTTCGTCTATGATTTGTTTTTTCATAAACTTTACCGATATGATTTTCTGTAGTGTCAAGCTTTAGATAAAACTTTGCATCTCTTTTACATTTCCAACTACAAATGTTACACTTGCATTTTTTTGGAGGTTCATCTTTGTTTTCATTCTCCACTGGTTTAATGAATAGGTACTTTGAAACTCAATCAATCTAAAAATTCCTTGTCATTTCTACTCGTGCCCCATTTTTATTTGGCTTTTCTTTTCTTGCTACCTACATCATCTACGGTGCTAAAATTTTCATCCAAGTCAATTGTCTCATTTTGTCTAACCAGGGTATCCCTTGGAACATCTTATGTGGCATTACCATCCTCATCTAACTCAATTAACTCAATCCCACCTTCTAGTGAGGTTTGTGAATGCCTTCTTCATTAATATTTGGTGCAAGAGTTGATGATGTAGCTCCATCTTGATTTGATGGATTAGAAACATTTCCAATTGATCCAAATTAAGACTTTATGGTAGCTCTAAGTTTTGGGAATTTTGATGGCCTCCCAGTCCCTTCACCACCCTGAGGAGTCTTGCCCTTGTTGCACTTGCTAATCAACATCTTGATCTCTCACTTTGAATAAAAGCTAGAAAAAATGTCTTCTTTTTTAAGGACATATAATGTTACCTACTCAATATCATCTTTAAGATTGAAGCAAGAATGGAAAAGAGATAAAAAATATTATAACACTATGAAGAAATGATCACTTACCTGTAGGTTTTCACTAACTTGCTATTTGTTAATGTAGGAATGCTTGTGTTGTAAGTTTGTAACTTGCCTACAATTAAGTTTCCAAGTCCAACTTCCAAATTGAGAGATCGCAAGTTTAGAACTCAACAAAATGTGTAAGAATAAATTAGAGTTTCAAATTCAATGAGATTTTTAAATGGTGTAGTAAAAATTTGGAAAATCCTATGTGATTATAAAATGATTCATTTAAGTGTTGGGCGAATCAAACCTCAATGGAACACATACATTATAAGTTTCAAGGTGATTATGGCCCTACGATTAGCATGGAGGTGTCATTGTAATTGGTGAAACTTAAATGTAATCATTTCTTAATGTTATTGGAGAAATGGGTTCTCATAAGCAATTATTTGTAAATTTTAATTGGTGAAATGGGTCCTCATGTGCAAACAACATTTAATGATGTTGGTGAAACATGTCTTGATACACAATGTTGTTTTCATAGTATTGGTGAATATGTAGGTGATTTAATACATGCTTCCAAGACTCCAGGCAAAAATATTAATCAGTTCATTTGAAACATGTAGTTTGTTATGGAGAAAATATTAATTACATTTGCCTCATAAAATAAATCAATGGCAAATGGAAATGCACTGGACTGGTAATTCATAAAATCTAGGTGATTTGGTCACCCTATTGATTGCAATTTATTCACCAATTTTGACTTGGCCAATATGTACTATTTTCCAATTGATGAAGATTCACCACTAAAAAAACTCCCTAGTTGAATGTTACAATGAGAGCATTGATAATGAAGAGGTTTTAAAATCTTGGTTTAGGGAGGAACTAGAGTTAAAATCCAAAAAGATCAGAGGGTTTAGAAGAATTTTGTATGATGCATAAAACCTCTAAAAACCTACCACATCAAAAGGAAACATATTGCAATAAATAAAATACATATCCAAACACATTCCCACACACACCCTCCAAAAAACACACCAAATAAACAACACTTTGTGAGGTATCTCGTATATTAAACTACCAAAATACTCAGTGATTGGAGACATTTTTACTAACTTGGATGACATAGAAAAAACTTTTAATAAATAAGACCTATGGAAAGCCACATTAAAATATACACTAATATGCAATGTTGCAAGTTGGAAGAATACCCACCAAAATGATATTCTTCAATGACACACATTTAAATTTTTAATAATAACAAGATACTTGGAATAAGAGGGGGAGTATGAACTAATTCAAAATATAATGGATCAATCCACCAAATCAACACTTACACATTTGTATAATTTTGTGGAGAGGTAGAAGAGAATATGATACAAAATTATACATACATATGATCTACTATAACTTAACACCAATAGCCCAAACCTACTATATTAAACAATAAAGAAGAATAGAAATAAAGAATTGGGAACTCCAAGAGGACTTCCTAGATATATTTTCCTTCTATAGTTGAAAAAAATATAAACATACCATACTACTTAAAATTAAGTAAATTACATTTAAACCTATGGAGGAAGACATAATTTACATCTATCAGCAAACTCCAACACCACTTAAAATATAAGGAATATGGAAATTTATAGAGTGGGTGGATAAAGAAAGCCAATAATTTAGAAAAAAGATGTTATATAATGCATCAGGTAGATGATGAAGAAAAACTAAAATTGGATATAGAAATAAATCAAGGAGAAAGAGAGATAATATTGATTAATAAATCAAAAGAAAAATATTATATCCAACCACTAAAAATAGGAAGAAAAATATGGCCAATGTAGGAGATCCTAAAATTAGCAAATATTGCGGATGGGATGAGAAGGTTGTGATGAAGTTAGCAAACATTTTATCTCAATATGAATACCTCTTCCCTAAAAAAAAAATTACTAATTTAAAAGGAATCAAAGAAGAGATGGTAGTCATGAAAATTCAATTAAAAGAAGGAATAAAACCATAGAAAAAATACCTTACATGCTAAATCCCAATATGAAAAAGAAAGTTAAAGTGGAACTAGATAGGATGCTAGATGCAAGAATCATTAAACCAATAGTTGATGCAAAATGGATTAGCCCTATGGTCCTACAAAATAAGAATATTGGATAATTAAGGATATTTGTGTATTTTAGGGATTTAAATTAAGCATGTATACAAGATCCTTTCATAGTGCCCTTCACATAAGAGATCATATAATTATTTATTGATAGAGAGATCTATTCTTTCACAGATGGATTCTTGGGCCATCATTGGGTTAGAACCAAAGAGGAAGATCAAATTAAAACCACTTATTCTACATAATGGGGATCATTTATGTAGGGATAACCTTAAGAACTCCCCCCCTTAGCGAAGGTGTAAAATCCTGGTGAATCTTGTATACTTCCCCAAAAAAATATTAATTTTATTGGTGATTTTTTTCATTTTTCAAGAAAAAATAATAATCTCAATTGGCGAATCATTTGTAATTGCTAGAAGTCTATGGAAAATCCTAGCAAATTGCAATTTTTTTAAAACCAATAAAATATTTTCATTGGTGATTAAAACCTATTTTCAAACCAATAAAATATTTCTATTGGCGAATTAAACCTATTTTCAAAACAAAAATATTTTTGTTGGAGATTAAAACCTTTTTTCAAACCAAAAAAAAATTCATTGGCTAATTAAACCTATTTTCAAATGAATAAAAAATATATTTGCGAATTAAAGATAATCTCAAACTAATAAAAAACTTTAGTGGCAAACAAAATTGGTATGCCAATAAAAAATCATAGCATGGTTGGCAAAAATATCAAATGCTACAATTACATATTGTTCTATTTTAGGAAAAAAATTTCACAAATTCAAATTCCTTCATAAAGTGTCTAGAATGGGGACACGTGTCAACATATTTATTATGTCTGAAGCCAAATGTAAGCACAAATTAATATAACCCATGACCTTTCGGTGAATTTTCGATGGATGGAACTTGTCGATATTGGCATGGTGTGATGGTTTATAGGTGGCATTGTTGTTCTTGCCACCAAGGTTCAAACCCTGTTGGGGTGGTATTGTTGAATGGTTCTATTCCGGTTCATAGCTCCAGCCAAAAGCATTTACCCCTTGAATAAAAAAAAGAATTTTTGATGGATGGATGTAGTTGCATTCTAGAAGAAAATCTTTGAAGCACTAGACTTGTGAATTGAAACCTCTGAAATAACACTAGAATCGTTAGATTTCCAAAAATCAATGGTTGAGATTTTATTAATGATTCAAAAATGTTTTCAAACCAAAAAAAACATTTTCATTGGTGAATTATTTTCATTGGTTCCCCACTAGCCCGTGATATTAAAATAATAAAATTAAGAAGCCAGAGGGATAGCAGGAAAGTGACACCTATTCACCCTCATGGTGGGCCCTATCACTATTCAAAGGCATCGATGGTTGAACATGATCAAATCAATGGTTGAGATGTGCTCTGACAAATGAATCTTAGTCGTTCCTCACTAGCCCACAGTGGACCCATTGTTAGATATGGGCTTTGTGTAGGGATAGCAAGAATGACCCACTTGGCATCATCACCACCGCTCATAAAAATATAAAGGGCATGGAAATATTTGGTGAAATATTTCTCAACAATTATGAAAGGTTAAACAATGTGCTACTAAAAGGATGTATGAGCATGTACAAAATTGTTCATTGAGATGTTCTAATCTCAACTGTCTATTGCTAAAGGAGGATATATGTTATGGTTGTTGGCCTATTGGTTAAAGGGGAAGCAAGTTGATAGTCATTGGGTTGATCTGGTCCATTACCTACTAGCTCACGACTGTTGATCTAAAACTTACAAATATCAGAGGGGAAGCGGGCTAATGACATGCAACTTTTCTGCCAGCTTGTAAAGAGTGATGGGGGACACAAAGATAATGAAGGAGATGTATGGGAATGAAGGAAAGCTAAGTGAAAACATTCTCATTATGTCTAAAGCCATATGTCAGTGCAAATTAGTATAACCTTGACCGTTTGATGAATTTTTGATGGATGACTCTAATTGCATTTCAGAAGCAAATGTCTAAAGCTCTAGACTTGGGAATTCAAACCTCTAGAATAACACTAGAACCATTATATTTTCAAAAATTAATGGTTGATATTTTATTATTTTTTAAATGACTTAAAGTCATGACTCAATTTTTTTGAAATAATATTGTCACATCAAGTGGTGAATTAAATGTTAAGTGTTGAGTACTTGATGTCATTGTCTTCATTCTAACTTCTATATATACTTCACCAACTTGATGTTCTTCATATCATTTATAATATATTTGGCTTTGATCTATTTCTTCTCTATTCTCCATTTAACTATGATATGGAGTCTTCATGGTGTGTTATGCTACCCAAATGTTTTTGGGATAAAAGAAGCAACGATGTATATGAAAGATGAAAGCTAGGTATGGATTTTACAATTTCTTGTGTGCAGGTTGAGGATGCTATAAGAATAATTGTGGGCAAGGAATGGCTTCAGAACAACCCCCATGTTCTATATTTTGAGGCAGCTTCTACTTTTGTGTCCAATTGCAAGGAAAATTTGCTCGATAAAGATTTGGTGAAGACATTGGCAATACATTATTTGTAGCCTTTCATTTACTCTATTTCTTTGTTGGAGTTGGCATTGGAGAATTAAAATTTTGAAAGTGGGTTAGCACTTGTTGGTGGAATCTTCTAGAAAGTGGAATTTCATGCTTCTACAATGTAGGCTCTTTCCCTGGTAAATATGAGATGTGGTATGCTAATATGTGATACGAAAAAATGAATCATTAAAGAGTTTGGAGTTTTGGAGGAAGGTTTTGGGTGATTCGCTTTTCTTGTTTGATGTTACTTTGTTAAATTCAATTCACTTTTTACTCAAACACCTAGTTGAGGGCCTTAGCTATTGTTATAATTTTTTTTAGTAATGAATTGTGTGATGTGTGATGTGTCTATATTTTATTGTATAGTGTAACATTTCTTGTAATATGTATTTTATGATTGGTTTTTTGTCACAGTTTGATCCAGTGAATATCCACCATGGGATACCAAGGGATGATATTTGGTATCATGCACTACATGTACGAAACCCTCGTGGGAAAAATTTAGACACTTATGAATAACAGATGTGACCCCATTCATGGAAGCCAACCAAGGAATGCCTAGCTTCACTCTAACTAGGTTCGACTCTGGAATAATGTCAAAGATCGTGTCAACAATCCTAGGTCCAACTAGGATGGACAAAGTGATTGAGCGATAAGGTTTAAGACTCATACCATCATGGGTACAGATGGTATATTTTGTCTCTCCATACTTTTATTTTTGCAATGAGTTTAATACTAATGTTTCTTTGGTAATAATATTCATATGGCTCATGGGGTCTATCATGACTCCTGTCACAATGTTACCATTGATGTGAGTGGGAATGTAAAGAGGTGAAGGCTTGTTGTTTAAGGGTAGATCTTGTGTTGTAAATGTAATATCCGACGAACTAGGTGTGGGTGGAACAATAGAAGTTATCATGACCATGTTTACATAGGCCTCAGGTTGAGGAAAAAAATCAGTGATAATCATGTTGGCAGAATGTGACGGAAATAGGTTCGTGTATATCTACAATTCATTGTTAGCTTTCTCCACTGATTTGTTAGCATTCTATTTATTCCCATTGAGAAAAATGCTACCGTCCTCGATGTGGTCTTGTATCTCATGACACAACCACATACAACATTCAGTATTGTGTTTGTTAATGTGATGGTACTGACAGTAAGTACTCCCATCGTACCAATTAGGGTAGGGTTCCCTAACAGACTTAGGGGGTGGAAAAGTTATGATCTTATCCTTCAATAGCTTTTGTAAGAAAAAAGTGTAAGATTCAAACAACTTCATGAATTTATGGTTGTGTTTGAGGCTGTTGTCATTAACAACGATTACTGTTTTTGCAACGACTTTACCCTTTCTAGAGATTGATACAATGGATTTCCCTTCAGAATGAGAGCGTGAGGAAGATCCCCCGAAGTGAGCAATTGTTTGTTGGTATTCTTGAAAGGCTGCACACAAATGTGCGAAAGAAGGGTATTTCATAAGGGAAAACTTCTCTTGCCAAGGCCTTTGTAAGTTCCCTATGAACACCTTTTGCACGTCAAAATCGCACAGCTGCTATGAGATTTGTGAAAGAAGTGCTTGATAACGTGCTATAAAATTAGTAATCTTCTCATTATATCCTTGCTTACATTGGATGAGATCCAAGAAGGTCATCTTTGACCCAATGTTTGCTTGGAATTATCTACAGAATTGATTAAAAATTTGATCAAACGAGAAAATAGAATTATTAGGAAAGGAATAGTACCACTCAAGTTCTATGTCCTTGAGAGATCAGGGAAATATTTTAGCCATTAAGGTGTCATGATGGAAGAAGTTGATGCAGAGGGCATTAAAGGAAGACATGTGTGTCTGCGAATCCCCCTTACCACCAAACTTTTCAAATTTTGGAATCTCCATTCCTTGAGGGAAGGGAGTGTTCAAGATGGCAACTGACAATGGGCTATGTTGGAAGAAAGGCTAGAAAATAGGTTGGGTAGAGGCTTGGGAAAGGGTCACTAGGTGACTTTGCATCTTACCCATATTCTGAAGTAGAGTATTTAGAATAGGGTCATTAGAAGATAAAGGGCTAGAGGAACCTCCTCTAGGGCCACCACTGGTATGACTTCCGCCATAGCCACCACCACTAGTAAGGCCACCACTGGAGCCATTGCCATGACCTCCATCAAAACCACCTCCGCCAGTACCACCTTCACTACCGAATCCATTGCCACTACCAAAGCCTCCACCATCGGAGGTGATAGAAGGGGTAAAGCTAAAGCCCAACGAGACCTTATTCACCTTGATAGTTTCTGGTTGATTAGGGACAAAAGGGATACTAATGGAAGGGACTGCATTGGCCATGTAGATAGAGGTGGGATGAATTGATACTCCTAGTTGTCTCTTGTGTTCTTTGAAGGTGACTCCTTGTACAAAACTAGGGTTGCTCGAAGGGGTGCATGCTTCAGCGATACCAAAGAGACTACTTAGAAGCTCTACATCTATTCAGTCTTTATCCATCATATTTTTTAGTTCACTAAGAACTTGAGCAACCCTAGCCATCTTCATATTTCTTTCCAAATGATTTTTGAGGTTGCCCAACCCCCTTATAAGGGCGGTCACATATTCAATAGGGATTTGAATGACCTCATGCTTGTCCACTAATGATGGTGTGGGGGGTCATAGGAGGAGTGGGGATGTGATCGGTTTCATTGATGAATCCTATCTCACCCCTCAACACCTACTCCTACATACCCAAACTAATGACGGGACCAGAGAAGAGACCCATAGAGAGACCAAGCGAGACCTTTTTTCTATCCATTAGGAGGTGTCATACACTTCTCCTTATGATATGCCCATAAGTTGTGGACTGGGATGTGATGCTCATAAGCCTTCACAATGCTTGAGAACACAACAATCATGAAGAAATTAAGGGAAGCCTCAACACCAATAGATGAACAGATGTTAGTTCATGTCCACCAAAACTATAAGAGAGGGGGACCATCCCGTGTAAGACCCCAGATCGTAGAGGGTTAAGATGGGAGAGGCTACCCTAACTTACCTCAACTAAGTGTAGTGTTTAGGATATAGGGATGAGAATGGTGAGGATTATAGAACATTGTGACCACTCATCAATCCCAAGTTTTAAGGTGGGGCTAGGCGAGTTAGTTTTTAGGTCCAACTCTGCACCTCAGGGAGCTCTCTACCCAAGAACATCAATGTGGACTTTGGATGACAGTGTGGCATGCTGGTGCCTTGAAAGCGCATTGTAGTCCATACAGTCAAAACATAGATGAGGCAAGGTTGAACTCGTTAAAATGACTATTGGCCTAGCTTAAAAACTTCTAAGAGAACAAAATAATACTATGAAATAAGAGAAATATAAACAGAGGTGATAAAATAGATATACCAAAGCTAAGGTGACAAAGACGATCTCGTAGAAGATCTTATTCGCTAGCTAGCTCCACAAAGTGCATCCACCTACAAAAAACAAGAGAGAAAATTTTGGGGGGCTATATAGGGGCTTGCCTTAGTCAGACCCTATTTAGGTGTTTCCACCACCATGGACAACCAAAAGAAGAGATAAAGAAGCAATACAATGAAAACACGAACATTGCAATGCAGTACTATGTTACTCACCAAATGATAGAAGAGAGGAGAGGGAAACTTACCACCTCCACCAAGAGCACTCAAGGCTTATTGGGGGAGAAATGAGAGGAACTCAAGCCTCTACTACGAATGGTGTGGTCCCAAATGTGCTCTATCGAGTTGATGGAGTGTGATGTTGCTGCAATGGAATGCTTGGAATCTTGGAAGTGAGTGAAAGTGAGCTTGTGGAGTGATGTGAGAGTGTGAGTATGGAAGATTGATGTGACGAAGAGTTGGAATGCAAAATGGAAGAGTGAATATGAAGGAATGAGGATGAAAATGGCCATATTTGGGTCAGTTGGCTGAAGGAGGTGTTACAACTTCGCTACCAATGAGAAGAGTAATGCCTCTGCTGGCTCAATCACATGAATCTTCCAAGGACGTAAGCATTCCACATGGATGTTTGCACCTGCGAGGGAATCCCCAATAGAAATTCCTCCACCGACACACAAAATAGGCTCAGTGTGGATCGCCAACAATGAGTTAAGTAAATTTAAGCCTCTGACTTTGGTTTTCTAAAGTGTATAAAGGTAAAAATGGGAATTGCACCTAGGGTGAAAATTCACTCTTATACACTTATAATAAGGACTACATACTTACAAAAAAATAATTTTAAATGAATTCAGTTGATCCCCCAAAAGGTAAATCAAAAGTGGGTTTTTATCAGCATTTTGATAGGTGTAAAGGAGACTCCGTTATAGGTATGGTTTAAAATTAGTGGGGTTATATCAAAGGGGGCTTGGTCTAAGGTGGTTTGATCAAACCCTCTTCAATTGGAATCCTTTAAATGGAAATTTTCAAGGCTTAAATCATTATATTTTCTAAAAATATGTGATTTCAGCAAAAATCAGGATCTCCCAAAAAGTGTAAACCACTATTGTGGTAGGACCCTTTGTTGTACCTTTAGAGCCTACAACAACCATGGTAGTACCCACATTTGACACAAATAAAGAAATCATGGAGTACATGATTTTTTTTCCCACAATTCAAAATAAACCAGTAAGTTAGATGGATCGATCTAAATTTTAGGTGAGTAGTTTACAATTGGATTTTTCTAGACTCAAAAATATTGACAAAATCAATGTATCAAATAAGAACAATGAATTGGCGTACACATCATTTATAAAGAAAGATAGAGAGAAAAAAGGTTGCAGACTCAAATAGAAAAGTTACAGGTAGAACTAGAAAATGAGAAAGCCAAGAGGAAAGCAATAGATAACAAGAGCAATGAATTAGAAAAAAAAATAAAAAAATTAGTCTCTACATCAACAAGGAAAGAGGATAAACAAAATGAGAGAGAAGTGAATGAACTTAAGAAAAGGTTAGATGAGAGAAAAAGGAAATATCATGATGAAAAATCCACTTTAGAAAAATTAAGACAAGGCATTGGGAAAGGAAATACACAGTGGAAGCAAAAATTGGAGAAAAAGAGAAAAAAATGAAAGTTTGGAGGCAAAGTTGATGGAAGCAAAAAATGAAATTAACTCTTGTCAAAATAAGTTATCTGCATGTTGTAGAGAAACAATGAGGCATATGCAAAAAAATATCTGGGATGAAATAATGTAGAGGATTGATCATTTGTGTGACATGTTTCAATTGATAGATGCTGCCAGACTACATTATAAGAAGCTCAACAAATATTTAGTGGACAACAAAATTGTGTTGGCATTATAGAAATTTGAAAATCAAGTTCAACAAACAGTCTGCAAAGCTAGTGACAATGATTTGAAATCAAAAGGGATTAATAATCAGCTTGCTACCTCAATGATGTTGTCATCTATCATTCAAAAGTGTTTGAGAATGCGTGAAACAAAGGAATTTGTGCATTTGGCTACAAACAAGATGAAGTTTGATGAAAATGTAAAGAACTTCATAGAGCTTGGTTTGCTAGAGGCTTTTAAAACAAATGAGTGATTCATTGGAAATGATGATTTCAGAAAAAAGATGGAAGGTGCAAGGAAGATTGATTTGGACCAGTTTCCTCAAAACCTAGATGTGGTGAACTATTTGGATTCCATCAAACCACTGATAACCTTGAATGCAAAATTGATTGAAGAATTCAAGATAAGTTCCAATTTCAATCATGAATTGTTAAAAAATCTTCAACTCATAAAACATTAGTTAGAACAAATGAAAATTCCACTACCTGAATAGTAGAAGTTGCTAAAAAAGGTGATACAATGATTTGATATTTGAGAATATGACTTTCCAAGTTCTAACACAGCTCTATGCAAAGTTGTCTTTGAGCAATATTTTTCATTTCCAATACCTCTATGTGTTCCTTCATGTGAAAATAAAAATAAAAAATAAAATTCAGTAATGTGTTGATCAATTATTTGTATTATTTATTTTATCATTTGAAGAAAAAGTTTGGTTTCAACTACTAGATACACATTAAACAATTGTTGTTGTTCATTGTTGTATATGCTACTATTGTTAATATGTTATTAAGCATTGATTTGAGTGATGAATCACTGAGTACATGTTTAATTTTTAACACAATTAAAATATGAAATTATTAATAATATGTTAATTTAGTCATGCAAACCTATGTTCCATCATAGCATTTTAATTAATTCTTTGAATTAAAGCAAAGACAAAATCATACATCCAACCAAAATGAATGAAGACCAATAGAAGGATCCTTGATCATTTTATTAATAATTCATATGATAAAATATAGGAGATAATCTATTCCAGGATATGCATTTTCTCATTCAAATTCCATCACTACTATAAAATGATTATTCCTATTACATACTTGAATTCATACCTAAGCCTCAACACTAACTCTATTTCATTGTACTTGAATTAAATAATTCTCTTACATGAGTTCAAAAGCTCTTTCAACCAAAGACCCATGCATTTGGCCTTGAATTCCCTTTTATAAGAACAAGGGAGCAAATAAGCTTTGGGTGAAATTACACATTTAGTCACATTGACATTTGACATACATTTGAATTTTAATTTCAAAACGTCCCCAAAGGGAGATACATTTGCATTTCCAAATACGAGGGATAATTTCATATCAGGAAAAAAATCATTTCTATTTGCTGGTGAAGATTCTCCTACCTTCCAAAAGGCTCCTTTAGTCGGTGCAAAGTAATCTATTCCATGAGAAAACACTATATTCCTTGTGCTTTAAAAAATTGTAGAAGAAAAGCATAAAGTGAAAGAGAGAATATACCAAAGTAATTCCACATTTGTAATCCTTGTCACCACACTTGAAACTAAGAAAGTGCAATATTTGAACATTGATATATCCAAGGCCTAATTTTTACTTGTTCCAGGCCATGTATTACACTTCCCTATTGAACTTTGTTATTATAGACCACCAACAAAAATTGTTGTCACCCACTCCCACTTGCAACAATTTATATGTCTAATATGTCAATATATAGTTGGACTTCCATAATGAAAACTCCTCCTATGTAGGCCATTCAAATCACATGATATCATCTACCTTTTTTCTATATGGGCTATACTTGAATACCACCTGATTTGCCTCCTTGTCAAAATCTTCAAGGAAAGCCCATGTATGCATGAGCTTGTCCATACTGTTCCTCAACTTAACCAATTCTATTTCATCACATATTATTTTGGCTTGGGACATTATCACTTAAGTTTCCTAGTCTTTCCACTCTTGTAGGGACTTAACTTCACCCTTCTCATTTAGAATTCCTGGAAGAAGACCTAAATTCCAATCATCAAACTTCTTAACCAATTCTCTAATCTTCACCTCTAAAGACTTAATCAAACCTTGAGAACTAGTTCTATCTATTATAAATTTTGCAGTTAGAAGTATCTTTGGAGGCTTATCTGCATCACAAGAGGATGCAAGAGCCATATCCCTCAACATTTGAGCCCTTAGAATCCATTTATCCATTAAAGGAATAGCAATTTCTTTATCTCTATCAAGGTTCTTAATGACATTAAACATCAAAGCATAATTAGCATGAATACCGATTAATATTTTCTCTACCCCCTTATTCAAGTTCTCAAGTATTGTTGTCACAATCTTTATATTATTAAAATGAACAATATCATCCATCCTATCTTCATAGTTCTTGAGCTTTTCCATCAGCTCCTCCTTGGTAACTTCCTCAAATTGAGGGGCATTTGATGATTCATGAGTTGATTGTGCCATTTATACATCTTCAGATTCAATGGGGGTAGTCTCCTCTTGATTTTGAGGAGGTGAAATCTAAATGGGGAAGGAGGAAATATTGTAGCATGTGAGGTACCAAGTTGCTATGCTTGGAATTATTGTTTTCATAGAGCCATTTGAGTTTACATTTGAGCCATCTTTTGCTAGCTCAAGTTGTACTCAACAACCACCTCATTATATTTGATTCTAAAACTATCCCTTTCCTATGTTAATGACTCAATTGTGGCTTTGGTGAATTGTTCCACATTAACATTCATGGTTGTTTCCTCCAAGGAAGATGTATCTGAAACTCTTTTTGTGATTAAGCCTCCTCTTACACCTGGGGCAGGTTCTTTAACTTCAGGATTTTTAGTGGTTGGGGCTAAAGCCCAAATAGAAAGAGTATCCCACTACCAACTAAGAGTTGACCCCTGTAAAGCCAATGTGACTTCTTCTTCACTATTAAAAATGGGGGGATGTTGTCTTCTCACAATGTCAAAAGCAATTATTGATGCTAGGTCCCATTCTGGGAGTAATAACACTCCACTCTTTCTCACCAATGCCTTGCCCTCTTCTGCAGAAATTTTTAAATGCTTGGCCCTCATTTCAGCTCAAACCTCAACTTCAACAACCTCTTGGGGATTCTTGGGGCTGTCACTTCTCCTTGTTTGCACCAATGTTGCATACTCATCCTTCATTTCTCTCCATACATATTCCTTGAAAGCTTGTGTCCTTACAAATTGATCATCTTCCATAAAGCTTTCACAGGCTTGGAATCTGACATCCTCAGAGTTATTTATTCCACTTAGGTAAGCTTTTCTCAACCTAAGGCTCAAAGTATGTGATATATTATTTCCCCCTAAGGAGATGAAACCCCCTACATTATTTCCTCATAAGTTATATCAATTTCATCATATGACTCCTCTACAGGATAGTCAACCAGACTAGAAGCTTCAACCTTTTACTTCTTTATTGATGGGCATGGCTCCCTTGGAGGGGATTATTCTCTAATTGAAGAATCAAATTCAATTATTTCAGGGGCAGAAGAATGCTACAGTGACAATGGAGGTAGTTGCTACTGTGGTGAATGAAATTTTGACTCCCTAGATTATGCAGGAGTAGCAACTATTTGTTGCTTCCTTATTGTGCCTTTCCTCCTTGAATATATGTGCACCTTCTTAGAAGGTTGCACAACTAGCTCTCCCTCCATCATAGGGCCCTTCCCCTTATCTTGCACAACTTTTATCTCCTTTAATCTTCCCACTACTTTGTCAAAATTATGTATCATAGCTTTAATCTTTAAAATTAGGTCACTAATATTTGAAAAAGCTTTAAAATTAGGCTCCTTAACCTTAATTTCTCTTTCCAGTTTCACAAGAACACCTCGCTTCTTCATTCTATCAATTTTGATATCAAGATCAAAAATATTTCTAATGAGGTCATCAGGCATAGTGTGTGTGTGAACATACCAACCCTCCCTATTTCTCTTCATTAACCAAACTATGAACCCCTCAGGGTCATATGTCCTGTATTTCCAGATCTTTATATTGTATTGACTAAGATAGTGGTCCAAAATATTTCTCCATCCATGTGTAATCATGAAAAAATAAGCAAACACAGTGTATATAGGGAAGAAAGTTCTCTTTTGATTTTCATATAGGAAGAAATCATCTACATTCGCTAGCTGCCACATCACCTCCAAAAATCTAATCCTTAGAGGCACTTCCTTGGGGAGTATGTGGGGTGTTAATTTTATACGAAATACCCTTAGAACTATACAACTTTTAGAAGGTATTACATCCCCCTAGTTTTAAGCAATATTCAAATCAGGCCTCCTTTCAATTGGCCTAAAAAAATCATGTAACTCCTTGTGGATACTAGGTACATCCACCATTACAGCCTGTCTCAATTTGGTGGAAAAAATATTTGTAGCAGTCAAATAGTTGGTCTTTTGTTCATTCATATCCAATATAGGGCTCCATGACTACACCGACATCTCAATACCTTCCATAACCCTTTTAAGTTCCATCTCCCAACCAAAATAGTATGCACCTTTGAAAAGAAACATATGCATAAAGAGTGAAAACCACCAAAATATGACACCAAGTTTCCCACCCTTCAAGGCCACCAATCCTTTATAAATTTCCTTTGATATAGGTGGAAAAATCATATAAGGTATTTATATTAAGGTGTTGGATACTCACAACCATGTACATATAGGCCATTAGCATGCTAGATCTAGGATCAAACCCTAGAATTTGGTAGAGGGAGTAAAAGGTCTTTTGAAAATATGGTTGGAAATACTTAATAGGGAGGGGCTCAACATTAGAGGGTCCCAAAGTAGTCTTTCTTTTGTAGATTCCCTTCCTACTGATATAAAAAAATTGATCAACACCGACACCCTGAAGTTGTGTTTTACCCTTTTGTATTCCTCCATCAACATCTACTCATCAATCTTAACCATGTTATTGCTCCAAGTATTCAACTTGAACACATATAAAAATTCTCCCTTATTAACCCATACCAAATTTTTTCCATCATGAGCTATAACAACCTAACCGGAGGGTCATAGCTCCCAACAATTACTTTGAGAAGATCAACATCTATGAACATGTTGGGTACAACTAGTTTACACATTTCCAACCTCGAAGGGTTACAGAAAGGGATACCAACATTCATATTTCCAAACCATCCCTAGAAAAGACTCCATCTAGAGTATGCTAGGGAAACATCTTTAATTATGTACAATAATAATCAAGGATGCCAAATTTAGTTCTAGGGAAAAAGTACATACATTGTCCCTTTGGTTTGTTAGAAGTTGAAGATACCAATTGTTTGGTTAAGTCCTATACTAGAGTTCTAACAATAGGGTTTTACTTAGAAGATTGGTCTTTTGATGCAAATGCTTTTGTTAACAGACACAGGGCAACTGGAAGGGGGGGGCTGAATCAGTTGTCACAAAAATTCAAACTTAAAACTTCAACACTTATCAATTCCACAACCACACTATTCTATTATTAAGTATGAACATGAAACACAAGTAACATAAAGTAAAATCAACACAATGAACACCAAATTTTTATGTGGAAACCCAATAAGGGAAAAACCACGGTGAGGATTAACTCACAATATAAAGTAGTTCCAAAACAGAATTTATAAGGCTCACTACAAAGGTCTCACTTCCCTGAAAGGACTCAGTGTTTGGATACACAAGCTCACTTCTTACAAGGAGGCTCACTACCTACAAAATATTTACAAAAAAAAAATAGGCTTCACAGCCAAAATGAATTGAAAAGAGTGCACCTAACAAGTGTTGATATAGTTCCGATGATTCTCAATAGATAGACTTAACACACTTCATCATTTTCACTCTTCTTCAACTTTGCATTCACAACTGCCTCATCGATTACACTTTTTAATCTTCAACCCTCTCCAAGATATATACTCAATTCATTCGTAGGCATCAATTAGGTCGGCCTAATTAGATGTATTTCCTTGTTTATAAAAAAATACCAACTTGTCAGCTACAAGCACTCAAAAAAACTTCCCAAAAGTAATTCAGACACCCAACACACTACATCATGTTGGCACAAACCTAAGATAGGTCACACATATATCAACATAAGAAAAAATTAATTCACCATATCATGACTTATCCAAGAAGTCAGCTAGAAAAATACATATTTGCAAAAACTAATCAATAGAATAATACCGATACACCATATGAGTAGTGGAACAAAAGATATTTTGAACATACATGCTTTCAACAATCATAAATTGTTAAATCTTATACCTCTCTCTTATGATTGAAAGAATTATTTTCCAAGCAAGTAGGGAAAAATTTAGTGGTGACTCTTCGCCAATTGGAGAATTCTAGAAATCAACCAAGTTGAAATTGGTGAATTATTCACACCCAATAGGGTGTCCAAATCATCCATATTTTACAAACTATCGGTCCAATGCATGTCCATTCGCCAACAATTTTTTTTATGAGGCATATTTAAGAAAAAAAATTTCCATAAAAAACTATGCGTTTCAAATGGACCAACTAATATTTTTTCCTGGAATCCCGGAAGCATGCAATATTTTCCAATACTATTAAAACAAAATTGTATCAGGACCCATTTCGCCAATTAAAATTTACAAAAAGTTGCTTGTGATTTCGCCAATTAAAATTTATAAATAGTTGCTTATGAGAACCTATTTCGCCAATAACATTAAAAAATAATTACATTTGAGGACACATTTCCCCTTGAAAATTACAATGTATCATTGTATAAGCATGCAAGCTTTTCCAAATTTTTAATATACCATTTAAAAATCCCTTGGAATTCACCAAATATGGATTGATATAAATACAATCGAAAGTGTCATTTATTCTTACACATTTTGTTTAGTTCTGAGGTTCTACTTCTTGATTCAGAAGTCAACGAAAGCCAAAAATGCAGACTTAAAGGTTAGTGATCATTTATTCATAGTGTTATTAGTTATAATAATAAGTTTTCTTTATCTCTTTTCCATTCTTGCTTCAGTCTTAAAGATGATATTGAGTAGGGAATGGGATCTATATTCTCTGTCCTTCTTAAACAAGAAGACATTTTTTTCTAGTTTTTATTCGAAGTGAGAGATCAATATGTTGAGTGACTCAAGTAGCAAGGGTAAGGCTCCTACCGCTTGTTAGGGTGGTGAAGAGACTCATGTTGCTCCTTGGGGTGGTGAAGAGACTGGGAGGCCATCAAAATGCCAAAAACTTAGACTTACCATATAGTCTTACTTTCGAATTACCAAATCTTCTGATCCATCAGGTAAAGATCGAGCTACATCATCAACTCTTCCACTAAATATTGGTAGCATTCACAATACCTGATCGCCACTGGAAGGTCAATTTGAGATTGTCATTGAGTTAAATCAAAATATATCAAATGAGGATGTAAATACCGTAGAAGATGTTTCAAGGGATACCCTAGGCATGGTTATCTAGAATGAGATAATTGACTTGGATGAGGATGATGATGTTGGTAGCAAGAAAAGAAGAAGAAAATAAAAAATGGGGCACAAGTGGGAAATGACAAGTAATTTTCAACTTGGTTGGTTGTCAAAGTACCCATTCATGGTACTTGTGGGGATTGATAATGAAAAAAATATAGAAAAGGAAACATTGGCCAAATGTACAATTTTTAGTTGGAAATGTGGAAGAGCAAAGACGTTGCAACTAAAGATTGACACTATAGAAAAGCATATCGGTAAAGTTTATGAAAAAAAAATCATAGAAAAAAAGGAAGAATCAATTGTACGATGGAAATCAAAGGAAGAATGCCTTCATATTAGGTATGTCGCGGATTATGAAGAGCATAAAAAATAATTTCAAACATTACTGCATGTAAAGGTACACTTGAGGCTCAATTTGGAAAAGAAATGGAAGCAAGAAATATGTCAAAAACTATTCAGATGCATGTTTTTTTCATATTTTTTCAAGAGGCCATCCTATGAAAGACTACCTAGAATATTCTAGTTTATTATCTTTTTTGAATGTTCCTCACTATCCCTTCTCACATTGGTTAGTAAACACTAGATGGGAATGGGAAAACTATCTTGCTATAGTTGAAAAGGAAGATTTAAAGGAGAAAGTAAAAGAGTCAAATTTCATTGCATTATCTTTAGATGAATTTACTGTGGTAGACAATAATTCTTGGGTCTGTATGCATTTTTATACTATAGAATGACATGTTCACCAAGCTCATCTTCTCTATGTTCATAAAATGAAGGATAGTTCAACATCATAAAATATATTTGAACTAGTCAAGAAATCTCTGAATGAAATTGTAGGTATGGATGAGTTGAAAATTTCCAAAAAGTTGGTGTGTGTAGGAGCTGATGGAGCTGTAGTGATGCAAGGTCAAAGAAATGGTGTTTGCACAAAGTTACAAACTACTTGTGCACCATACATGATTGGAATTCACTACATGGCCCATAGAATGAATTTAACATTCAAAATTGTAAGCAGGTTTCCTACAGTATCAAAAGTTGAAAATCTAGTCCACGAGATCCACACATACTTCTGCCGAAGTCCCAAACATTTCACAAAATTTCAAAATTTTGCTAAGGTAATAACACTAGGAAACAAGTTTCTCAAGGATGTTGATACCAGATGGATCTCCCTGCGTGGACTAGCACAACGAGTTCTTTCAGAATATCAATCCTTGATAGGAGTGATGTACAAGCATCACAACACAGACAAAGCTTCTGACCTCTTACATAGGTTAAGTGATATAGAGACACTCTTGAATTTAGCTAGTGTTCTCCCCATGCTAGATGAGATGAAAAATATTGTGAAGAAATCCCAAGAAAAAATTATGTATATTAATGAATATGCCAATCTACATAAACATACATGCTTGGACCTCAATCATCTATATCTAGATCTAACATGAGATGGCCCAAATTATTTCATGTGGCAGAAAATTACTGATTTGAATAATCCTGATAATTATTTATAGTTTAATGCAAGCGGACACTTATGTATCTGTGTATGTGGATATGAGATACCAATGTTCCATTGTAAGACAACCAGGTGCTCTAGTAGAGAAGTAGCTGTTAAGGAGGAAGATTTTAAAGGCATTGTTAAATCTGTTGGTGATAATTTGAAGGAAATTGCAAAATCTCTTTCCTCAGAGATATTTAAAAGATTCCCTCGACATGAAATACTTGGAGCCATGGGTATTGTGTATCGTCAATTTTGGGAAAACTGAGAGTACCCAAAATATTTTCATGATCAAGTCAAAATCTTGATCGAATAATTTTTAAAAAGTGTAACATATGATGAGAAAAAATAGAAGGAATTTTAAATGAATCTAATCTTAGAAAACAATCTAGGAGGTTTACAATAGCTATGAGTGACAGTATAAATCCATGGGAATGGAGAAGGCCTTTGAATCGAGATCAATAAAATGGTTTGGACAAACTTAGGTTAGAGTGAAATATTGCATGGTTCAATATCAAAATATTTCAAACTTGTTGATTTATGTCAAACAATGATATTAGGGTCGATGGAGGATGAGAGAGTTTTTAGTACATTGGGGTTTTTGAAATCAAAGTTAAAAGAAACAAACTAGACAAGAATTTGGAAAATTGCTTGAGGTTGAAAGGAACTGCATATAATGTCTTAAATTTTCCTTTTGAAAGGGCACTCGCAATCTGGAGGTCTACATGTGAAAGAAGAAGGATTGGGTTTTGCAACAATCTAATTCCAAACATTGGTACTGGTGGCAGTGGTAGTGGGACTGGGACAGATGAAATTGACACAAATCACACAATGAATGTTGAATTTGAGACACAAGCCGAAGAAAATGAAGAGAAAACTCAGAATAAAATTTAAGAAAATTATTTTACCTTATCTGATGATGAGCTTTAGTTTGAGGACCCTGACTCCATTTGGGAAATGGAAGAGAATTAACAGCTTTTAGGTATTTATACTGCACTTCATGGATTGGTTTCCATTGTTCCATATTGTAGTTGATATTTTATATTGTATATAGTGAAATTGTGAATCATTACACTTCATGATATTTTATTTTATATTGCACTTCATGAATCATATTCCAAACTGTTGTTGATGATATTTTATGTTGTATTCCATGAAATTGTGATATTTAATATTTTATATTGTATTCCATGGTATTGAATTTGATATGTGATTTTGCATCATTTTTAAAGAACACTTATCACACTACTTATAAATTCCTATTGCATTTCCATTCACACAATCTTTGATAAATAACTAAAAGGAATATTATTAATCCATTCCTTGAACAAAAGCTAATAGTTCAACATCCATAACTTATAAGTTATAAGCTAAAAAAAGCTAACAATTCAACATAAATAACTTATAAAGGCATCCAAACAACTTAAACAATGAAAGCTTAAACTACCAAATCACCCAAATTTCATACCGATTCTCTACTTATTTTACAAGGTGGCAGCTACCTTTTATGATATGCAATGAATATAAATTTAGGTTGTTTTTAACCAGAAAGCAAAGAAAGGCATGCCAATATCAAACTATAAACTAAAGCACAAAGACTTGAATCACTTTAGAACTAATAAATTTCTGTAACTTAACTCAACCATTTCCATAAGAATTCATTCAAAGATAAACATCCAATAGAAATGCAATCTATTAAACATCTAGAATACCAACATAGATAACCATTGGCAAGATATTCAGAATAAATAGAATAAATCCCTACACCACAACACAAAGATTATGTCTGCATGAACTTCACCATATGAGTTTCTATATTGAAAGATAATTGTAAAGAAAACTTGAAAGCATAAAAGAGTTTTTTCTCTAATGAGAAAAATCAAAATTTTTCCCAAAATATCCTAACTGCATTGGGCAAACCCATATTTAAAGCATAAACCAATTTTCTATGGTAACATTTTCTTGAAGACAACTCCTCCCAAAAATTAAAATAGTCTTCAACTTAAAAGAACTAAAATTAAATAAAGTATCATGAAATGCTAAAAATAACTATGCATCACTTTTTCACCTCATCTTCAGATTCAATTTCTAGAACTTCAACCTCTTCATGTCCCAGCAAATTTTACTATGCCCTAGTCCTGGACTTGTAAACTCGATATCTGGTGACAATTGCAAATATGTCCTTGCTCCCTAGCGTTGTAGTAATCTGTAACCTGTTTCTCCATTTCCCCAAAGCAATTTTAGACTCAACCAACATCTTAGATCTCTTCTCTTCTCTAGATTTATAAGACTTTAGGTGGATATGCATTGCACTAAGTTTTGAGGACTCCCATGTCACTGTAGGAGGATCAGCTATTTCTTTATTGAACATCTCTCTAAAATTTAGAGATATCTATTTTATATATAGAATCCTTTCATCAAAGTCATCAGTAATTTCCACTCCCACAATATGACAATATTTTTTAATTCCTCCCAACATTTCAAAATATTGATCAAGTGTTTTATTAATTTCCTTCAACAGATTATCATATATATTCAATTTCCATTCCAATGAATTGGACCAAGAAGGGTCTAGCTTCTTAGGATTATTCACAATTTTCTCACCAATTAATATCTTCTCATCCATAGACATCAATTCTTTCATTTCTTGAGAGAGCACATAGAGACTAGTTTGATCTTTTCTGACTTGCTAAAGTTTTGTTACTAAATCCTTCCTCTTATTAATAACTCGAGTGTAAAAGAGCATAAATTTATTCCAAAAGAAGATAGCCTCTTGAGATATTTTATCTATCCCCTCATAAGAAACTTTGGAATAGCTCAAATTATTTTTAATTTGCTGTATGGTGAGCACATTGATTCCCTCTGGCTCTACCTAAGAACTTGAGGCTTCATCAGATGTAGGAGGAGTGGCCATTGAAGAAATAAAGTTACCCAACACGAGGACTTGAGATTGCAGTTTTATATTTTCTTTCCTCTATTTTTTTAATCTTTTAATCAAGACATTGACTGAATAATTGGTATGGTACACATCAACTTCTAGTGTTGGAGGCCCCATATCAACATGTGTGAATTTGTAGTCCACCTTCATTATTTCATCTTCATTTAAATCCTTCATAGGCTTAGCAATTTCTAACATTTGATTTCTAGAAGTAGCATCAGTCACCATCCTTGACATCCTCTTGGATTTCTTAGGTTTTGAAGAGCTTTGAAGTAACTTTGCAACTGTATCCACTCCAACTGTCATTGTAGGAATATGCTTTCTCTTCTTCTCTACTACTTTTTTCAGCCATCTTGGGGAGGCTACTACCAGACTGACATCTTCATTTCAACTAATAGTTTCTTTAGGAGCATTAGGAGTGATAGGTGGATTATCAACTGGAGGCAGAGAAGAGTTCAATTTAGATAGAGGAGGAAACATATTATCTTCAATGACCTGTTTAAAGATAGCTTCAAAATTTGCAAGCACAAGTTTTTCTTGATTGGTGTTCTTCTTAGGGGTAAGAGAATGCACATTGTATTGTTCACAGATGGTCTTCAACTTGACTGTTTCTTCTAGCCTTTCACCATCACCTCCTGATTGAGAATTTTCACTAGAGGACCTAACAAAGGATTTCCCCGATGATACACTTGCACCAGATGTTTGCATAAACCCCTGTTCATTCTTTTGTGATGACTTAGGCTCCTAAATAGGACTAGCAACTTGCAACCATTTCCCATCCAACAAGTCCTAGGTTCTTTTAAGAATTGGGGAAGCTCGCACCCTCATATCTAAAATTTCACTTTGGCTCCAATCAACCCTAGGGTGGGATTTATCAGGAAATTTTTCATATCTAGGATCTATGATTGTTGAATCCTCAGCTACATTTTCAAGAATCTAAAATGGAAGACCAAAAACCTATATGTAGTTTAGCGTTAGCCTCATATAATCTATTGGATCTCAAAAATGCAGGTTGCAAGTCCTAAGAGGATGCCAAACTATATGGTCAGACTTTGCAACGTTTTTGAACCAATGAACAAAGTTAACCAATATGGTTGATGACTCCCTGTACACTTCAAGCTTTGCTAAATATAGGCAGGTAGACCTTGATAACTAAATAAAATTTAGAGTTATGTGATTTAATTGGATCTATGGATCTATCATAATGGCATAAAGTGTAACAGATGATGGCTTATTGACTATTTTACTCCTAATGTAATAATTGAAATGTGAATGTTTTGAATAAGATTTTATGGAATTCTAAAATGGAATTGGTATGACCAGTGCCTACTTTTTTTGGGCTAATGGAGTCTCAAGAAGTGAAAGATATGTGACTTACTTAATGGCTACAATTCTAATTTCTTGACACTTGTGATTACTTATACCTTGTATAAATGCACAAGAATGTAATTATCAATTTCTTCTTATCGATCCAAATGACCTTTTCCAGATTACTGTGATTAATTAAAAGAATTTAATCTTTCCTTGAAGGAGCCAATTAACTGAACCACACAAGAACAACAAATGTGCCTTGATAAATTGAAAAATATCCATGATACATCAATTTAAATAATAAGGAAATGTCAACCTTGGAGATAACCTGATAATATTTTTCAATTAATTCCACAAAAAATTGATACCGTAATTGGATCACCAAATTAAGTCTTCCAGTCCATTATATTGCTTCAAAATATTTTGCAATACATAGCACAATGTTTTGCTTCAACAACTGATCAACCTATCCACCTACTGATGATTTCCTAACCTACTGCTTTCTTGATGATTTTATTTCATCTTACATATATACATTGTATTTTTAGGGCTATAAATCTTCACAACATTCGTTTGGTGGAACTCTTCTTTTCGGTGCAGATCTTCATTTAATTATTCTTGGAAAAATATTTAATTGGTTTCCTTTGGAAAATTAAATATTTTAACTTTAATCTTTATTTTCGCATCTTTAGGAAAAAATCAATTTCAGTAATTGTCCTTTGTTAGTAATCTTCGCTATTCACCTCTTAAAAATAAAAATAATTACCCATTTTCATAGCTTCTTGAGTAAAAAATATTCCATTTATATCTTGTATGGTTGAAATATTTTACCCATTTTAATAGGTCACTCCTTAAGGTAAAATAATTACCCATCCATTTAATCCCATTGGTGAAAATATTCCACCCCTGAATGTAAATATTTTACAAATTTTACCTTTTGCACATTTGCGGGTAAAATAATTATTCACCTTATAACTCCCTTTGTTAAAATATTTCATATTTTAGTGAAAACATTTTTCCTCATGAAAAAATATTCTATCTTTCCACCTTCACCTTTATTCAATAATTTTTCACTTTGTTACTCCCTCAATTTTAATATTATATCGATTGCACATCCATTTAATATCTATTTCTTCCTTTAGATTTTTGGCATAACATGCATCATTGGAAAAATATTATTTTCTTCTCTCAATAGTATATGTCTCCCTGATGAACCCTTATTGGTGTGACTGACTCTGTCGAAGAGAAATGTGAGATTCACCCCGATTGCTCATGTCTCCCTAATGTCATTTAGGGATTTCTTGTATTGACACATGAAAGTATCATTACTCCTTGCAGACATCTTGAACTAGCTCCATAGATCCCTTAGCAATGTAATTTTCCAATCCTTTGAGATTTTGAAGAATAGTTTGCTCCTGTGGATATTTATCCTCTATTCAAAAACGTATTTATGTTCCTTAGACAAAGAGTCACTTTATAGCCCTTCCATAAGGATGAAAAATTTATACTTCCTCTGAGTGATATTATTTCTCGTTATAATCACACCCTTAGTAATCTTTATTTACATTTTTTATTGCCGGGAAGGTGCATTTCACTGTGTGGTAATTATATTAGGGAGACTTTCCCCAAAGTCCTCATCGGTGAAACCCACTTAATTGGAGAGACTTGAGAAATTTACGCCAACGGTACTTGTCACTCTGATGAGTTTAGGGTTTTTGTTTTGATGTGCCAGCTTTTAGGGATTCCTTGTGTTGATGTAGGAATGCCGAGAGTATTTTCTCCTCCTAAAAAAGATTCTGCATTCTGAGCCATTACTCAAACAACTTATAAAGATTTTTCAAGTTTCCTAAATCAATCATGTAAAGTTGATTTTCCTTCCATCAAGACCATGAGAGAATCATTGGGCTCTACACTTTAGTGAAAGAAATGATTTATGTACTTGGGCTCAAATTTGTTCCTTAGATCTTGCAACAAAAGGTGAATCTCTATTCATCTCTTGACAGAGACAATCATTGCATGAATTATTGCATTGCTTGATATCTTAATGTTGCTACAGGTTCATGTTCATCTCTGGTGTTTTTTTTTCTAAAAGTGCAATGGTTTTGTTATTGTAAATCATAATCAATTTCTTTATGTAGGAATGGCTCCCACCTATGATCAGATTTAAATGAGAGTCCGCACAGTAACTTTAAATGATTTTTAGAGATAGTTTTTCCGTTTGAGACTTTTTTTTATATTCATTTTGTTTGTTACGCCCTATTGGATAACATTTCTATTGAGACAATCTTGTCAAATTGCTTTCTTGACCACATACATTTTTGTGTTTGAAGAGATGAAGTTAAACACTTCTACATTTTAACATTAACATCAAAGTGTAATATGTATTCTAAGGGCACCATCATCATTTTGAATTCCTTTTTCAATTTAATCTTCCTACTCTTGTTGTATTGGCTGACATACAACACCCTTTTGTTTTATCCTTCATTCTGGCTTGGTTGCTTTCAGCCAACCCTCTCCTTCTCATACAATCTGGTGTTAGAATGCTACTCATACTAGATATGTTGTGTATTCTTTCTCTTTTCATTCTTTGTAATCTGTTGCCTTTAAAGTTATTTTGGTTCCTCCTCTATTCTTTTGTCTTCTAGCCGGTACTAGAAGCTGATAATTTATCAACAACATACCTACTATGCTTCAATTTTTGAAATAATTTTAATAGAATTTGCAGTCATCCTTTTGAATACAATATTTATAGGAATTCCTTTGAATAAGAAATATCCTTCAATTACGTCAATTCTTGAGTATATTTCAACTTCCTTCTATGAGATTTCCCTTTCACCACTTAGCACCCTACCTACCAAGTGTAATTTCTTGAAGATTTCTGAAAAAAATCTGTATGCCTTGAATATTGTGATCAAGACATGAGGTGATGAAATAATATTTCACACATGGGAACCCAAAATTTAGCATGAAATTTTAGTCTCCAACAATGGCTCCATCTAGGGATGTATTCCCCCTGTGGGCACAACAAGAATTTAGGTCTCTAGGCCAAGTGTTTTACTTATTGAGAAACAAACTTAAATTCTTTTCTGTTATGAACTGATATGTTTTTTGAAAAAACCACACCACAGTTGATGGCACAAGGCCACCAAAAAATAAAAGCCCCTATTTTTCCCTTGTCATACAACTTGTTTTTTTTTGAGCTCATTGGAGTCCTCTTAAAAAAATTCATGCAATCTTCCCTACTGCTGTCATTGAAATTTTTTAGAAGCTTATGGTGTTTAGATTGACTCATGTTCCTTTCACCGCTCTGTAGTTCATATTTTTCATCATCATGTGATAAATATTTTTCATTTTCAAATTTTTTTTCACATTCAATGCAATATTTTGCAGTATTTTTCTCACTATTATGTATTGTTAAATTATCTCCCAACTGCGTTGAACATGCACCATCTAAATGCTTCTCTTGTAAGTCTAAAAATTCCATCGTATCAACATCTTCTGGGATAATCAGATCTGAAATATTTTTTAATTCTTCCATATTACAAATTGGAAGTGACACGAACTCATGATTCATACAATTATCATTTTGCACATTCGATCTGACTAATACTGGGGATAAAATTTTTGAATCATTCTTATGTGCGTATTTTTGGTACTCCATTGCCAACAAATCTAAAATTTGTTCACTACTGAGTGAATGTGCATCTTTGTCCATTTCACCATTGATGCACTCTTCACCCTTTTCATCATCATAAAAAAATCATATGAATTATTTACATAGTTATTTGTTCCACAAGTTGATATATTATCCTGGTTATCTGAAAATGTTTATTCCTGATCATAAACTGGGTTTGAATATACCATAAATCCATGTTCTAACATACCTTGGCACAATGTCACTTGAGCTTCTATTTTTTCATTATACAATGGATTTGAAAAAAATTGAAAACCATTTTCAGGTGTATCAACTTCTTCATCAAATGTGCTTTCATGGTACTCAATTGCAACCAGAGGTGTTATTTGCTCACTGTCAAATGAACTTGCATTTTCCATTGCTTCTTCCTCCTGATCTCCATAAGAACTACAAGAATCACTTAATTGTAAATCCACATGATTTTCATCAAAATTTAGATTTTCAATGGATTCCTCATAGTCACAATTTTTTATGTACAAGAAACCCTTTATATCTTCATTCTCATCATGTAGACTATCATAACAATCATTTTCACTTGTACACCCATTTTTATAGATCGACCACAATCACTTCCCTCTTCATTGTTGTAAGGAAGATTGCCCCCTTTTTTTTAGCTTCCAATACATCATTGTCGATGCCATGACACTGCGTATATGGCTGCACCTCCACTTCATCTAAACCATGGATGATACATTCCTCAAAAAGTGTACTTCCAGTGACATCTTCAATGCTGCAATCATCCTCCAAGGTGGAAAATTGGTCCTCAACAATTTCATCTTCATTCAAATACAAAAAAACTTCATTTTCACGTGTGTCTTCTTCTAGCTGCATTGCTTGATCAATTTCTCCATATTAATCTTCATAATTTTCATGGTACTGGCTCAGGAATAGTATTTTGAGATCTTCCCATGAAGAGATAATTTGCATATGCAAGGTTATAAACCATTCCCTTGTGTTATCCCTTAAATATCTTGAAAAACATCTCATAATGACATCTTTTGGATAAATCTAAAATTCCAAAATGAAATCCCAGAATTGTTGTACATGCTTACAAGCTAATTCACACCATTCTCCATGAAATTTAGGGATATGCTTTAATAGTTCTATCATCTTGCAAGGATAAGAATTTGGGTAGCCTTGGATATTATTGTAGCTAAATGGTTTATCGATGGCTGAGACAAAATTTGGAGGGCCATGTGGGTTTTGGTAGATCATTGATCTTTGTCCAAGAAATATGGGATACACATTTATTTGATATGAGGCCTGTGGTGGATAAATGTTTTGTTGTGCATGATGAACACTTTCATATCTATGAGGAATTTGTGGGGTCCAAGGTCTTCTTACATTTACATATTCATCCTCATTATAGAATGGTATATTTTGTGATCTAAGTGAAGCAAGTTGGATTTCTACTTGTAGCAGTTATCGGTAACTCTTTACTCCTTATTTACTGTTGCCTTCTCACTTCTTCTGACATCTTGACAAGAAATTTGCAGCAGCCTTTTATCTTTTATTTTTGAATGGAAATAGTGTTGTCGTTCCAAAATATCTGTGCATTCTTCATCAAATTATTACCAGATTCACCACCTACTTTTCCAAAAGTAGGAGAGTGAAATGGATTTTGAAATTATTCTTGGTTTTTCCCCAGCAGAATCTCCTCACATAGCAATATGGAAGTAATTACCCAAATGTGAAACTTTGTTGACTCTATAAATGGATAGGCTGGAACCAAATATTTCTTCTAATTTTTTCCCCATCAAAGTTGCCAATCTATTGGATGCGTGACTCAGATGGGGAGATGTAAAATACACAATTATGAATGTTGAGTAGAAGATCTGATTTGAAAATTTTAATGAATCTATAAGGAAAGGTTTCGTGGTACCAAATTTTCTCAATTTGTCCCTAGCAGAGTCACCAATCTGTTGGATCTCAAAAATGCAGGTTGCAAGTCCTAAGAGGATGCCAAAATCTATGGTCAAACTTTGCAAATTTTTTGAACCAATGAACAGAGTTAACGAATATGGTTGATGACTCCCTACACTTCAAGCTCTGCTAAACCTAGGTAGGTAGATCTTGAAAACTAAAGCAGATTTAGAGTTATGTGATTTAATTGAATCTGTGGATCTATCACAGTGCATAAAGTGTAATAGATGATGGCTTATTGACTATTTTACTCCCAATGTAATAATTGAAATATGAATGTTTTGAATAATATTTTATGGAATTCTAAAATGGAATTGGTATGACCAGTGCCTACTTTTGTTGGGATAATGGAGTCAAGAGGTGAAAGATATGTAACTTACTTAATGGCTACAATTCTAATTGCTTGACACTTGTGATTGTTTATATCTTGTATAAACATGCAAGATATCAAGTTCTTCTTATCGATCCAAATGACCTTTTCCAGATTACTGTGATTAATTAAAATAATTTAATCCTTCCTTGAAGGAGCCAATTAACTGAACCATACAAGAACAACAAATGTGCCTTGATAAATTGAAAAATATCCTTGATACATCAATTTAAATAATAAGGAAATGTCAACCTTGGAGACAACCTAATAATATTTTTCAATTAATTCAACAAACAATTAACATGATAATTGGATCACCAAAGTAATTCTTCCAGTCCATTATATTGCTTCAAAATATTTTGCAATACACAGCACAATGTTTTTCTTCAACAATTGATCAACCTATCCACCTACTAATGATTTCCTAACCTACTGCTTTACTAATGATTTTATTTCATCTTACATATATACATTATATTTTTAAGGCTACAACTCTTCACTGCATCCATTCGGTGCAACTCTTCTTTTTGGTGCAGATCTTCATTTAATTTTTCTCAGAAAAATATTTAATTAGTTGCCTTTGGAAAATTAAATATTTTAAATTTAATCTTTATTTTTACATCTTCAGGAAAAAATCAATTTCAGTAATTATCCTTTGTTGGAAATCTTCGCTCTTCACCTCTTAAAATAAAAATAATTACCCGCTTTCATATCTTCTTCAGTGAAAAATATTCCATTTATATCTTGTGTGGTTGAAATATTTTACCCAATTTAATAGATCACTCCTTAGGGTATAATAATTACCCATCTATTTAATCCCATTGGATAAAATATTCCACCCCCCAATGTAAATATTTTACAAATTTTACCTTTTGCACATTTGTGGGTAAAATAATTATTCGCCTTATAACTCCCTTTGTTAAAATATTTCATATTTCAGTGAAAAAATTTTTCCTCATGAAAAAATATTCTATCTTTCCACCTTCACCTTTATTCAATAATTTTTCACTTTGTGACTCCCTCAATTTTAATATTATATAGATTTTACATCCATTTAATATCTATTTCTACCTTTAGATTTTCGGCCTGACATGCATCATTAGAAAGATATTATTTTCTTCTCCCGATAGTATATGTCTCCCCGATGAACCCTTATCGGTGTGACCAACTCTGTCAGAGAGAAATGTGAGATTCACCCCAATTGCTCATGTCTCCCCCATGGAATTTAGGGATTTCTTGTATTGACACAAGAAACTATCATTACTCCTCGTAGACATGTTGAACTGGCTCCATAGATCCCTTAGCAATGTAATTTTCCAATCCTTCGATATTTTGAAGAATAGTTTGCTCCTGCGGATATTTATCTCTCTGTTCAAAAATGTATTTATGTTCCTTAGACAAAGAGTCACTTCATTGCCCATCCGTGAGGATGAAAAATTTATACTTCCTCTAAGTGATATTATTTCTCACTGTAATCACACCCTTAGTAATCTTTATTTACATTTTTTATTTCCAGGAAGGTGTATTTTGCTGTGTGGTGATTATATCGGGGATACTTTCCCCAAAGTCCTCATCGGTGAAACCCACTTAATCAGAGAGAACTGAGAAACTTGTGCTGATAATACTTGTCACTCCGATGAGTTTAGGGTTTTTTTTTGATGTGCCAGATTTTAGGGCTTCCTCATGTTGGTGCAGGAATGCCGAGAGTATTTGTTCCTCCTAAAAAAGATTTTGCAATCTGAGCCATCACTCGAGCAACTTATGTAGCTTTTGCGAGTTTCCTAAATCAATCATGTGAAGTTGATTTTCCTTCTGTCAAGACCATGAGAGAATACTACACTTCAATGAAAGAAATGATTTATGTACATAAACTCAAATTTGTTCCTTAGATCTTGCAAAAAAATGTGAATATTTGTTCGTCTCCTAATAGAGACAATCATTGCACGAATTGTTGCATTGCTTGTTATCTTAATGTTGCTACAGGCTTAGTTCATCTTTGATGTTTTTTTTTAAAGTTTGATGTTTTCTTTACTGTAAATCATAATCAGTCTCTTTCTGTAGGAATGGCTCCCACCTATGATTGGATTTAAATGAGTGTCCACACAGTAACCCTAAATGATTTTGAGAGATAGTTTTTCCTTTTGAGACTTCATTTTATATTTATTTTTTTTGTTATGCCCTATTGGATAACATTTATGTTGAGACAATCTTGTCAAATTGCTTCCTCGGCCACATACATTTCTGTATTTGAAGAGTTGAAGCTAAACACTTCTACATTTTAACATTAACATCAAAGCGTAATAGGTATTCTAAGGGAACCATCATCATTCTGAATTCCTTTTTCAATTTAATCTTCCTACTCTTGCTGTATTGGCTGACATACAACACCCTTTTGTTTTATCCTTCATTTTGACTTGGCTGCTTTCAGTCAACCCTATCCTTCTCATACAATTTGGTATCAAAATGCTACTCATACTAGATATGTTGTGGATTCTTTCTCTTTTCATTCTCTATAATTTGTTTCCTTTAAAGTTATTTTGGTTCCTCCTCTATTCTTTTGTCTTCGAGTCAGTACTAGAAGTTGATAATTTATCAACAACATACCTACTATGCTGCCAATTTTGAAATACTTTTAACAACATTTGTAGTCATCCTTTTGGATACAATATTTATAGGAATTCCTTTGAATAAGAAATATCCTTCGATTACATCAATTCTCAGGTATATTTCAACTTCCTTCTATAAGATTTCCCTTTTGCCACTTAGCACCCTGCCTACTAAGTGTAATTTCTTGAAGATTCCTAAAATAAATCTATATGTTTTGAGTATTGTGATCGAGACATGAGGTGCTGAAATCATATTTCACACATGGGAACCTAAAATTTAGCACAAAATTTTAGGCTCCAACATAATCTCTTCTCAAAACTTCATTCTCATCATCACAATCTTCCCATAAATCTTTGATAGATGGTTGATGTCGATATAAGCTCCCTCCATAGAGATCTTGCTTCACAAAACCCTTACTATCAAAATTAGCTCTCAAAGACAGATACTAGAGGTTATATTCCTTGAGAACTCTTTCGGCTCCCCTGGCCACCTAGTTTGTTTTGCATGTAAAAGAAGGGGTCACCAATGGGAAGACATTGTTGAATAGGTGTAGGACAACTGAGAGGGGGGGTGAATCAGTTGTCATAGAAATTCAAACTTAAAACTTTATCACTTATTAAGTCTTCAACCACATTATTTTGTTATTAAATATTAGCATGAAACATGGATAATAGAAAGTAAATCAACACAATGAACACCAAATTTTTACATGAAAAACCTAGTAAGGGAAAAACAACAGTGAGGGTTAACTCACACTATATAGTATTTTGAAAGAGGCTCACTACCAAAAGAAGGACTCACTATTCAAGTACAAAGGCTCACTACCTACAAAAGGGACTCACTATCCAACAAGAGGCTCACTGCCTATAGAAAGATTATACAAAATAGAGTAAGGCTTTACAACCCCAAAATGAACTAGAAAGATACACCTATTATGTGCTGATACAGTTTCGGATATGCTCACAACGGTTGCCTTTCTGATTATACCTTCACATTCATTACTTCTTCACTATTTCTTCTATCACCTTTCTATAGACTCACTACACTTTCACACATATACTCATGCACACATACATTCGTACACCTATGTCACAAAAACTGTTCACTATATACTTATATATATATCCAATCTCTATCAAAAGCACTAATTAGGTCAGCCTAATTAGATGCAATTCATTTATAAAGAATATCAATAGTCAGCTCCACAAAGTATTTTCAAAATGCTTTAATCGTTAGAAGATTATATCATGTTGGCTCGGACCAAGAAATGGATGGCACATAAGTTTTCATATCAAAATTATCTTAACAAGTCGACCAGGAATAGTCTTCAACACAACCAACAAAATAATGTCACTTCATTGTATGAGCATGAGAACATGAAATAACTTGATTATGCGTGCCTTTAACATCCATTAGTAGTTTCCCAAAATTGCAACTAGAGATTATCAACTGCAAAGAAGTGTAGACTAGAATACCGAATGGGTAACTAAAAATACCGGATCATCCACCAGAGAGGATAAGCACCGGTATAAGAGTGCCTAACCCAACTACCGACATACTACCAACATGGTGACATCAATGACAAGAAATAGATAGCTTTACTCATTTTTCCAACAATCTCCCCCTTTGTCATTGATGGAAACATGTGAACAAAAATTCTCTCTCCACTATCTCCAACACTCTCCATTCCAACACTCTCCCCCTTTGTCATCAATGGAAAAGGATGCCAAAAATGAGTGTAAACATGGTGACATCACAAATTCAAAATATTTCCAAAAAATTCAAAAACTTCCAATAATCCAGGTCATTTAAGTGAACAAAAATTAAGTGAAGATGACATTCTTCACCTGAAACAACTTCTTATACCTTTCTTTGAGAACTGGATACAATTTCGTCTAGTTAAAAATAACAGACTCAAATTTTGTGCATGTGCTTTATAATAATCCAAACATAGTAAAAGAGGGTGACCACTCAACAATAGAGCATTGTTTCTCAACATCTTCAACATCAATAAGAATTCTGGAAAGATGCTCTAACTAGACTTTAGCAATTTCTTTAAGAAGCTAGAAGGTATTTGTCACTATTGTCAATAGATTTGCACCCCGCTGAATACAATATTCAACAGTCTGCTGAAACATGGAAAAATTCTTCAGATGTGGGTGATCTGAGCGAAGAAGGAATCTCCAGAGTGAGCTGGTTCTCTGAATGATAAGTCCTATTCTAAATCTTCAGGGGAAAAGGGATAAAAGATTAATCTGAAAACAAATCTGAGTCTAACTGATAACTTCAAAATCTGATAACGATTTAATGATGATTATGATCTCTTCCTCACAAACATTTTTTTAGAAAAACACAATATATCACAACTTCTCATGAACAATGATACATAAATAATTTGCATGAAAACTTGACTTGAAGTACAACATGCAACCTATATCCTAAACTTTCTGCATTAAGAATTATAGTCTAAATACATAACAAGGACTCTGTAAACAGAAATCACAAGATAAAATCAAGTTGAAACTGCAAATAGACACAAAAATGAGAAGTAGGAATGTTGTCTTTATTCAATTGAAGGAGAATGCCATAATTTGAAAACTGAGTACAAAATGTGTCCACAAACTCAAAAAATGCATATGAGCAAGAACTCTGATCTCAATTGAGAGAGGAGAGCTAAAAAGACTAAGTCTTTTGAAAGAAATCACTCTAAAGAAACCCTAATCTGAGCTCAAAAAAAGCTCAAGGAAAAAGGCTTCAAACTCTCTCAAAAACTGCACAAAAGAAGAAAAAAGCATATTGCTTTATGATGAACCTGTCAAGCCTCTAAAAATAGGTTGAATATGCTTTAAAAGCTCAAAAACACCTTATCTCTCCAAGATAAGCCACAAATCCGACCAAGAGAAGAAGTCAAAAAAAAAAATGCTTTAAATAGCAAGAAATGATAAAACAATTTATAGGATATTGCTTTACAATTCTGCTTTACACGATTGCAGATTTGCACAATTTGTCTATTTTTTGCAATTAAAGATTAAAAATCTTTTGCAAAAAAGAAAAGCTTCTTGTCCCTCCATTACAATATTTGATTTTCTCACAAAATCATAAAATCATTAATACATAATTATCTCTCATCCAAATTTCCCATTGATTTCTCTAAAATCAATTAAATAAGAACCCTAAATGGATAAGTGACCCAAAAAAAAACAACTCTAGGTCATGAGGTATTCACCATTACACCCTTAATTGATTTCCTCTAAATCCATTACACAAGGTTCAAGTCTTCATATTTCACAAAGGCAAAGAATAAGTCTTAAAGACTTAGCATATCAACCTAGCACATGAATTTTCGGCCTCCCCACATATACATTAGACTTCAAATTTTAATTAAAATATGATGCAAAGCCAAAGTCATTCGAATTTCTCCATGTGTTTTGACCGAACCTTCTAGATAATCATAAGGTCGAATTAGGGCATGAGAAAAAGATGCCACAAACCCTAAAATCATTTCATTTGCACCATCATTTGGAAAAAACATGAGCTCTGTCTAAAGGAATAACACTGCCATGATGGTCGAATCTGTATCTTGTATGCTTGGGAATCTTCACCACACTCTTTAGTTAGTTGAATCTTCAACTAGGTAAGCTTGTTTTGTCTGTTATTGAAGTTTCTTAAACCATTCAAGAAATAAGAAAGGCCATTAAGGCCGCGACCTGTTCATACACCTCTCTGATTTGCTTCACATTCCTATGCTTTGATTTTCCTTGGCCGATATGAGCTCGAGTTCCATTTGAAAGTTCTATGAGAGCTCGTGGGTTATTGCTTTTTCCTTTGTGCACAGGGTAAGCCAACTTCCATAGTTTTATTTTGCATTTCTGGCCTTGAGGCCGCAGCTATACACACTCTAATACCATTATTTTTTGTATTATCTATGCTCACATTCACCATTGTTGTGTTTCATTCCCACTATGAGAGCTCGGTTATCATTCAAAATCTCAAACTCCTATTATCTTGAAAGCATTGCGGAGGTCTTGGCCATGGCTTGAGTATTCTCCCATGGACATGTATTGGTAAGCTTCACTCAGCTGGACACTTCATTCTTTATTGACTAAAAGAATTTCTCCTCTACCTATGATTTTTTGACCATGTTCAGGCTGCACTGAATATGTATCATAGAAAGCATTATTTTATAGATTTTGGGCTTGACCCAGAACATAAAATTCATTTTACGTCTTTTGAGGATGAATCGGCATATGGGTATTTGAAATTTCTAAAGAAAATTGTATTTTCTTTATTCTGAAACTTGGCTTGACACAGGAGATTCACATTTTGAATGTATTTAGCTATTTTATGTAAAACCCATATGGGTTATCTCCATTATTGCATTTTCTGTATTTTGAAGGCGAACCCAAATATGGGTATCCTGTATAATCATTTTAAAAAACCATGAGCTTGATTTAAGAAAAGAACTCCTCTATACCCGTTACCTCACAAAAAACTCTTAACTATGCTGAAAGAACAAACTGAGCTTTAATGTTGTGATAGGAAAACCCACATGGATGGCCATAAATAGTGAAAATCTGTGTGTTTATTGAAAACCCCCAACGTGGGTACTTGCTGTTTGTCTTTGTTTACCTTCAGAATTGAAAGCTCCTGTAAGAGTAACAAAATATGTGCACTTTCCTTGAATTTAGTTTATGGGCTCGACCCAAAACAATTGATGCTTACTTTGATATTCTTGTGTCCCTTAATTTGAAATGAATATAGTTTGATATTCTTGGAAATACTGCATTGATTTAGAGCTCCATGTATTTATGAAAAATAGTGATCTCCACTCGTGAATTTGAAAACACTTGGGTATATGAAAAGACAATAAAACAGTATGAAAAACAAATTTGAACCCGCCTCTCAAGACATTCTACTCAACTCAACCTTCTTCATAGAAATATTGCAAAAATTCTATTTTAATAAAACCCTCTTCTGAGCACATAGCATTTTGAATACATCTTGCTTGTATTGCGTTGAAAACTTGATACCCTTTCAGGTTCCTATTGCTTAGAATCTCCACATATCTGCAATTAAAGGATTCCTCTTGTGCCTCCGTAGTTCAGGCATCATTGGCATTCCATGTTTGAACTCTCATGCTTTTATAAACTTGCTTACTCTGGAAATGACTCCCTCATACCTGACCTCTTCCATGCATGATTAACACCTTCTGAAACACCTTTATTATGTTGGTTCTTTCCTCATCATTATGAAATGATCATTTCATTTTTCATTCACTAATGTTGCACTTATTTATCAGTTAGCTAGAACTAATTATTCATTTAACACTTGAATGCACTATCTGTGTTTCATACTCGGCTGTAACATGGTATTCTTCATGCATTTTTATGTTTCACTTATCAAACTACAAAAAAAAAAATGCTCCCTTTCATGATGAAAATTAAAACAAAACTCTCCGTTAAGGCATAATGCATGCCTGTTCACTATCCTTGACTGTGAAAAGAATGAATTGATGAACTGGAACTTGCATGACATATATGATAATGATGAACAAGATATCATAGAACATGAACTTATACAACAATATCTAATGTAAATGTACTCAGCTGAATTGATTGAGTGAACTAAACTCACTGTTCACCTGTAGCCTTCAGAAAACATTAATTTGATCGTTATGAATGCATAGTTGGTTTATTAGCTCAATAGATAAATTTGTTTTACTCCTTCAGTTGTATTTCATTTCCTTTGATGAACATGATGATGTATTTTAAAAATTAGCCCATTTAATGAATAGGGCAGCATGCCAAGCTCTACCCTTGTGGGAGCCCATTTTTCTCCACATGCTTGGTCTTCGAATAATGTTTAGCTTCATGATTTTACCTATACCTGTACAAGCAAACAAACAATGTTAGCATAAAAAAAAAAATGATGATCATGATATTTCTCCTTCATCTCATTTCCTCTGCACTTGATTGATTGTTTCAATGCATGATTAATAATAGGTTGTACTATTGTGGGTACTTCATATAGGTTTCTTCATAATCGGAGCCACTAACACCCCCTCTTTTCTCTTACAAGTTGATGGAATACGAGAAGACAAAGGTGCACCATCATCGTCAACCATTGGCCAAAACAGGCAATGATGATTATGCTGTTTACTTATGTGATTTCTTTTTCGCACCTTCAGTAGTATAGTGTGCTATTAGTGATTCATTGTGACAGTCACATCCACAGCTTGTGTGGATATTTGATTTCAATTCTTGCTTTTCATTTGAAAAGAAAATGCATTTAAATGCAATGTTGTAATATCTGATTCTTGAAATCAAATGAAGCCTTGTAAAATATGAGTCTTTTCATGAAATAAAAAGAAAGCATCTAAAATGTTACTTTGCTCATTTGCTCAATTTTGTATTTCTTTTAATTCTAGAACATGTGGATAGCATTATGAAACTCCACTTCTGATTTTCCTTTTAAATGCACAATTGTCACTTACTGGGTAATGACAATAAAAGATGCAATCAACACTTAAACATAACTGCAATTTCACCTCATGATATAATAACATTCAGCCAGCTCCACCAATCGAGTTGTGGTGAAAATTTGGTAGCAGTCACATCATCTCTTTGTCTTTGTGTAATGATTAGTTCAGCTTGAAGTTCACCAAATCTTATGCTTTGTTTCCCTTCTTTATCTTCAAATATATTGAAATTATTTCCAATCTCATTTACCTTGGCTTCAATTGCTTCAATTCTACTTCTAAAGTTATCTACAATTGCAGGCCACTGAAGACAATACTTGTAAACATCTAAAATTTATTTAACACACTTCTTTGTTTCCACAATCAATCCAAAAAAGCTCTGTAAATCCTTTCTACATCTTCTTTCAACCAAGATTCCCATCTTATGTCCTTCTGGACCTTCAAGCAACATCCTTTCTTCAACAATCTCAATCAAATTTTCTGGCAAGTAATCAGAAACAACAAATACTTCAATACCTTTCCAGAGTAGATAATCTACTAGCGCATCATCAATTTTCAATCTGTCAATAGGAAAGGCATCATTCCATAGTTCATTAATCTTCTTCATTTTTCCTTCAATTATCATAGACTGGATATTATCAGGATCAGGGGATTTAGTACCAGTCGGTGATTCTTTCTCCTTCTCATCTGAAATATCAATAATGTCTTCAGTCATTTCCTTTCTCTTTTTTGATTTCAGGTTGAATAATTGATAACAACCTCCATTTTCCTTTTCCCAGAGGAAGAGCACACTTCAAATCGACTTAATGCAGATATACCAGAGCAAGGGTTTGCTTGCAAGGATGAGAAATACAATCTGTACATATTTTCATTATCTTCCAAAGACTCTAGATGTCTGTAAATTTGTTTTCCAATAGGGATACTAGATTCCTGCGTCACATTATCTTTTCCCGGTAGAGAATTTAGAAAGTAAAACACTAGACATACCAACAAGGATCCGAAATGAAACAGATACTTCTCAACCAATGACATTCGAACATTTTCAAGAAAATTCTCAAGCAACAAGCAACATAAATCAAATTGTCTATTCTCCTTAACCATCATGTGGGCAATATGTACGACAATAGCTGAAGTTGAGCTTTCACGATTTCTAAAGTAAATTTTGTATGAGATACCATATGCAACATACCTAACGGCTGAATCAACAAGTGTATCAATCAAAATTTCTCTCTAATCTCTACCAATGCCAATCAGCTCTGCCACATCCTTATACTTCATAGTTTTCTTTCCAGGAGGTTCTCCAACGTTGTATAATCTAGTGATCGCTTCAATTGCTTCCTTCAAGATCAAGTAGGGTTTTTCCAAAACAATGTTTCTATCCTTAAAATAGTTCAACAAGAACATGATAACTTCCTTATCTGTAACCCACAAAAAATCACTCCATAAATCCATCCCTAGGGTTTTTATATTTTGTAATTCAACTTCGCTCAACCCTAGTTCAATTTCCTTCATTTTCCTATGATTGTATTCTTCTACTTCGACCCTTTTCAACTTTAGAGGGGTAGCACCACACAAACCACTATCCCTTGCTTGGATTTCTTGAAATTCAATGATACTTCTTTGATTTTCTTCTTTCCTTTTGCAAACAAAGAGAGGGTTTCCAGATTACCTGAATCAATCTTCAAATTTCCTTCAGAAACACTTTGAGCATGCCTCAAGAATTCATCAGAGCACCTTATGATGATTTTTGATGCATAATTAATGAAAACATCACAAATTTCTACTTAACCACCATCAAGTTTTCCTTAAGCGCATTAAATGCAGCAAACAAAAAAAGTTGCTAAACACATACTTCACTTAGCACATAAAACCTTCAAATGGTCTGCAAATCTTCATACGAACATATTTTCTCTGGTTCCTTTTCCAAAACCTCTGAATAAACATCCTTCACATTACAACCACATGCCAACCTCTAACATGCCATTCTTCCAGGAGGTTTTTATGATCTTCTGATAATGCTCCCCCTAGGACCATGCTAGTTCTAAATTTTGAATAATTCATCTGTACCAGATGAGGATACAAACACATCAAGAGTCTTAGATTTTTCTTCTTCTTCTTCTTCTACTTTCTTCTTCCATGTCTTTTCCATGTCTTTCTTCATCTCTTCTTTGTTAATCTTCTTTACTAGTTCACTCTTTTCTTCCGGAGCAAACTTCTTTCCTTTCTTATTCTTGCAAACTTTAGATATATGTCCAAGTTTATTGCAGTTGTAACATACCACACTTTTTTGATTGTTCTGTCCTCCATTAATCCTTGATCTACACTGATTTCCTTTGTGTCAAAATTTATTGTAGGCATAGCAGTAGCCATTAAAGGATTGATTCATCTTACCTTCATTAAACTTGTTCCTCATTACTCAACCGATCAAACTCACCTGAGATCTACATTTTGTAGCCCTATGTCCAATCTTCCCACATTCAAAGCATTTTCCAGAGAGAGAACTAGAAAACCGGTTCATCCTGCTTCTACATTAAGTTTCTCTATGACCATATTTGTTACAAGAAAAACAAACACCATCAAAAGAGGGGTACCTTTTTGCATAAGGCTATCTCACAGGTGGTCATCTTGCAAAATTCCTTGTCTGCTTCCTCTTACCTTGATTCTTCTTCACATCTTTAGAACATTCACCGGTGTTAGCTCCTAAACCACCTTTGTCCTTACATGGTTTTTGTCCTACAAGCAATTCTTCAAGTTTACCAAAGTTGGATCTGAAATTATTTTCACAGAGTTTAGCCTTCTCTAATTCCACTCTTAAGTTCACTATCTTCTACTCGAGTCTGGAACATTCATCTAACTTGTTATGCACCATTATATTAAGACATTCTTCAATCATCTTCTTTTCTTCTACTATCACCTTCAGTCCAATTGTCTCTTGTTTTAGCTATTCACTTACTACTCTATGTCTTTTCTTAAATTTCTTCAATTGTTCCTTCAATTTCCAAACACATTCATTTACTTCATCAAGATTCTCTTTCAAATCTCTATTTTCAAATTCAACTCGGTCAAGATCCTTCAGTGCAATCTAGAGCTCTCTTTTATCATCCATTCAACTAGCCTTCAAAATCCTCCTCAAGTGGTTAAGCTCTACACAAGGAACCAAAAGCTTTGATACTAATTGTTAAATAGGCATAGGACAATTGAGAGGGGGCGGTGACAGTTGTCACACAAATTCAAACTTAAAACTTTATCACTTATCAAGTCTTCAACCATACTATTCTGTTATTAAATATGAGGATGAAACACATATAATAGAAAGTAAATCAACACAATGAACACCAGATTTTTATGTGGAAAACCCAATAAGGGAAAAAAAACTATGAGGGTTAACTCACACTATATATTATTTTAAAAGAGGCTCATTGCCAAAACAAGGACTCATTGTCTAAGTACAAAGGCTCATTGCCTACAAAATGGACTCACTTTCCAACAAGAGGTTCACTACCTACAGAAAGATTATACAAAATAGAGTAAGGCTTTACAACCCCAAAATGAACTGGAAAGATGCACCTATTATGTGCTCATACAGTTCCAGATATGCTCACAATTTCTACCTTTCTGATTACACCTTCACATTCATTACTTCTTCACTATTTATTTTGTCACCTTTCTATAGAATCACTACACTTTCACACATATACTCTCACACACATACATTCACACACCTATGTCACAAAAACTGTTCACTATATACGTATATATATATCCGATTTGTATCACAAGCACTAATTAGGTTGGTCTAATTATATGTAATTCATTTATAAAGGATATCTATAGTTGGTTCCATGAAGTATTTTCAAAATGCTTTAACCATTAGAACATTACATTATTTCGGCTCGGACCAAGAAATGGATGGCACATATGTTCTCATATCAAATCAAAATTATCTTAACAAGTTGGCCAGGAATAGTCTTCAACACAACCAACAGAATAATGTCACTTCATTATATGAGCATGAGAACACGAAATAACTTGATCATGCATGCCTTTAACATCCATTAGTAGTTTCCCAAAACCACAACTAGAGATTATCAACCGCAAAGAAGTGAAGACTAGAGTACTGAATGGGCAACTAAAAATACCAGATTAGCCACCATAGAGGATAAGCACTGGTATAAGAGTACTGGACCAAACTACCAACATACTACCAACATGGTGACATCAATGAAAACAAATAGATAACTTTACTCATTTTTCCAATAGACATACCCTCGTTTCCCCATGCTCATATACTTAGTATTAACCATGGCCATTTGTCGACAAATCCCAGGAATATTAGTAAATCTTTAGCATATTGAGGTAATTTCAATGGGGCTTTCTCAAAACCCTCTATTCTCAGATAGGAAAACTTATCAAATTGGATATAAAAAATCCTTAAATTTGATAAAAGAGAAATTGATTCAGGGGAAAGGTGCATTTCTGGATTTCCATCTAGATTCCTCACAACCTCCATTAAAAATGCATCATTAAAACGACAAAAATCACCCATTCCAAATTGTTTAGTGAACTGAGGAAAGCATTTATACATAGGAATATCAAAAGCTAGGGTTCCTTGTGGCTCCAACCCAGGCCAAAAGGACCTCTAACTAGCTATAATGTACGTCAGGCAAGAACACAAAAAAAAAGTAGTAGTCTTATGGAAATTAATTAATTGCTCATTCAAATGGAAGCAAATAACTTCAGCCCAGTCAATGAAAATGTTCTCATCATAGATTATCAAGATAAACCTTCATATCCAATCCTCAAATAAATAAACTCGTGCATTCCCAACAATGCAATGTAATAAAGCAATAACATCTGCAATTTCTTCCTTAAAATGCACTCTTTTGAGTTTAGTCGGTAGTTGCGACTTACCTTTCCTTTCAGCCTTCAACCAAGTTTTGGCCATGGAGTTCTTACACTAGTCTTTATTTTCTTTGAAAAATTCACCTACCAGTATGACAAACATGTCTTCTACAGGTTCCCTTTCTGGAATCCTCAACATGCGGGAAACAACTTCAGGAGAAGTTTCTGCAATTATTTGTTAGGGTTAGAAAGGAAGATATCTAACAATTAAATAAAAATTTAAGTAATAAATAGAGAAACTAAAAAAAAACAGAATAAAGTATAACACAGAGAATTTAACGTGGTTCACCCAATCCGGGCTACATCCACCAAACCGCAACCATCCAAAGATTTTATTATCCAGTGCAAAAACCTATTACAATCTTGCGAATAATTTCATTTTTCATTATCCTGTAACACCCATCCGAACCCCTTTTTATCAAGCTTAGAAGCTTCCAGATTTTGGGTTCTACAAAATTGGATTTTTCTTTTTTCGTTGATTTTTCCCTTTTTTGGTGATGATGCGAAAAAGTAGGAGGAAATTTTTTCTTGGGGGCTGCCACCCTCGAACCCCCGCTCGGGGCCTAGCCTGGCCTTGGACCTCGACAAGGATACATGTCGGGGTGTATAGTATACCATGGGCTATATAGTATAGCATGATCAGTCACCACATACCAACATTACTCTCCCGTCTGTGGCTTTAATTTCCCATGTCTCCAGAATGTACCTTCTCGCACATGCACTTATCAAGTCCACACTCAACATAGCTTCTGGAAACCCTCCAACGTGAGCTAGCCCAAAACTCTTCTAACTTAAAAGGTCCGAGCTTCGTATCCCTTACACCAAGCCAACGATTTCCAATTCCAGAATGCATGAACTCCCAACACATAAAGAAACACACAAGCACTTGGAAGAGTAGATTACAGAAGAAGGAAATGTAGCTAAAAAACTTAGCAAAAGTTTTGTAACCCCAACTTATGTCATCAATAAGAGGTGTGTTCAATGCCAGACCAGTCATTTTCAATTCCACTCTACATGAGTGCAAATTCACGAAGATAGAATGTTTTCACTTTGAGAAGTACTGGCCTTGGAAAAGAATGAGAAAGCAGGCTAAATGTTTGAGTAAAACTTTGCCACCCACTTATTCCATCATTTTTGATAGGATGTGTAGTAAATGCGGAATTCAATTTCATTCCTTGAAAAGATAGCCTTTAAACCTACATGCTTTTCAAAATTCCTGAAAAGAAAACTCAAGGTTAGTTCATACATAGAATTCAATGAGATGTTAGATGATGACATCTTTGAAAGGAAAGATAAGTCTATAATGTCATGTGGTCACTAAAACTTGGAACCTTAGAACCAAAGTCTGAAGTTTCAAAGTTTTTGAAACCTCCGACCCATTGACTAGAAAGATGACCAAGAAGGACTTGCAACTCAACAAAGTGAACTATCAACCAAGTTGGGGAATTGGGAAGTTATGAAAATTTAGAACTCTGCAACAAGGTTATAAAACTCTAAGGACTAGCGACTAAGGTTAGGAAAAGCACCAAAACTACGACTTTGAGTGATAGTAAACACAATAATGAAACTAACCAGAAATCCATCATTCCAACTCCAATAATAGATAATCCACTAGAAAACTACTCAGTAAAAGAAGAATAAATCCACACACCATAAGTCAAAGGTTACATCTAAAAGACTTTCAACTTAGTTACTCAACAAAGTGACCAAGTAGGGGAATTGAGAAGTTATGAAAATTTAGAACTCCGCGACAAGGTTATAAAACTCAGAGGACTAGCAACTAAGATTATTTTTCTCCCTTATTTTGAGTCTATCATCTCTCCAACTATAAAATTTTACATGAATTATTAATGAAATCTAATCAATGATCTTTCATTAATCTTCTTTTTCATTATGCATTGATGTATGTTTTAATTCTAGCTCTGGTTTAATGAACCAATTAAAGTACCTTGATTAAAGCATGAATTCATATAAATGTTTAGTGGATTTGCTAAGTAGTCATGGAGATTGAGTATTGATGTGCGAATTGTAATTAAATTTCACTAAGATTATGGATGACTAGAATTAAAATCGCCTTATAGTTCATATTTTAATTATGTTAAAAGTAAAACTTTAACACATACTCAACGATTCATCACTCAACTAAATCCTTATTAGCTTAATAACATATTAACAATATTATTAGTAGCATATACAACAATGAACATCAACAATCGTTTAAAGTGTATCTAGTAGTTGAAACCACTACTAGAATTTTTCTTCAAATGATATAATAAATAATATAGATAATTGAACATCAACACATTACTAAAGTCTGAATTTGAACTTTTAAATTGATTAACACATGAAGGAATACATAGAGGCATTGAAAATGCAAAATATTGCTTGAAGACAACTTTGCACAGAGCTAAGTTGGAACTTGGAGACTCATATTATCAAAAATAAAATCACTACATCACCTTTTCTAGCAACTTCCACTCTTCAGGTGGTGAAATTGTCATTTGTTCTAACTGATGCTGTTTGACTTGAAGATTTGTTAACAATTCATGATTCAAGTTGGAATCTGTCTTGGATTCTTCAGTCAATTTTGCATTTAGGGTTAGCAATGGTTTCATGGAATCCAAATAGTTCACCACATCTAGGTTCTGAGGAAATTGGTCCAAATCAATCTTCCTTGCATCCTCCATCTTCTTTCTAAAATCATTATTTCCAACAAATCACTCATTTGTGTCAAAAGCCTCTTGCAAACCAAGCTTTGTGAAGTTCCTTACCTTTTCATCCACCTTCTTCAACTTTTCTACAACCAAATGCAAATATTCCTTCATTTCACGCATTCTCAAACACTTTTCAATGATAGATGAAAACTCATTCATGTAGCAAGCTGATTAGTAATCCCTTTTGATTTCAAAATATTGTCACTAGATTTGTAGATTGTTTGTTGAATTTGATTTGCTGATTTCTCTAATGCTAGCACATTTTTGTTGTCCATTAAATATTTTCAGAGATTCTTATGATGTTGTCTGATAACATCAATCAATTGAAACATGTCACACAAATGATCAATCCCTTGCATTATTTCATCCCAAATATTTTGTTTCATATGCTTGATTGTTTTTCTACAAAATGAAGATAACTTATTTTGACAAGACTTAATTTCATTTTTTTCTTCCACCAGCTCTGCATCCAATCTTTCATTTCCTTTTCTCTCCTTCTCCAATTTTTGTTTCTACTGTGCATTTCCATTCGTAATGCTTAGTCTTAATTTTTTTGAAGTGGATTTTTCCTCATCATATTTCTTGTTTCTCTCATCTAGCCTTTGCTTTAGTTCATTCACTGCAGTCTCATTTTTCTTATCCTCTTTGCTTGTTGATGTAGAGGCATATTTTTTTATTCTTTTTTCTAATTCATTTCTCTTGTTATCCGCTGCTTTCCTCTTTGCTTTCTCATTTTCTAGGTCTTCCTGTAACTTTTCAATTTGATTCTACAACCTTTTCTTCTCTCTATATTTCTTTAGCAATGATGTGTACACCAATTCATTGTTCTTCTTTGATACATTAATTTTTTCAGTATTTCTGAGTCCAGAAAAATCCAATTGAATATTGTTTAGTTGGAATTCAGATGGAGCCATATCTGATTTTCTAGTTTGTTTTGAACTGTGGGAACAAGAATTGTGTACTCCATGATTTCTTTATTTGTGTCAAATGTGGGTAATACTATGTTTTTTGCAGGCTTTGAAGTTACAACAGACACACTCTCCATCAGTTGCTTCTTTTATTTTTTATTCAATTCTGATTTCTTTTTAAACTCTTAAATGTAATCAAAACCTAGGGACGCAGGAACAATGAAATGCTTGAATGGTGAAGAAATATGAGTAATTTCAGTTGCTAATGATGTCAAAGCCAGACTAATTGGCAGTAGTGGAGTGCCTGGAAATAACTCCTTTGTGCTAGATCCATTGGTAGTGTGACTTGGACCTATCAAAATCCTTTGCCTCTTCTATAAGCCTTGATCACCTAGTGTTTCTGTGGTATATTGTGTTGTCCTCTTGTGTGTAATTTTTTGTTGTAGCACATGTTGACCACTACTAGTACTACTACCCATACCATCGCCACTAGAGGCAGTGCTAGTTGCTAAGCTCTCCACCATGAGCATGTCCTAGTTGTGATTGTGTCTGACCATGAGGATGAGGATTTGAAGCTCTAACAAATTGACATGTATTCACGGTCTACTTTTTCACCTCCAACCCCAAGGCCAAATTTATCAACTAGTTTTCTATGCTCTACATATGTTACCATCCAAGGGCCTTGCCTTTGGGACCCCAAAGGGCCACCTTCATAACCCATTTTTTTAGCTATGGCTGCTCCTATAGTAAATGATTCTTTGGTGGCCTCACTTAAACCAAGTTTGAAATTGACATGGCTTTCTTATTCCCTATCATCATTAGATTCATCATCAATTTCTTTATCTTCTCATTCATCTAGATGCTCTATATTCCACAATTTTCTAAAATCGTGATCTTCTTCATTATCTCCATACTCTGCAAGAGCTCTTAGATCACCTAGCTCCTTCCTCATAGACCAAAAGGTAATAATTTTTTAACGTGACCAATTTTTTTTTTTGTATCTTCCTTGTCTAGAGAATTTGGCATTTTTACTCTACTAGATGGTTTATGACTTTTTTCATAAAAAATTTTGTACCTCCTAATTGTCTTTCGATGCAATGCCATAATTTTTGCTAACAATTGTTTAAAAGAAATACCATTCTCAACAACACTTTTCTACATTGCTATTTTGACCTCATCCCAAGAATCCTTGTTTCTCAAGTTTTCAAGCAAGGGTTTACTTTGATGTTGAATTCTACTTCCAACATTCTTATTGAGCATGATCATTGATTTAATGGTGTCACATGGACCATACTGCCAGTGATAGCATCAAAATAAAAAAAATTAAAAGATCATGTGCCACACTAAATGCTTTTCTCTCGAATGAACATGAAAAAGGTAAAGAAGGAAATAAGGTCTTCTTCCCCTTGACCGGTAAAGTGTAGTTCATCAGTACTCTACATCTGCCTTACATATTCCAAAGCAAAAATCATTTTTGTCACATGTATTGGAAGTTTGTATGGCTGTACTTCTGATCCATAAAATATTAGCACAATATATTCTTCCATTAAGTACCAATCAACCAATTGTATTTATTTTCCTAGTTGAATGTAGTTTCTACATGACATAAGCAATCTAGGAATTGGAGTATTTGTAATTGCTTGATGCAATGGAGCCAAAAAGTAGTCTACAAAATGACTATAGTTCCTTCGAGAATCATGCATCCTTATCACAGTGGTCCATTCATATACTGGAGCCATTTTCCTTTCCTCAACATTACTATAGGTTTGAATCTGAAACTTGTTGGTCTACAACATTCCTCTAAATTTGAATAGAAAAAGATAGCACAAGTAGGTTGTGAACCTAAATGTCTTGGTGGAACCTCCTTTAATCATTAATTTTTTTTTTATGCATGGATTCTACAATGTGCCCAATAAAATTATATTTGACATGTGGAACACCATAATGGATATTATATACCATTTCAAGGAGGCTTGCACCCACTTCCAAATTGCTATCTAGTCTGAGGAAAAATGCTAGCATGAAGATAGTATCCTGAACCCATGGTTTAAAAATATCCAAATAATAAGGAGGCTTATGATCACCTTTCAATTTGTTTCTATCTTGAATTATTCTATTTAAGAAAGATTTTTTCTCCATTTCATCCATTGCTTCATATTCTACCAATATTTTCTAGGTGAATGTGGACATTTCCAAATTCTTTGGTTGTAAACCTCGAGGTCAAAACTTTTCCAAGATCTTCTAAATTAATGGATAACAATTCTTCTTTGCTATCTTTATTAACAATTTCTCTTTTGTTATCATCATAATTTAGGGTAAAGACCATGATAAATTCTAGGCAAGGGAAAACTTCATGTAACATCATGCACCCTAATTGAGTTACCCACAGTGCACTAATACTATTAACTTTCATTTGATTTGCAGCATTATTCTAAGATGAAAATCTAAGTTTTGAGGTACACCTACCATAGGTTTCAAGATCATAAATATCATAGTATTCATCAGTGAAACCTAGGGTTTTAAGCAATTTTGCATAATGTATTTTTTTATCCGACATTGCTCTAGTGGTACTGGTGGTAGACATGTTGATACAATCAATAATGTGAAATTTTTGAATTCCCTATTAGTCCTTATTTTTCTTAATTCTTAAGCCTCTTAACCCTAAACATAAACTTCAAAGTTTGACAAAATAAGATTTTAAGAAACGTCAAATGATGAAACGTAGCCGCAAGAATTCTTTAATTTACTTGGATTTTTATTCTTAAAGTTGAAATTGGGTTACTAGAATGGCTTTGTTGGAAGTGGAACTGTGGAACCCAGAATAGGGTGGTACACTGCAATGAGAAAAATGAAGACTAAAATCTCCCCTGTGTGCTAACCCTCTAACTTCAAATTAAAATCACTTAGCAATAGAAAGTGTTTTTTTTTCAAATATTAAAGTGAATGAAACTGAAACGTCTACATGTTACTTCTGGACTACACAATACACAATTAGTACATGGTTGACAACATTTAAAACAAGCCATTTATGATTTACTTTGCATTGAAAGCAAATTCTAAATTGTTGATCTTTGTTAATCTAATGGTTATAGGGTGATTCCATAGGTTTAAGTTCACAAGCCTAGCACTCTGTGCATTTCATTCTGGAATGCAACTAGAACCATACATCAAATGTTCATTGAACGATTGAGTAATTTATGATATAAATAATAAACATGTGTTTTAAAGTTTCTTTAAACTTTAATGCACTAGGATTGACATCAAGGCCAAGGGGCCGATAACTTAACATTGCAAAGGCCTTAATAAAATGAATTACAATGTCACATTACAATGTCACATTAATAGCACAACCATTTATTTTATTACAATTGAATTACAATGTCACATTATTGGGTAAAAGTACAAAGTTGTGTCACACTTTTATAAAGAAAATGACCAACACTGATCTAACTTTTAAACTTGAATTGCTAGAAAGTGGCATATATGTTTTGAATTTTGAAATGATGTAAACTAATAAAATGTGTATTTTTTAGTATATTTTATGTTTGTATTTTTTTTAAAACATTAAAAAATTATTTGAATATAGTTTTTTTAAATTAACACTATAATTTAATTATTGATAAAATACTGAAAAATGACGTTACATGAGATGTCAAGATTTATATAGATTTTTTTTTTCCTTCAAATTTTTTGTGAATATTTACAACTCAAACTTTAGGGCATGGATTTTTTTTTGCAATTTTAATAAATATATATTTTTAAAAAAATATTTAAATGTGTGTGTATTAAAACATAGTTGTTTCCACATGAACGTCAACTTTTATATTAAATATTTATCTAAAAAAAATTAAAAAAATTATACTATCTTAATCTAGATTCTTTTATCTAGGGCATCATATTTTATTTTTTTTAAAGTTTTAGTATTTTTCTTGACATGGTAATCAACCTAATATTTTTGTGTCGATAACCTACTTTTAGTAAAAAATAAAAATAAAATATAAAAAATAATTGAACTATTAAAATAAATAAAAATATGAAAACTAAACTTATGGATCTACAAAAGGGTATTTTTACATTTAAAAAAAAAATATTATTTATATGAGTAGTAGTTGTTGAAACATTTTTTCTTTGAATAATTTCATTTTTAAATTAGTAAATTGGCCTCAAAGTGGTGCTACATATGTATTTAGCAAACTATTTTAGTTGGAAAAATTGTGGACATATTTAACTTATCTAGAATGAGTCTTACTAGATCAAATGTTTGACCAAAATTGATTTTTAGTTATAAATACTAAAATTCATTTGTGCTGATAAGTTGGCCAAGAGTGTGACAACTTTGTAATTTTACCCTATTACACAGTACAAATACAAATACAAATGTAAGTGCAAGCACCAAGCTTCTGCTGCACCGCTGGTGAAAACATAAATGTGATACATGTTTGTTTGAAAATAAATGGGACTTGTTGGTTCAACCATGAGCTTTGAAAATAAACACATGGGACTTGTCGGGTCAGCCATGGGGTCTAAAAATAAATGCATGGGGAAAGGGGGCCAATCAAACTGGGGAAATGGGAGCTATGAAGGTACAAAATGTACTTAGCCCCTTCAGAACCATACCCATGCAGAAGATGAGGGGTTGTAAAATTACTCCCATGTAGAAGATAAGCACTGAAGATAAATGCATGGGGCTTGCTTGGTAGGCCATGGTGTCTGAAAATAAATGCAAGGGGCATGCATGACCAACCATGCTAGGGAAATGGGAGCTGTGAAGATACAAAATGTACTTATCCCCTTTGAGAATTAGAATCATGCAGATGATGAGGGATAGTAAAATTTCTCCAATCTTCTACTTGCATCTTCCATGCACTGGGATAACACTTATCTCCATTAGAGCTCCTCATCCTAGTTCAAAAATTTTCTGAGAAGTGAGGTGAAAAAAATAAACTTCTTTCCAATTCCACCAATTCTGAACTTGAAGGAAATTGGTCTTTTACTCTGTTACTACATAATAGAGGCAAGAGAATTTAGAGTATCCCCAATAATACCACATCATCTTCTTCCTAAATCCTTATTAAGTTATTAACCCTACAAAATGAAAACCCTTATGAAAATTCAATGAATGATTTTAGTTGTGCTCACTATCCTTATTTATGGGCCAAAAGTTCTGCCAATAGTGACACTACTAGCCCGATCCCTTGTACACCTCACAGATGTGATGTGTGAGGTTGGGTATAGTCATAATTGTGATTCACGCAAACCAAAAATCTAACTTAATCGGTTCGTGTAACTTAAGCCTAACATTTATAATTTAAATGTTTAATTTGATTGACGTCTAGACTTTGAAAACCTAGCTACATGCAAACTGTACGTCAAGCTAACAAGCTGTCAATTGTCAAAATCACTAGTGCCACTCAAACGATATGAAATCATTACAAATATTGTTTCACTAAATCACTAGATTTTTGACATCATCTATGATTCTATAGTACATCGTGCAATTTTCAATATAAATATATCCAATCAATCACTCTAGCTATTCATATGGCATTAATCTACGCCAGCACCTGCAGTACTGCAGCCAAAATTTCTTTAAAATGATTGAGAATTTTAATAGAATAAATGAAAGGTAGAGTAATTTGACACATTGAAAAGAGAGAATTAAATGTCTCATTTTACCTTAATCATTATCAATGTCCATTAATAAGTTGCAATAAATTTAACACACTAATGATCAAAACTATATGTTGATAATTACTATTAGTTTTAAAAGCCACATTTAACATTTTTAATATGACCAAAGTAAAAAGGATTTACAACAATGGAGCCACGAAAATTATTTTAATTTAAGTAGCTATTTCTAAATACTGAAGTACATAGTAGTTAGTACATAACCAGTGTGGCCAAAAGGAAAAAAACTAAAAGCCACTAACTGTGGCAAAAAACCAGTCACAAAGTACATATTACAAGAATTGTTAAATTAAAATATAGACACATGACACATGACACAATTCATTACTAATTTTTTTTGTAACATTAGCTGAGGCCTGCAACCGGGTGTTTGAGTAGAACGTGAATCTAATTTAACAAACTAAGAACAGAGAAGAAAAGCGAATCACCCAAAACCTTCCTCCAAAACTCCAGACTCTATAATGATTTAGTTTTCATATCACATAGTAGACCCCATCTCATATTAACCAAGGAAAGAGCCTGCACTGTAGAAACATGAAATTACACTTTCCTAAAGATTCCACCAACAGATGCTAACCCACTTTCAAAATTGTAATGCTCCAGCACCAACTCCAATGAAGAAATAGAGTAAATGAAAGGCTGCAAATAACATATTGGGCCAACATCTTCACCAAATCTTTATCGAGCAAAATTTCCATGCAATTGGACAAGAAAGTCGAAGCTACCTCATAATATAGAGCATGAGGGTTGTTTTGAAGCCATTCTCTAGCCACAATTATTCTTATAGCATTCTCAACCTGCACACAAGGAATTGTAAAAACCATACCCAATTTTCATTTGTTGTATGCATCGTCCCTTCTTTTTCCCAAAAAAAATTGGTTAGCATGACACGCCATGAAGACTCCATAATATCTCAATTAAATTGAGAATAAAGAAGAAATAAATCAAAGCCAAATATATTATAAATGATATGAAGAACATCAATTTTCTGAAGTATATATAGAAGTTAGCACGGACACAATGAGTATGACATCACACTTATCATTTTTAAATTCACCACTATCATTGATGTGACAATTAACATTTATTTCAACACTTGAATCCTTAAAAATAAGTGCTTAAAAGGTATGCCCACGACAGATGACAAGATGGCTGCATAGTGCACATGCAAAAAAAAAAATTTAAAATGGGGACCCTCAGGATTAAAGACTTAAGATTTAAGGCTTTGTCATAAAATATTTTGGTCTAACTTAGGCAATATTAAACAGTAAACAAGAGCACCATGACCAACATGCCTAATGTAGAAATGTAAAATATATATGCATATGATCCTGATTCACTAATTTCAATTCGTCCTTAATCATCTCTCTACTAACCATTTTATCAAATAATCTATATTTGATTAAATTCATCAATGTACTCTTTTAATTTTAAAAATAAATCAATCTTTATTTAGTTAAATCATCATTTTCCCTCTTTAATTAAATAAATCATCTTTTGGTTAATTAAATCCTAAGTCATCCTCCTTAAATTAAATAAATCAATTTTATTTGATTAACTTCAAATGTTCTTCATTTAATTAAATGAACCAAATGTATTTAATTAAATTAATAATGTCCATTATTCCTCTCATTTGATTTAAATAAATCTAAAAATATAAATAAAATGTCATGTCAACTAATCTTTATCTAAAGTTAATTAAATCATGATTAACTTCTCAATCTAATCATTTTTCATCTAGCTTTTGCAACTTGCACAATAAATCAATTTATTTGATTTATTAATTCATCTAATTTCATTCAAAAAGGGAATCAAGATGGAATATTCTTCAAATTTGAATTTTCCCTCCCACATGTCTTATCCTCCAACATGGTATTAACTCCTCTTACATTGTCTCTTACATGTCTCCAACTTGGCATTTCAGACACTTTCATCTCCCTCCAACAAGCCAACTTTCAAAATTCAAATATCCACCTAATAGCATTTATCATGCACATTGACCAAAATTTGCACAACCTCCCTCCATTGGAATGTTGACAAGTGGCACAATGCCATTGGATTGTCTTTTATCCCACATTCCTCCTATCTTTCATCCTTCTATCCTTCTATTCTATAAATAGGGGATTCTTCTATTGCTTTGAGAGGCACAACTTGATACACAATCTCAAGCATTTTCATCTTGATACTCATCATCCAAGATCTTATCAAGGATTGGGAAAGGGATAATTTTCACATCAAAATAGTACCAATCCACTATGAGATAGGGTTTGGTTCATGTTATTGTGTGTTTTATTTAGCTTCCTTGTTTCCTTGATTGCATACTTAACATGATTCAGTATTTCATAGAGATGTTTTTCTTTGGTTTGCTTTAAATGATTAACCATACTAATGTGTGTTTAAAAATTTTAAGCAATATGCAGATTTTAGCATCTAAAAAATGGTGCTAGAAGGAGGGCTCGTATATTTTTTTCACATTTGTTGTGCATTGGCTTACTTCTAACTGTTTAGTGGCATAACATTTGTGAAGGTTTCTAAAGCCTCTACAATAAATCTATTTTAGGCATATCCCGATGACATTTCTTTAAAGAATTATTTCAAATGGATAACATGCCTCGCCTATTCTTCTGCATTTTGAATACATTATGTCTGACCCATTTTGAGTGGTAGCTCCTGCAGAAACATTTCAAATGTCAACTAGGTCTTTACAGAAAAGATTTCTCATTTGAATGCCATTACTTTTTTTCTTATTTGATAATATCGCCTTTATTTTCTTGTTTTTGGCCTTTAGTGTGGGTACATATAGTTTCAAGTGTACTGTACATTTGACAACTCCCTTCTTTGTGTACAAGGGATGAATGATAAGATAGATACATATGCATGTAACTAGGGTATGCATTGGGTTCATATTGGAAGAATAAAATTTAAGAAACCATTGACAGGGCACGACTGTATGATTTCTCTCTGCTGTATTGCTAAAGCATGTATGCCAAAATGTTATTTATTGTTTGCTTTGATCAGATGTGATCTTGAGATATCAATTCAAGATTTCGATAGTAATGAACCATTGTTTTTCCTTGAGCTTTTGCTAACAATGTATCTTTTTGAATCCAATCTCTGACTTTGATTGCATTTAAAATGCCTTTGTTATTCCAGCTGGGTGCTTATATAGATTTTAGCCTTCCTTTCAGTCTCAAGTCTTTGTTGGCCACCATTCTACTCTATTCTCTTGATTATTACCAACTAGCATCTTAACTTCAAACTCCATCAATGTAGAATTATTGTGCTTTGATCGATTTGTGTGACTTGATCCATGACATGTGCTCAATGATCAAACTTATGTGACTTGATCCTATGCTCAATGGCGTACAACTTGATTTAGGTGTAGTGACCAAAACTCCATCAATGTGTGTTCATTGTGCTTTCTATCATTTAAATTGATTGCTACATTTGGTAGGATAGTAAAGCTTTTGTCTCTGTGCAAATAACCTCTAAGTCTTTGGGTGTCACCTTTGTCCTTATTTCCTCAGCTTTAAATTTAGTCTTGAATTTGGAAAATTTCCTTTTGCTGAAATAATTTCCAGATGGTAGCTCCTTTATACTTCAAGTAGGTTGGTATAAGTCTTTTCTACAGTCCATTTTGAATAGATATCTTTCTTCTAGATTTGTCGTGAAGAGGGTGATAACTAGAAGGACTAATTTTAATGACACTTGGGTCTAATCAATCTAGTTTTTTATAGTGGTATTTGTTCCCTATCTTCATTGTACTGTATTAAGGCAACTTCTTAGTGTTGAGACATCTTTTTTGCATTAAGGAAGCTTCTGAGTGCTTTCATCACTCTCAGCCAGTTCTAGAAGCACGTTAAGGATGTCATTTTAAAATGATTTACAAGTTGTACGTTGTAGAGCATTAGTTAATACGTGATTTTTTTTTATTTGAAGTCTTTTAATCATTATTCAAGGGTACTGTTGTATAAATCTTGTGTCTCTTGTGGAGAGAAAATAAACAGTTGAAATATATTTTTTCTGGACATGATAATTAAAATTGCTAACTTTATCTTGTGTGTTTTGGTTGTGTGAGCATATATAGATTACCTTCAATGGTTTCATTCACTTGAAACTTTCTACGGAGATAATTATTTTTGAAATCCTCCATGCTCTTAATTCTTTTAAACATTGCGTTACCTCAACTAATAGAGAATCTGCCTTCCAATTAGAAAATCTATTTATGAACTAATGAAGAAGTTTTCTTTTATGTAGGATATCGATGTTTAGGAGATGGAATTTTGAATGCATATAGAAGCTACCTTTCATGAACAAGATTCAAATTTGTATTGAATAGATAAAATGAGCGAAAAAAAAGAGAAGTATGATGATCCATTGGTGATGTATACCTTAAAAAGGATGAATTCAATCGAGAACCTCTATATCAAAAGTTTTTTCTACTTGAACCTCTTCGTGCACCTATGTTGATGGCTGACCCTTCAATTTACGCCCATAAACTTCAACAACATGACCAATTCTTAATATTTGCATATGATGGGCTCTGTGAACACTTGAATAACTAGGAAGCTATTGATATTGTTCACAATCATCCACACGGGGTTGCTCTCAAATGCAATAAAGTGTATCTTCACTTACTTCCTTCATTATCCAATCTCTACAATAAATACAATGATTTTTGAGGGATATCACAATCTTTGTTGGATTTAAGTTTATGGCTAAGTAGTTGGTTGTATCTTCCACACATGCTTACAAATGTATTTGAAATAATCTTCGTTAATTGGTGTTTCTCATTTATGACTCTTTGTAGGCTAATTGAATGATAATTGAAATCAATCTTACTTGTCTACATTCAATCACTACAAATCTTTACTTTTCTACATTAAATTGTCTGATTTTGGATTGCTAATGAAGAAGGCGTTGATCTTTATTATATGACCAAATATTTTAGCTTTAATATTTGGCTTTGATATTGTGATCTTGTAGGGATTTTGTTTGCACAAGGAGCTTGCAACTTTGAAACATAAGAAGCAATCTTTTTGGAGTTGAAGAAAATTGAACATTGAACTTGGAATTGACAAAAGAATTTTTAAATGCTTAGAGCTTCCATTTTCTACTTTTGTTTTCTATTTTAGGCCAACTCACTTTCATTTGGGCTTAAAAAAGAACAAGACAAAGGGTTAAAAAGAACATTAGACACTAAATTTCAGTTTGGGTTCTAAAAATTTGACAAACAAATCTCACACTTCAAAGTTGGTGCTTAAAAAGAACTCAATTTTGGATTTTGGAATTTAAAATGAACATGTGTATTTGGTGTTTTGTAATATTTTTCACAAATTAATATCATTTAAAAAGGCGTATGCACTTCTCTCACACTTCACAACAATCTTGAGAATCAAAAGTTTTTTTGTGATATTAAGTTGTCAAAAAGATTGCCTCCACATTTTGATTTGGGTTTAAAATTGATAAATCTTGCGAGTGTGAGTGAAACATATTGCATGTGTTCTCTATTTGTTTCTCAACAAAGATTGATAAAACTACGAATGTGTTTGATCAATTTTGTTTTATCTTAGAGGGTCTGCCTTGTGGGAAAAGGTAATCACCCAAGGGAATGAACCAACCGGGAACACGCTAAAGCCAAGCGACTTCCACCCAGGATATAAGTGTGGGTACTTGAGGAAAGTTCAAGTATCATGAGGATTGTTCCAACAAGAAGGGAAAGAATGGTCTCTTGCCGTATGGATGATCCCCCATGAACAAAATGCCTATACTAGAACCCTTTGTCTAAAAAGAACAAAATCCTTATCTATTTGTTGGTGCAAGAACGGTCATTCTGAAGCCGCCCCACATTTTTATGGCTCTTAGTAGAGATGAGAAGTATGCCATGGTATTTTCATGGGTATTGATGCTTGGATGACTCGAGAAGTGTGTTCTATGGAGGAGAGCCAGTGTGGTCAAGCATCTAATCATCTACTAAGAGTAGGCATGGTTGGATTTATCCAAGTGGGGATTCAACAAATATTTCCTTTTTATCCATAGGGTTGTGCATTTTCTTGAAATCAAAAAACTTTTCTTGGATCTTAAACATTGGAAAATAAACATTCAACATGAGCGCCAAATTTCAAACCCTTTAGGAGAAGCAAAAATCCTTGGACAAATTCATGTACTATTGTTTTCCCTTGGGATTCTCATCCTTAGAGGCTTCTAAGTATTTGAATTTATATCTCAATTTTCTCTCTCTAAAGTCAACCTAGGAAACTATTTACTTGATTCTCTTGAGTTCCACATAATGGACCTTGTGGGATGAAAATAAATTGAGACATAGACATTCAGTTTGAAAAACTAAGCAAGAAAGTGTGGATGTGGTAAAAGCAAGTCATTAACCAAGATTAAATCAATTGAACCTCACACAAGTGCTTGTTATCTTTGGCCATATGGTTTTCATGCAAACATTGGTCTTGGTTTGAAGTACTCTTAGGGAAAAACATGTTCTTCAAAACCTTGGTCTTGTAAACAAGTATCTCTTAGGTTCATTTAGGATCAAAACAACCAATCATCTCAAACATCAATCAAATCCCATCTCACAAAAAACTTTTGAACCATTGGAAAAATCATTCATACTAGAATTTTGGTAAAATCCTTCAAATCAACATAAAAAATCACCTTTTTTGGCTAAGTGTGTGTGGATGAATCCTTCCTCATACACCTAGTTAAATTATCAACTTGTGGACAAGTTTATTCCAAGAAAACATCTAACCTCTTGGAGTTTACGAGTTCATTATCAAATCCAAATAAAATCCAAATCAAATCAAATCCAAATCAAACAATCAAAAATCAAATCCTATAGTCTAGCATTGATCCAAAGTTACTAAAAAATTCAACATCCATATCATTCACCCCCCTTTCATCCTTCCTTCATCTCATCATTGGTCCTAAACAATCTTATAGGCCAATTCTGCAAAAAAGATACAAACACAATAAGAACATGAATATAAACTTGATCCATACATCATGAGTGAACTAAACCAACCAAATTATTAAAGACTTCATAAAATCCAGCTTAGCTTCTCGAACCATTTATACAATCCATACATGAGATCACTATCTCCTAAACCTCAATGGTACAAAAAATGTGAGTGGGCCCAATTTAAATTTTGGAACACCTTTCCCTAGGGTAGATTTAAATCCAAGTCTAAACTTACAAATGTATCAACCAAATAATCAATGCATGAGTCTTCAAAACAACATTAGCCCACCAAATCCATACATACCAAAAGTGAATATACCAAGTACAATTTTACCAAATATGAATATTCCAAATCCACCCTTGGTAAACTTTGGGGTAAATATGTTTGTGAATCATACATATGTTGTTCAAAGTCTAAAAAAGATGATTACAACTCCATGTATTGATCCAAGTCAAGGTAATACCATGCAAAATCAAAGTTACCTAAATCAAGGGCAATATGTTTCCAACCACAATGTCAATTCAAACCTAAAAGATTCAAATCTATAAGCATCTTTCCAAAATTAGAAGTTGTCTAAAGACAAATTTGTCTATGGTCCCATACAAACTTACCACAAGTACACATTCCAAATCCTAATTGAACAAAAGAATCAACTATATCAAAGTCAAAATGAAAATTAGGGTCAAATTTTGCTATATCAACTTGCTTCACTTGCCAAATTAATTGACTTATTGAGCCAAGAGACATCTTCACTCCAAAATCAATACACTCTACCATTGGTTGAACCATGTCATCAAAGCATTGAGTTGTGTCCACAACCACATCAAGTACAATATTTCCAATGTCAAGAGGTTGGATATAGAGATCAACAACATCAACAAAAAACTCAATCAACCCATCTCAAAGATAAGTCATCACATCTCCAAGATCAATAACAACTATCCATCAAGGTGCACCTTGAAGATATTTCTACCTCATCCAATGATCAAATCAATATATGTCTAGAGTCACTACCCAGTAATGATCCAATTCAAGAAATGTTAACATCACTTGATCCTATGGTATAAAACATCGAAAATATCTCCACCAAAATGGTTGAAAAAATGATCAAGATCTCTCCATTGATGAGCACATTGAAGTTGTTTCTACCCCATCCAATGATCAACTCACCATACATCAAGGGCCACCTTTTAGTCATCTATTTCAAGGAGTGTTAGAATTGTTTGATCCTGTTGACATAATGCATGATCCATTGACCTATGATCATGATAAAAATGTCTCTACATCACCTAATGAGTTAGAAGAAAAATCTCAAGAATTACTTCAATACATATATACTTGTTTCAATTAGTTCAAAATACATATATTTAGACATGTGAGTAAGCAAAGAAAGGCACTCATTTGAATTATATCACATTATTCATTTCAATCATGAAATGAATAATATGGTAACTAAAATTAAATAATGTTCAAGCATAAGAATGGAAGTGGGTTATTTTTTCATCCAATAAACTATGTGAGAAATAAAAGTAAGGTTGTATGTTTATCAACCAATAAACTAATTTAATTGCAATAAATATTTTTATATACACTTATTTCAATTAGTTCATAATACATATATTTAGACATGTGAATAAACAAAGAAAGGAACTCATTTGAATTATATCACATTATTCATTTCAATCATGAAATGGATAATATGGTAACTAAAATTAAATAATGTTCAAGTGTAAGAATGGAAGTGGGGTATTTTTTCATGCAATAAATTATGTGAGAAATAAAAGTAAGGTTGTACATTTGTTAATTGATAAACTAATTTAATTGCAATACATATTTTGATATGGACTTATTCCAATTAGTTCACAATATATATTTGAACATGTCAGTAAACAATGAAAGGTATTCGTCTAGATGAAAACACATTATTCATTTCAATCATGAAATATCACTCACTTCATTTACATCACAACATATCTAACATATATAGTCTTAAAATTAATTCACTCTATCCAATTACATCACAATATGGATTCTAACATAGAAAAAAAAAATATTAGCAATTATATCATAAGAGTAAAATAATATCCTTATTATTCTAATGCATAATATATTAACTAGAATTAAATTATGCTCATTGTAAGAATTGCATAATTGAAATAGGTATTTTATTCATCTAGTACACCATGTAGAAACAAAAGTAAGGTTTTGTGTTTCTCAACCAATTAAGTAGTTTAATTGCAATCACAATATACATTTCAAATAAAAATGCCATCCACTCAATTTATGTCACAACGTACCCTAACATATATAATAATAAAAGGAATTCACTTTGTTCTAACATAAGAATTCCTCATTTTTAAATCACTCTACTTAAATCTCTTACAACAAAATTACTCACTTTAAATATAATTTTTTAAATATATCCAGATAAAAATTATTTCATTCCAACTAAATTACTAAATTCACTTTTACAATAATCATAATACAACTTTTATACAAACACTATTATTAACTTTAAAGAAAATTACTAGCTACTAAAATTAAACCCAACATAGTTTGAAAATTAAAAGCTCATTTACTTATTGAGATCTGCATTAACAACTATTATGCTTCGAGAGCCGTGTAACTATGACATTATTGAGTATGTTGGGTCATTTCCAAAAGTGTTTCCGTTAAGAAAATATATATTGAAAGTAGTTCGAGTATGCAGTGTCTCTATAAAACAAATCATTTCATTATTTATCTGTGCAATTTCTATTTTCACATTGTCTGTAGGTGTGATCTGTTTTTCCAAAAGCAGAGAGATTGTGATAATATTACGATTAAGGAGGATTATCCCGAATCCTCACTCGCTCTTTCATAGTTTCTTTGATTTGATAGTCCACATTTAACATATTGATTCAACTGAATTGTAGAATTTTTTTCTTACCAATTATATTGATTCATCAGGATTATTATTATTATTTTTTTGGTATAGTTCATATACAGAGCCACTTATAATCCTTTTATGTAAAGTGAAATGATCACATAATCCTTCCATTGTTGGAAATTTAGGATCTATACAGGTAGATTTTTGTTTGCATATGGCGTTACATGGTATAGATGTTAAAAAAGTGATGATACAACTGAATGTAATTCTATTGTATGCATTTAAATTATTATTCATTTAAAAATATGTAAAAATTTTAAGCGGATTGTAGATTCAAATTTTATGTGGAATTTTTTTCTTATTTTAATGCTGAAAAACTGAAAGCTAATGATTAATCTATAAAACATCAATCAAATTCCCACCAATACGTTCAATGAAGCATCTTAAAATGAAAATGCATGCAACGTAAAATTAAATCAATCAAAACTACATGAATCTTCAAAAGAAATATATCTCCATTGCTATACTCTTATACAATATCTTGAGTTTTCTCCAGATGATAAGAATGAGATTCAGAATTTGTGTGTGTTGAAATGTGAGGAGGAAGCATGCATTTATAGCTGAATTCATGGGGTGAACCAAGTTGTGAGAGAAATGTGGGATAAATGGTAAGATGGGAAAATGCATGAAAATTGTAAATAGATTAAATTAATGAATTATGTGCAATCTTTTCATGATAATAGATTAAACTATGATTAAGGTAATGATTAATGATTTATGATTTGAGATGGATTAAATGGCCTAATGATTTATAAAATGATTTATTGAGAAAGATGAATGTTTATGAAATGATCATGCATGAAATATGAAATGGGTGTGCAAAAATGATTATGGATGGGATGACTTTTGACTATGCAAACATATTGAAGTGAATATGCCTATGAAGTGATTAAATGCTTATGCAAATGTTTTTATAACATAGATGAAAAATGCCTTAATGAAAGATATATTTAAATATATTTAAATGAATTAAATGGCTCAAATATGAAAATGGTCACATGAAGCATGCAACGAGAGATATAAATATATGTAGATAATGGAATAAGTCATGCAATAGATGAAAATGGTTATGAAGACATTTTTCCCCTCTTTGAGACAATGTGGCTTGCCACATTGTTTCAAAGAAACAATATGCCCGAGTGAATGGAAGAATGAGGAAGGCTAACAAGGAGGTAGTTGTATGCCCTCTCAAGAGGACATGCAGGATCCAAGAACATGAATGTACTCTCAAAATGGATGAGAGGAATTAGAAGATGGAGGAGAAAAGGACAAAGGGAAATTGATAAGGGTGATGAGGAAAAGACGCAATGACGAAGGGAATGGATTATGATAGATGACAAAGAGATATGAAAGAAGATGACGGTGATGAATCTTCTTGTGCTTTACAAAGTGCTTTAAAATCATCAAGTGGTAAAATATTATAAATGGACAAAAAACATCATGGTATGACATAGATCGAGGTGTGCAAGGTCATTCATCTATAGAATAGACTATCACAGACAAGGAATGTCCTAACTCATACTAAGGGAAAAGTTGTCCCAATCTTTTTGTCAAGAAAAACCACGAACAAAAATCAAATAATAGATGAGTCATGAGACATCATCTCTCATCTAAATCCTTCATTGGACATCCTCGAGGTAGCTAGTAGCATGACCAAATAAAATCCAAAAGATAAGATAAAACAAACCAACAAGATCAATAGTCATTTAGATTGTTTTCCAGTAAGTGTTTGCCAGTGAGTTAAGGTATGAAGTGAGCAACAGCTTGATTTTTTTGACAAGGCCTGGTTTTAGGAGAAGAAACATGTCTTATATGACATCAAGTCTAGTTTCAATCATGCAACTACCTGTATAAGGAAAATGACAAAAGGGAACAACAAGAAGGTCTAGTTTTAGGAAGGACACATATTGTGTAAGACCATTGGTTTGTGATTGATTTGACTAATTTTATTGACATGAAAAATGACTCAATTGACTTGGAGACCATGTGGCTTTCATGTCTTGTTGATGTTCAATTTTTTTTGAACTATAGATAATGATGTCACATTTGAGTTGATAGTGTCTAATTTATTTTGACTAACCTGACGAATCCTAAAAGAATGACCGAGAGGGCCCTGGGTGCTCATTGACAAATGGCCTTGCCTATGTAGCAATGTGCAAAGACCTAGTAGTTTGACATGACCATTGACTTTGTTTCATTGAAAAAGGACCGAACCATGATTTTATTTGACAACACCTAAAGACTAACCTAATGCCTTGATGGCACATCGGTAGATGGCCTTGCCTATGTCTAGTTGTAGAGGCAACATAGTTCGACAAGGACAAAGACTGACATGACTAACTTTAATTCTATTTTTGAGATTTTATGAAAATTATTTGAATATTTTTGGTTGAAATGTTTTAATTTTTTTGGATTATGGGAATATTTTATTTTTTTGGATTTTTTAAAGGAAATTTAATGATTTTTATGGCTATTTTCAAGGCATTTTATGATTTTTAGGGACTTTTTTAGGACATTCTATGATTTTTTTTGGATTTTTGAGCAAGTGACTTCCAATGACGAGTGTAGAATGTAGTGTAGGTCAAAGATATTTCCCAAAGTGGGTATAATACAAACCAATACGAATGGGATGGGACAAGGTTTGTCATGAATGGGCAGTGCAGGAGAAAGGCACAGGATGTCAAACATTTGGAAGTCATGATAAAATGACAAGGCTTGATAATGGATGTTAAATGGGAGATGATGGAAACAAAAGGCCTGAGTATGAATTAGAGTGGAAGAACAAATAGAGTGATAGTAGATGATGGAGTAAAGACTAATTACAAATGGTGCCTATTTGCCAAGTTTTCGCCATGGTACTTATCCAGGGTGCCTGTTTACTAGGTTTTTTACCATTGGACAAAATTTTTCTCTTTACTTTTTTCCTCTTTTTTTTGTCACCAAGATGCCTGTTTGCCAGGTTTTCATCAAGCTAACAATTTTTTCAGGACTTTTTCTCTTTTTTTGTATTTTTTAAGACATTTTCTCATTTTTTGTTACTTTTTAGGACTTTTTCTCAGTTTTTTGTATTTTTTTAGGATTTTTTCCCTAGCTCTCTAAAGTTAAGCATAAAAATTTTGCAGGTGCAAGATGTTGATGGGCTGAGAAAAAGGTTCCCCTTCAGGTGTGGACAAATAATAAGCAACGAAACCAAAAGATGTTATTATGACATATGGACCCAACCAGTTGGGCTCAAATTTGTTGGGTTTCTCACATTCTATTTTATTTTTTGGATTTTGCATCAACACTAAGTCACCAATGTCGAACTGTTTGACCAAAAATATTTTGTTGTAATTATTGAAAAGATAGTTCTAGTATGCCTATATATGAGCCAAGGCCTTTTGTCTACGTTCATCAAGTAGCTCGAATTCATGCAGTTAGGATATATGGTACTCATTATCAATGAGCACTTGTAGGGAGACCCACAAGGAGAGGACATTGAGCTTTATAAGAAGGATAGCCTCGGTACCAAAGACTAAGGAAAATGGAGTGGCACCAGTGGGTATGCGGATGCTTGTGCGGTATGACCATAGGGTGAGGTTAAGTTTAATATGCTAGTCATTGCTAGTGTCATTGACAATATTTTTAATAATTTTAATTATGGCCTTATTGGATGCCTCATCTTGGACATTACCTTGTGAGTAATATGTCATAGAAAATATGTTTTGAATGTGGAACTTCTCACATAACTCATGGACATGGGCATGTGGCTGACAACTTTCTTTTACCCAAATTTGATGAAACAAAAATGGTTTTTAAAGGAGATTCTTAGCTTTCCACCAATATAAATTATGCTTTACTTGAAATTTAATAAGTAATTATTATTCATTTTCTATTCAAATTATGACTAAAGTCCTGATTGATAGATTGATTGAAAAACATCTATAGCTTTTGAATGGTATCACATTTTTTGAATCCAAAACATGCATCACATTCTATGCTTTGCATACTCTAAGATTAAAAAAAGAAAAATTGAATTTCATGAAGTTTTTACCAAGTTAAGGTGGTCAGTCATACAAGTTTTTTATATATTTAAAAGTTGTAATAAAAAATTCATAATTAATTATTTAGTTGAAAAAAATTACAAAAAATATGCATCAGATCGAGACATGAGTACTGTACTTATATCTAAAATCTTATAAAAAAATATTATCATTTTATTGTGGTTAGGGTGGTCAGACACACACATACTTCTTATTTTTTCCTTGAAATTTAAGTACTATTGCATTAAAATTTCAAATTTTCACCAAATAGATTTAAAAAAAAAAAAAAACCTAGTAGTTTAGAAACTCCATTCAATTTTATAAAAATTATATTCTTACATATTTTTTAAATAATATAGATAAATTATTCAATTTTTTACATCAAGTTGTCTAACTCTGATTTTTTCTAATTTTTTTGCCACTTAAGGACCTTCTTTTTCCATGATGATCCTACACATACCCACATCCTAATTTTTGAAGGGACAACCATTATCAGTGATGATGGATTTTTGGACACCATACCAGCATATGACATAATTGAGGATGAAATTGGAGATTTTTTTCTGGCTATGTATTTCAGAGGAATAAATTCAATCCATTTTGTGAAATATTCAATCGTAGTGATAATAAATTTGTGGCCATTAGATGAAGTGGGATGCATTTTTCCTATGAGTTCAAGTCCCCATTGGGAAAAGGGCCAGGGTAAAGTGATCAACTACAACTCCTATGCAGGTGCATAGATGAGGTCACTGTGTATCTAGAATTTTTGACATTTCTTTATAAGGTGATAGGCATCTTGCTCCATTATAGGGTAGTAATATCCTAGTTGCATCATCTTTTTAGGTAGATTCAAACCACTAGAATGAGCTCTGCATATACTCTCATGTACTTCACATACGGTAGTTTGTACTTTGTTAGTGTCAAGACATTTGAGTAGTGTATTGTCTAGGCCACATCTATATAGGGTGTCATCGATGATGGCAGAGTGAGTAGCTTTGGGTGTTGGAAAAAGAAAGGAAAGACAACTAAAAGTGGGGGGTGAATAAATTATCAAAAAAAATTTAACTTTACAAACTTAACTTAACTTTAATCTTAGATCTGATGAATAAACAATTAACCATAAGCAGTTAACATATAGAGAGACAAAGAACACCAAGATTTTTTATGTGGAAACCCTGTTAGGGGAAAAACCACGGTGGATGTCAGTCCACAAGATTATGCTTTGTTAAAAGTATAAAGGAAAATAATAAGGTCAATGCGCTTGCATTTAGGATCACTACTCAATTAAAAATAGAAGAATTGTTGTTTTATAGAAAGATTTAGATTAAAACTAGTCAAAATTTTGAACTGAGAGAATGTCTTTTGTCCAAGCCTAATTACAATTCCAATTAGGCACAAAACTTTGGCATACTTCTCTCAACCTTTGACACACTTGCTCTTCAATGATATTCACACTTAGCCACACAAGAGCACACAACACATACTCAACACACTAACCACACTTTACATACTCATCACACTATCCATAAAATTCCTTCTTATATATCTACCACAAAGATTTCACCATAACAAAGTCGACCAAAGGAAAAGAATATATTTTCAATGTCATCTCAAATTCATAATTAAATTTTCAATGCATACCCACTAAGGTCGGCCATAACATAGTGGGGAACCAAATTCACTTCTCCAAAACAATAACACTCCAATTAATCACACGTTAAACAGCCACAACACTCTAGCATAAACATGTCAACCAAGAACAAGAAAAACTAAACATGTGCACAAAAACATTTTCAATCATGAGCTTCACCCGATCATGTGGATGCACCAAAAAGATATAATGTGAACTAGAGACATTTGAAAACACCAAGAAATAGTAGAGAGACATCTGCAACAACTATGATAACCAGGAACATATAATCTTCACTCAGAAACTCTGATACAGACCAACAAAACATTGTCCGACCACAACTTGCACACGGATTCATGTATACCTCTAAAACTTCTAGTAGATGATCTATAAATACTCAACATTAAACCCTTAGATCCACAACAACTAACCTTTTATGTACATCACATAATTCCTTCATGACTTGCATAGTTCCACTACGAACTTGGAACACATTCACTTATAATTTTCTCAATATCCTCAACATATAAAACACTTAGAACATCAAATTCTAATAGTGTTGATGTCACGCCCCGCTGTGCGAACCCCAAAGGAACTAAAACAATGGAACAATTTTTTTTAAAAGAATATAATAAACATACTTAAGTATTCTAACATAACAATGTATTATGTGGCACAACTAGTTTCCAATGGGGTACACAAAGTGACATTACTAGACTAACCCATAACAACGATAATAAGATAACAATAAATAAACAATTACATAAATCTATTCATTCCCATTTCATCATTTAGAAATTCATTAAACAATAACCATATTCATAACATAAGTACATATGACAACAAAAGATACTATAAATATATGAAGCATTTATATTACCACAGAAGTAACACAACTTAACACAACTATTACAAATGATCATTCTTGAATAAATACATGGCTTGAATATACATTACATCCAAAAGATAGTAAAATATAATTGACTGAAAATACATCTGAATAACTACATATACAAATCACATCAAGGTCTTCCCATCACAAGTGGGAGATGATACATAAATGAATACATTACACCTAAAGTATAACATACATCTGGTACAAAGAACTACTAGATCATCAACATCCTCCAAAACCCTACAATAAAAATACATTTGCAACAGAAAGGGAACCCAACGGGGTGCGAAGCACGTTCCACCCAACCACCCCTGTGCTGAGAGTAGACAAGGAAGGGTCCCTAACCAAGCACGCCTAACAATAACAAAGACTAACTCCAAATAGACAACTTAACATCAAAGACCACTTAGAAACTCAACAACGACAAATCCAAAGGCACAACAACAAACCACTTCAGAACATAACAACAAGTCATAATCACAACATCAATGAAACTCAAGACATAATATCAAAGACTATTTTCAACAATAACCAAAGAGAAATCAATAAATCACTTAACAACTATAGACACAATATCACTTAACAAATACAATCACAAAGTCACTTAACAACTACAAACACAAAGTCACTTAACAACTACAAACATATTATCACTTAACATGAGGTTACAATGCTTCCAGAGAACAAAGATCATGAACATCGCACAATAACTGATTAACTATTGACATAGGAAGAGTGTCATGCATAAATTGCCATGAGTTACCCTGGCTCAACCTTCCTAGGCTATCGGACCCCCATCCTGGGTTACCCTGGCTTGCCTCTACCGGCCGCTAGACCCTCATGCAAAACTATGCGTCCCATCTCATCTCGAGCCTTATCATTCACTTGCTTCACGAGAGAGACATTCTTTATCTTTATTAGTGTGAAAGATCCCCATTAATTCTTTTAGATTATCACTTAGTTAAACTCTAGGTGAGTTACCCTAGCACCCCTTCGTGTGGCGGACCCCCACAAAGAGCCACTCTCCTATCGACAACATACAAGATACAATACCACAATAGGTAACTGGACAACATAACCTCTCCAATCCAAGGAGGAAACAAAACAAGGAAACTCACTTCAAACACTAGAGGAAACCAAATATGAAAACACACTCCTTCCAAAGGAGATACAAATCTCTTTACCCTCTCCTATTTCTCAGGAGGCAAAAATCCCCGTTCGTGGAAACTGGGTACAACACCATAGTGCAACTCTATACCATTCCCAAGGCGATTCACAAATTGAACCTCTACACAAAAACATCCCACTCTAGAGAACTTCTCTGGAAGACTTACATAGACCCTTAACCCCATTTGCCTGACATAGAGAATAAAAGAACCATGATAGAAAATCATTCCATCTCTGGAAGCCCTTAACAATAACTTAAACTCTTACGAAAGGTAAGGTAAACCTAGGGTTTTCCCATATGACACAAAAGCACTACGAAGAAAAATGCCACAATAGAATTAACGAATATTCTCAAGAATCACAATTACGTTTAATCAAATCCATAAAACAAATTACAATGAATAATAAATTTCACCCAATAAATCAATCAATTACACGAGAAAACTCATTTCAACACAACATAATTAATTTATTTCCAATTTTCTAATTAAACTATAATATTGCAAAATATTAAAATTTTCAAACTTACTAACATATGAGCAAAAATAATTATTCAATACATATACATATTTATATATACCTATATATACACCCTCACACATATATATATACTTATACAAAAATAAGATATATATATATATATTAAAACAAATATTTAAAATTTCTTATAAAAATTAACACTTAATTTATTCATATATACATATATACAAAATAATATATAATATATATATAAATATATATTACATATATATTAAATAATATATATATATATATAAATAAATTCGAATGACATAAAAATCTTTTGCGTTTATAAAAAAAATATAATTTTAAATTTAAAAAAAACATATTAAATAATAAAAAAATAAAGGGACATAGTCCCATACATGGCACTACGCACCTCCCAAAGGGAGGCCGCAGTCCCATTGACTACGTATAGCAGTTAGGACTGCTGTGCGCAGTCTGTGGACTGTGCACAGCCCCTGGTGGGTGGTACGGTTGTGGCCATCCACACACCAAAACAATTTTATATGTATTTTTTTTTAAACTAAATTTTATTTCAATTCAACTTAATTTAATTTAAATTTTATTTTCAATAGAATTCAAAATCCAAAGCACGAATTTGTTTAAACAAATTTGTTTTATATTAAAAATCATTTCGTAAATTTGACCAATACAATGATATATATATATATATATAATCTCTATATATTTATTTATTTTATTTTAAAAAAAACATAGTATATAAATTATATAATATATCCATCAGAAGATTCAAAAATAAATAAAATAAAAAAATTGTTTATTTACATAGATCTGGGTATCCAAATGTATCCAAATTCAAATGATAATAAAATAAAATTTTCTTTTCAATAATTTCATAATTAAATTATATTGAAGAATTTAAAACAAGGTTTTCACTACAGAGAAATACAAACATTTATAACAGACAAATCCCAATCATAGGAAACTCTTTTTAAAACACAAGGAGAAATTAATCTTTCAACATGGCAGTCAAAATTTATTACAGAAAAATAAATTAGAAAATAAATAATGAACTTGAAAGGAACCTGAAATCCTTCGTTTGATGAAGAATCCTTTCTGAATCCTCTTCTCGACTTTTTTCCTTCAACTCTTTTCTCGATCTTCGGCCTTCAACGTTCTTCTGAATCTCTCTTTCTTTTCAAAACCATAATAATTTTTACAAGAAAACACCAAAACCAAAACTATCTTTCCTTTATTTTTCTTTTCCAGATCCAAAACAACAGAGCAAAACTTCTTTGTGTGAATGATCTCCTCATAAAAATAATAATTCAAAGATAAAAAATTCAATAAAGCTCTTCCGCTTTCTTTTTCAAAAAGCCTCCTTTCTTATTGGTCCTTTTCCTAGCTTTTAAAAACATAACTTATCTACAATTTTAATTAAAAATAATTTATTTAATTCAGATATTATCTTCACATGATTTTCTAATTTAATATTAATAAAAAGATAATATTTAATTATTCTCAACAATTTTAATTTAATTTAATTTCTTAAATTTTAATTAATTAAATACACTTTAATTTACAGTAAATTTAAATTTAACTATTTACTGACTCACAATTAAATCAAAACAACAAAACAACTTTAATTAATTATCTTATCAAATAAGATTAATTACTCGGACACTAACCATAAATAAATACTCAACAATCAAAATGCATAACAACAAGGACAACACTTTAGTCATGACACAACAACTTACAACAGGACGACGGACTTGGGATGGGGACACTTCCAAACCTACTCCCTTTTTCAACATTTTTCCCATTGGGTTAATTTATTTCTCTCCCAAATCGAGACTTATTCCTACAATCCTGCATCCAAATAAATGTCAAGTAGCACATGTATATATATAATCAAACATCCTATCGTGAAAAGGAATTGCAGTGTAGCAGGGCACTCGTGAACGAGTGATGCTACACTGTCCTCTCACCTACTCTATTCTAACAATTACAATATCAATAACGAACTAACATTTCTAACCAAATTGATCACAAGATAACATGATACTTAACTATTGCATCATAACTAATTATTAAACCATTGCATTATAAAATAATACTTAATTCAAATAACATGATCACCATAGAATCATCACATCGACATAAAAAACATTAATGACCAACTATTTGAATAACAATAATCCAATCAACACATAGAGTATCATAAATCATACTAATAATGTCATATCAAATGATCATGTCCACTAAAGGAATAACATCATCAAACTTCAAACCAACCAATTTAAACCATAATAGTATCATCATAGTATCAACATATCAAGTTAAAGCATAGAGATTAATAAATCCAAACAGTAAGAGGAGGGGTATTACAGTTGACATCAATGACAACCACGTATCAGCACCACATCACACCATCCAAAAATTCTCCCCTTTGGCATTAATGGCAACACATGATGTGAAAAATACCATCAACCCAACACATTACACAGTTTCTCTTCTCCTTGGAAACATTTTTCATTAAATACTTCTCCCCCTAAGATATTTATATTTTTCACATTACACTTCTCCCCCTTTGACACCAATCGAAAAGGTATCCATGACCTTTCCACACACATGCTTTGAACCATATCTTTGCACATCTAACTACTCCCCCTCAGTAGCAACCACAAAAACATCAATCTGAATTAGTATATAGCAATGTAGCTTACGGATTGATGCAAGTAAGTGCATCATTTACTTCTTATCAGGAGTAATTACCCCTAGCATTCCTCTGAGATGTACTCAAAACTATCTTTCGAAAATTGCTTAGTAAAGATATCTACAATTTGCTCTTTTGTAGGAACATGCTCTAGTCTAACTTCCTTCCCATTCACTTTCTCCCTTAAGAAGTGAAACTTGATTGATATATGATTAGTCTTTGAGTGTAGTATTGGATTCCTTGATATATTTATTACACTTGAGTTGTTATGGTATATTGCAATAGGTTCTTCAGATATCACCTTAATATCTTTCAACATTTTTTTCATCCATAGCACCTGAGTACAATTATTTGCAGCAACAATATATTTTGTTTCAGTAGTGGATAGAGAAATAGAGATCTACTTCTTGCTTAACCAGGATGCCAACTTCTTCCCTAGGAAGAAAGCAATAGCACTAGTAATTTTTTTGTCATCCACATCACTAGCCCACTCAACATCTGTGTAAGCACATAGTGTGAGATCACCATCTTTTGAGTACGAAAGTCCAAACTCAGTAGTTCCCTTCAAGTATCCAATTTTTTTTTTTACAGTAGTTACATGTGATTGATTTAAATTAGTTTGAAATATTGCAACCATACATACAACATGCATAATATCTAGAATTGTTTGTGTCAAGTAGAGTAATCCTCCAACCATTGATCTATATTTGGTTTCATTTTACTTAGGAGAATAATCATTTTTTTTCAACTTACATCTGGTCACGATGGGTGTACCAAGCAGTTTGAAATAATCCATTCCAAACTTCTTTAATAGTTCTTTCACATGCATGGACTGAGACATGAAAATCCCTCAATCCAATTGTGAAATTTGAAATCCTAGAAAGAACTCCATTTCACCAATCATGCTCATCCCAAATTCATTCTTCATTTCATCAACAAACTTTGTGCATATATTATCATTTCCACCAAAGATGATATCATAAAAAAACTTCTATGATTAACTCCTTATCATAGTCTATTTTGAAATATAAGTACGCATTTTTCTAGTCTAGCATACCAAGCTCTAAGGGATTTTTTAAGTCCATACAAGGCTTTCTTCAATCTGCAAACCATGTCTTCCTCATCTATTAGTTGAAATCCATCCAGATGTTCAATATACATTTCTTCTTCAAGTTCCCAATTTAGAAATGCGGACTTTACATCCATTTGGTAAACTTTGTAGTTCTTGTAAGTAGCATAAGCAAGAAATAGTCTTATTACTTCAATTCTAGCAATAGGGGAAAATATCTCTTCAAAATCTATACCTTCCATTTGAGAGTAACCTTTACATACGAATCACGCCTTATTGTGTACAACTCCACCATCTTCATTTAGCATTTTTTTGAATACCCACTTAGTGCCAATCACATTCTTGTCTTTCGGCCTAGGAACTAGTGTCCATGTGTCATTCTTTTGAATTTGTGATAGTTCTTCTTTCATAGCTTCCAGCCAATGTTCATCTTGACATGCTTAAGTGACATTCTTAGGTTCAATCTTGGAAATCAAATAGTACTCTTCAAAAAATTTCTTTTGAGGTTGCACTCCTTTTCTCTTATCCCCTATGATTTTACTTTCATAATGATTCAAATTTACATACCTTGGAGTTTTAGGACTCTCTTAGACTTTTGTTTTTTCTGAACTTTCTTGTGTAGTTGCACTTGACTACGCTTCTTGAATGACTAGATTAACTAAAACAACTTGTGGTTGCTTCATCAAAACATATGGAATAATCTTAAGTAGATTTGGTGATTGAGAATTCTTTCCTTGGCTCATGATGTCTTCATTTGAATCATAACTGCATCTATTGCATGATCTAACTAAATCCTCATCAACCTTGAAATTTGGGTATGTGCAAGATCATCATGGAAAAAACAAGCCCTTAAGTGGCAAAACAATAGAAAAATCAGAGTTAGGCTTTTTGATGTAAATATTTGAATAAGTTATCTATATTATTTTAAAGATATGTAAGAATAGAATCTATATCAAATTGAATGTAGTTTCTAAACTACTAGGTTTGTTTAGAAGAAAAAAGCTATTTGGTGAAAATTTGAAATTTCAATGCAGTAGTTCTTAAATTTTAGGGAAAAAATAAGTAGTGTTTGTCTAACCACCCTAACCACAATAAAATGATAATATTTTTTTATAATATTTTAGATATAAGTAGAGGACTTATGTAAGAATGTGATACATATTTTTTTGTAAATTTTTTCCAATTAAATAATTAATTATGATTTTTTTTTACAAATTTAAAAAAAATGAAAAACTCGTATGTTTGACCACCTTAACTTGGTCAAAACTTCATGAAATTCAATTATTTTTTTTAATCCTATAGTATATGAAGCATAGAATGTGGCACATATTTTGGATTCAAAAAATGTGATATTGTTTCAAAACTATAGATATTTTTCAATCAGTCTATCAATTAGGAATTTAGTCATAATTTTAATAGAAAATGAATAATAATTACTTATTAAATTCAAAGTAAACCATAATTTATATTTGTGGAAAGCTGATAATCTCTTTTAAAAACCATTTTTGTTTCATCAATTTTGGGTAAAAGAAAAGTTGTCAGCCACATACCCATCATATTGCCACTTTTTGGCCCATCATGTCCTACACATACCCATTTGCACTCTCAATTACTTTTCTCATTTTTTTTTTGTAGCATTTGTATGCCTTGCTCTTTGTGGAGTAACCTGGGAATATTCCATCATCACTTCTAACATCAAACTTTCCTATGTCATCATCCCTTTTGATATAGCATTTGCTTCCAAAATTTTTGAAGTATTTAATAGTAGGCTTATGAACAAACCATAATTAATAAGGAGTCTTACTAGAATTACCATTCACATTTACTCTATCAAGGTATATACAACAATACTCACTGCTTCAATATGGTACATCTAAGGCACATTTCCTTCCACCATCATTGTTGTGGTAGCACCCAAAATTGTTCTATTCTTTCTTTCTGCAACTCCATTTTGTTGAGGGGTTCAGGGAGTAGATAGCTATCTTTAATTCCGTGCTCTTCATAGTAAGTATTGAATTCTTTTGAAACGAATTCTCCACCTTTGTCAAATCTTAGGCATTTTAACTTCAAACCTTTTTCATTTTCTACCATGGCCTTAAAGCTTTTGAACTTATCTAATGCTTCACTTTTCTCTCTAAAAAAGGAAACCCAAATCATTCTAGAGTAGTCGTCAATGACAAGCATAAAATATATTTCTCCATGAATGCTCTTAACTCTACAGGGACCACACAAATCAGTATGGAATAGTTTTAACACATTATTTGGGTGAAATTGCTTGCCCTGAAAGGAGACTCAAGTTTGTTTACCCATTTGACATTATTATTAGATTACATTAGTAGGCTTCACTAATTTAGTCAGATCTCTTACTGCTGGAGTACAACTTATCTTAATGATGTTTTCAAAGCTTACATAACACAATCTCCTACACCATAACTAGATTTCATCTACTTGAGAAATTAAGTAAATACCATTAGTAGTATTCAAATTAAAGATGTTACCTTTAGTCTGCACACCAGTGGAAATCATGTTTCCAAATTTTCCATGAATCTGGCATTTTCTATCCTTGAACTATAGATCATATCCCTTGTGCACCATCTCTCCAACACTTAACAAGTTATGCTTTAGGCCTTCAACATAGGGAACAACATCAGTATTTTCTTTACAACTAAGGCTAATAGAGCCTCTACCATTAATCACACAAGAATTATTATCTCCAAATCTCACAATCCCACCATCACACTCTTCAAGATTCACAAACTTTCTTTTATCACTGGCCATATGATGTGAGCATCCACTATCAATGACCCATTCATCTTTCTCCTCAACATGAGTTGCAAGAGCTTTCTTTTCTTCAATGAATTCAGTAGGTTTGGGCTTATTTTCAATGGTAGCAATAAAATCCCAATCATCCTCATTTACAACATCTTTATTAGACTCATCATCTATTACTACTTCTTTCGCAAACTAGAATTTCTTTTGAAATCAAGGTTTTCTAGGAACTCTTTCAAGACATGTTGATGCAAAGTGACATATTTTACTGCATGAAAAAAATTTAATAGATAATACATATTCATACTTACCTTTTCCTCTTCCTTCTTGTTTTGGAATGAGTGATCCCAGTTCTAGAACTTCTCTATCTTGGTCTTCGATCTATTTCATTTCTTCATCATATTTGGATTCCCTTCTGGAGCTCTCTCTAGGACTATAACTTTTCCTATAGCTTTGAATGCAAATTTAGTCTTCATGTGGATTCACCAAAATCATTTATTTCAAAAGCAACAAGCTTTAATATTAATGTGTCTTTTGTAATCTTATTTATAGACATAAACTCTTTAATAGCATCAAATTTTGACTTGTAGGAGGGCAGAAAGGATCTAAGTATCTTAGCCACAATTTCATCTTCACTTACTAAACCACCAACAAATTTAATACCTAGCACTATCGCATTTACTCTTTGCATAAAAGAAGTAATATTTTCATCTTCACCCATCTTTAGGTTTTCATACTTACCTTTCAGACTTTGTAGCTTATCCATCTTTACTTTTGTATCTCTTTCATACAAATTTTCTAGCTTTATCTAGATCTCATGAGATGTTTGCAAGCCTACCACATTTTCCATCTCTAAATTTATCAGAGCACTCAATAATGCTTCAATGGCTCTAGTATTTATTTTTGCATCATTGACCTCATTAGGAGTGGAGGGTCTATTCATAGGAACAATGTATTGATTCTTTGTAATCTTCTAGATACCATCTCCAATGCACTATAAATTAAATTGCATCCTAACTTTCCATAGTAAGTAGTTGGTGCCATCAAATCTAGGGCATTCCTTCTTGAATGTTTCCATCCCAAATCACCTCAAGTTGTTAGACATTTATTCAGAGGAACTTGGTTTGATACCAATTGTTGGTAAAACTAAGGGCAAACAACTCAGAGGGGGGGATGAATTAGTTGTCACAAAAATTTAAACTTTACAAAGTTAACTCAACTTTAATCTTAAATATGAAGAATAAAAAATTAACCATACATAATTAACATATCAGAGAGACAAAAAACACCAAGATTTTTTACATGGAAACCCTATTAGGGGAAAAACCATGGTGGATGTCAGTCCACAAGATTATACTCTGTTAAAAGTATAAAGGAAAATAATAAGGGGAATGCACATACATTCGGGCTCATTGCCTAGAGCTCACTACTGAATTACAAATAGAAGACTCACTGTCTTACAAAAATATTTAGATTAAAACCATCCATAAATTTGACCTGAGAGAATGGCTTATGTCCAAGCCTAATTAGAGTTCAAATTAGGCAGAATACTTCTGCATACTTCGCTCAACTTTCTACACACTTGATCTTCAATGATATTCACACTTATGCACACAAGAGAACAAAATGCATACTTAGCACACTAACCACACTTCACATAACCATAACACTATCAAAAAAAATTATTCTTATATATTTGCCACAAAGATTTCACCACAACAAAGTTGGCTAGAGGAAAAGAATATATTTTCAATGTCGGCCCAAATTCACAATTAAATTTTCAATGCACACCCACCAAGGTCAGCCATAATATATTGGGGATCCAAATTCACTTCTCCAAAAAAAGAATACTCCAATTAATTATGCCTCAAACATCCTCAACATGCTAGCATCAACATGTTAGCCAAGAACAAGAAAAATTGAATATGCACAAGAAAATATTTTCAATCATGAGCTTCACTGGACCATGTGGACATACCACAAATATAGAGGATGAACTAGAGACATCTAAGAACACCATGAAATAGTAGAGAGACATCCGTGACAACTGAGATAATTGGGAACATACAATCTTCACTCAGAAACTCTGATAGAGACTAGCAAAACAGTGTCATACCACAACTTGCACATGAATTCATGCAGACCTCTATAACTTTTGGTAGATGATCTAGACATTCTCAAAATTAAACCCTTTGATCCATAATAGCTAACCTTTTATGTACATAACATAATTCATTCATGACTTGCACAGCTCCACTAGGAAACTAGAACACATTCACTTATAATTTTCTCAATATCCTCGACATATACAACCCTTAGAACATCAAATACTAATAGTTTTGACATCAATGACAACCATGTATTAGCACCACATCCCACCATAAAAAAATTTCCCAACATTGGGAAGGAAGGAATTGCATTGGTTGTTGGATAGGTTAGGGGGTAAGGTCTAGGAATGTAGATAGTCATAAATGGTCTGATACCATGGGGAATTGGAACCAATGATTTTTCCTACCATCTCAAATTTAGGGACATCAAAGGTTGGAACCAACAAATATTCAACTAAGAACTTGTACTATCACATATTGTTGGGAATTTCCAAGAGAGATCCGATGGTGGCCATGGCGTTAGCAACCTTGTTCTGAATTCAAGGGATCTAAGAAAAAGAGATATCTATAAAATATAGCTTAAAACACTTAACCATTATTTTATATGGGTCCAATTTCTCATCTTTAGTGTCATAGTCATCATTGACCTGTCAAATGACCAATTGTGAGTTGCCAAATAATTGTAGACTTTTAATTTTCCATTTTATAGTTGTGCACAATCTTGTTAATAAGCCCTCATATTCAACCATGTTGTTTGTACATGAGAAGGCTATTCTGAAGGATTTGGGTATAGTTTCACCTTGGGGTGTGATGAATATTATTTCTGAACCTGATCCATGACTAATGTATGACCCATCAAAATATAATTTCCATGTTGCACCAACGTCTACTACTAATATTGATTCATCTGGGACATCAAAAACTAGAGGGTGATCAACTTTTGTGGATGCATCAACAAGTTGGTCTGTGATAACCTGTGCTTTCATTTCTTTTGTTCCACATATTGTATGTCATACTCACTAAGTTTCATGACCCACTTAGCCAACCATCCTTTCAATGTTGACTTGTTGAGTAGGTATTTGAGGGGATCTATCTTAGCCATGAGTCTGGTTTGATGATTGAGCATGTAGTGTCTTAGTTTTTAGTAGCAAAAACCACAACACGACAAGAACATTCAATAAAGCTATAATTGAGTTCATACCTAACCAATGTGTAGCTAGTGTAATAGGTTACTCATTCTTTCTCCTCATGATCATTTTGTTCAAGCAATACCCCCAGTACAAAAGTGGTGGCTAATATGTAAAGAATTAGGGGCTTACCATCTATTGGTGGCATAAAAATATGAGGTGTCAAAAGGTATTCTTTAATTTGCTGGAAATTTTCCTCACACTTATTTGTCCATATAAAAGGAACTCCTTTGCATAAAAAATACTAAAAAGGCTGAAATTTATCTACAATTTGTGCAATAAAATGTTTGATGGATTGAAGTCAGCTTTGCAATGTCTTGAGTTGACTGATTCCTATTGGGGGAGGCATGTCCAATATAGCTTTTACTTTTGTTGGGTTTACCTCAATTCCTCTAGGGGAAACTATGTATCCTAAGAGCTTTCCCGATGTCACACCGAAGACACATTATTTTGGATTTAAGTAGACTTTATATTCTTCAAGCCTTTTGAAATTTCTTTCTAGGACTCTTAAATGATCACCATGTGTCAAGGATTTTTCTAAAAGGTCATCAACATAATCTTCCATCAATGTATGCATGAGATCATAAAATATGGTGGTCATAGCTCTCTTATAGGTTGCACCTACATTTTTAACTCTGAAGGGCATGCAATTCCAATAATATGTACCCCATGGGCAAGTGAAAGTTATTTTATGTTGATCTTCAAGAGTGATACAGATTTGATTATATGTTGAGAAGCATCCATGAGGGAAAACATCTTGTAGCTAGCTATTAGATCTAATATGATGTCAATATTAGGAAGTGGGAAGTTGTCCTTTGGACATGCTTTGTTCAGATCATAGAAATCTATGCAAATATGGATTTTTCCATTTGGTTTGTTCAATGTCCCAAGATTTAAGATCTAGTCTACATAGTCAATAGATTTTATGAAACCAACATCCAATAATTTCTTAAGTTCTAGTTTGACCAATAGAGCTATCTAAAGATGCATTTTTTAATCTTTTGCTTGATAGGATTTGCATTTGGAAGCAATGGTAAATGATGCAAGGCTAACCTATGGTCCAACCCAGGAATGTTCTCATAAGACCATGCAAAATTGACTTGTGTTTTATGAAAAATATTGAAATTTTGGGTTTTCTTCTTCTTTCAAGGATGTTGCAAAGAGAACAATTTTAGGATTCTCTATTGTACTAATATTGACTTCCATTACTTCCTCGATCAGCATTAGGTATCTCTCTTGATTTATGGGAAGAAATTCCAAACCTCCATCCATGGGTGCCTCAGAGAGGCTTTTTCCCTCAAATACATCATTTATTTTTACTTTTTCTTGGTCAATAGGTCCCTTGTGGTTTTCCAATAAATACCTTTCATTTTTTTCTTTTTTTTTTTCTTTTTTTTTTTATTTTTCACAATTTTATCATTTTTGCAACTAGAGGGTGGAACATTCTCACCAAAAAATGTCGTAGCATCAAGATCTATGCTAAAACCAACCTTATGGTCTCCCTATGGTATGGCTTCTCATTGTACCATAAATTATAAAATGGCTTGATCATTTTCAACTATGTCCAAAGTGGGTGGATCATGTTGGTCCTAATCAACTAATTGTGGGTAAACAAGGGAAATTGCATCATCAATATTACTAAAGGATGAGGAAGTTGTAGATTAGGTAAAGACCAATGTATTATTAGATTCTATCCATGCTTTATCTTTAGTGATCTTTGGTGGGTCAAGGTTATGGAAGGAATCAACACAAATATTGATATCCATGAGGTTGGTAAAGGGTGGGCGAGTTGTGTCAGACTCATGAAAGACATAATAAAGCTCATAATCACTAGTGGTACAATAATCCAACTAATATTCATTAGAGTTGATGTCACTATCATAAAGGTTAGGTGGGTTCTCAAATGTCTTGACATTGCCCAAAGCACTCACATCCTTATTTGAAATCACCTTAGTACTTGAAGTGCCAATCCTAATTGGTACAAAATATAGCCCCAAGTTCTTTCATCATTTATGAGGCATCAAGGTTTCTCTAATTCCATTTTTATTTATGCTGAGCCTACTAATTTTTTCATAACCCTTTTGTTTCATGAGTTGAAATTCTTTACCATATTGTTCTATTGGTAGTGGTTGAAAATCTCCTTCATCTTTGTAAATCTAGTCTGAAATATCATCAATGTCCTCTTTGTTTAACTCTCCCCAGCTTGTAAAGGTGGTGGTGGGAGGAATTTAGATAACAAATTTAGGTTCCATCGTATAGACATGATTGCCATAGGATTTTGGAGACTTTTGTAGCTTGGTGATACAATTGGAAGTAGTCATATGATATTCACATGGCCATTGTCCTGGACTAAATCTTGGGATCAATGCATGGAATGGTGAACGTGGGGAATTTAGTCAAAGTGGATGGATCAATGTAATTAGATGGAGAAAATGTTGTAGCTTCATAGTTTATAGGCACTTGATGTTTAGAGACCCCTTTCAAATTGGTACAATCTAAAAAGAGATCAATATCACCAATAATTATGATTTTAGTGCCATTATAAGGAAACTTTAGGCATTGATGGTATGTGGATGGAACAACTTTCATAGCATGAATCCATGGTTGGCTGAGGATTAGGTTATATGGTAATTCCATATTTAGGACTTGGAATGCAATATCTAGTGATGCAGGTCCAATCTTGATAGGCATTACAAAAAATCCCTTACAAGAACAGTCTTCATCATCGTAGGCTTTGATGACAATGCTTTTAGTTCTATCCACACTTTTTTCAAATAGGCCCATTTTCTTCACTAATTTTAAAGTGAAAATGCTCAATTTAGCTCTGCCATCTACTAAGACTCATTTGACCTTATTTTTGTATATGAAGACCTCAAGGTATAGTGGGTCATTATGGTTTTATTTGGATGTAGAGTAATATTTATCTAAAAAGGAGACATGGTGGGAGTTGGCCATGTATCCAAGCATGGCTTCAAATCATTTGATGTCCAAGTCTATAGGGATAGAGGTTTCTTTAAGGGCCTTATCTAGGATAACTTTGTGTTCAAGTGATATGTGCAAATTATCAAGGATGGAAATCTAAGCGACTGTCTTGCCCAATTGGTCAACAAGGTTATATTGGACTTTGGACTATGGCTGCTTTGGAGGAGGACTAGATATAGTAATCTTAGCTCTACGGTTGGCAATGATAATTTTAGGTTGCTTCTTAAGGGTGATTGTGTTAACATGGTCATGAGAAGGTCAATGGTGGTTAATAAATTTTTAGTCAAAAAAGGTGTTGGTATAATTGGCATGACTATCTATCTTTTGACCTGAACTAGAGGTTTTTCAATAATCTTGCAATGGATTCTTGAAAATTATGTGGTCTTTATTGGAAGTTTGTTGTTGTCCTTTGACCTATGGAGTACCATTTTCAATTAGGTCTTGAATTAATTTCTTTAATTGATGAAACTACAAGGTCTTATGCCCTTTGATGTGGTGGTAGTCACAAAAGGAAATTCCATCCCACCAAGAAGGTTTAAATTGTCCTGGGTCATATGGTTTGGGCTCTTGGAGCTGTATGACATTGGATTGTACTAGTTTCTTCAAGACAATTTCATTTGGTTCTAGTAAAGGAGTATATTGTCTTCATGGGTATTGTCTTGGTTGTCTTGGAGTACCTCTTTCTTGGTTATTTTGGATTGTATTTTCCATTGGTGTGAGGATCTCTAATATATTGTTTTGTATCTGAGGTCCTCAGAGTGTTAGAGTGGGACCATTCCTTTTGACCACCTTAGCATCGACAACACCATCATTGGTCACATGTTTGTTTCTTGCCCAATATTTACCTTTGTCATTGGAGGAAGTCTATTGTGTACTCTTATTTCCATATGAATGTTCACCTTGGGAAATTAGTAATTTTTCCACTGTCATACCTTTTTCTACCAAGTCTAAAAGTTTGTACAACAATGTAATTGTAGTCAATGTTTTAGTTTGGATATGATAATTTTGACAAACATGTCAAGTTTTTGTTTTTCAGGAATTTCAACAAGACATTGACATGCCATTCTATTCCATCTTTGAAAAAAGTTAATGAAAATTTCACCCTCATCTTGTTTCATCTGGAAAAAGGTGGCTATTGTGATACCATTCTAAATGTTATAGGAATATTTTTCGATGAACTTGTTTGCTAAGTCATCCCATGATTTTATAGATCATTTAGGTAGTAATGTAAGTCATTCAAGTGCAAGACTGACAAGACTTCTAGGAAATACTCTCATGAAGTAAGTGTGATCAAAGGATACATCTACACACATCATAGTAAATTCCTTTATGTCTTCAAGTGTATTTGTCTTTCCCTTATATTTAGTGAAGTTAGGTATAGTGTACCCATGAGGGAAAGGTGGCATGTAAATTCTAAGATCATGTGGATATGGATGTAAGTCATGCAATGTGTATGTTCTATTGTTTTATAGTTGCATTCCTTCCACTTTTTTTTGTATAGCAACATGTGGTTTTGACTTCTTGAAAGGTCAAATGCCATTTTGAGTATGTGATATATATTATACGAACATATTTTTAATTGGAATTATCATAATATTAAATAAATAAGTTATTTTTTTATTATGATTTTAGACAATCATGAATATTATTATTGTAAGTAGAAAGATCAAATTATATTAGAAAATCAAATAAATGTAATGCAAAATAAATGTTTATTAAATATGTCTTTGATGTGTTAATTTAGAGTTAAGGATTATAACCATTGCTCTTTATTTTTCTATTGTTTATACAATGAATATGATATATCTTCAAGTAGCATTCAAATGAGAATGGAGGCAATATTTGTAATGAATTGAGAGATTTAACTCTATCAATACTACTGAATGTCAACCTTATACTCTTTATATCACTCATATCTATTATAGCCCTTTCTAATGTCAATCATTATGATTTGGGTATGATTAGATCTTATATTTTTTTGTTAGAATTTATGTGCAACCACCTCTTCTAATAGGAAAAATATGAACAAAATTTAGATAATTCATGTCTCACAATACACCTACATAGTTATCAACCTCGATAATCACACAAAATGTCAATTCAAATAGAGTAGGACCTTTAAAATAGACTATATTCTTTGCAATTCTAAGTACCTTATTAATGAAGTCAAGATCTACCCATAAATTGAAAGTTGTTACTTGTTGAACAACATGCAATAGTACCAAATTCTCTAAAATTTTATCATGTGCTTTGTATGCATTGTACATTTAGATGCATTGTGTAATCGGTGTGGTTAAAAAAATTAGCATTCTCTTATTGTGGGGCATGACCATATTATCTATTGCATATAATCCACCAATGCATCAAACAATGTGCATTTCTCAACACTAATATAGATATTTGTTCATCCTATGAGGGGTTTTCAATCCTTATATTTTATTGATATATTTTAAATGTTTATTAATAGATGTTTATTCCAAAAAATAATAATAAAAGGAAAAACATAGTGAGTGTAATTTCATGATTAAAATATATTAATTCACAGACATACATGTAAAAAGGAGTCATTTGCCACATAAAAGATAAAAAATTAGTGTTTGAAAATAGAAGAGAATAAACCTCACACCTCACAAAGTGATTATCATTACATTGATATTTCATGCAAAGGAATAACAATCAGACAGGAATTTAATTAGAATGATCACCATCACAATATAAACTACAAGTTATTATGTAATGTTGAAAAACTGAAAGCTAATGATTAATCTGTTAAAAAACAATCAAATTCCCAGCAATATGTTTAATGAAGCATCTCAAAATGAAAATGTATGAAACATTAAAGTTGCAACATAAAACCAAATAAATCAAAACCACATGAATCTTCAAAAGAAATCTATCTCCATTGCTATCCTCTTTCACAATATTTTGAGTTTTCTCTCAGATTTTTGTAGCAAAAGCACAAGATGTTCTGGGAAATCAAATGATAAGAATGAGATTCATAATTCATGTGTGTTGAAATGTGAGGAGGAAGCATGCATTTATAACTGAATTCATAGGGTGAATCTAAGTTGTGGGAGAAGTGTGATATAAATGGTGAGATGGGAAAATGCATGCACATTGTAAATAGATTAAATTAATGAGTTATGTGTAGTGTTTTGATGAAAATAGATTAAACTATGATTAAGGAATTGATTAATTATTTATGATTTGAGGTAGATTAAATGACCTAATGATTTATAAAATTATTTATTGAGAAATATGAATGTTTACGAAATGATCATGCATGAAATATGAAATGGATGTGCAAAAATGATTATGGATGGGATGAATTATGACTATGCAAACATATTGAAGTGAATATTCCTATGAAGTGATTAAATGCATATGCAAATGTTTTTATAAGATAGATGAAAATATTTTAATGAAAGATATATTTAAATATATTTAAATGAAATAGATCGCTGAAATGTAAAACGGTCACATGAAGCATGCAATGAGAGATATAAATATATGCAGATAATGGAATAAGTTTTGCAATAGATGAAAATTGTTGTATAGACATTTTAATTCATGTACACTTATCAATTATACTTAAATTCTTTAATTTTATTAAAATATAAAAGTTTGTATAAGTTTGAGAAGTAGGAAAAAAATATTGAAACAATAAAATTATAACATGTATAGTTAAAGGATTCTTGTTAAATGCCATTTTTTTGAATGGAGATATAGGGTTGGAGGAAAATGTATGAAGTAGTTGTTGTGATCTTAAAAGTATTAATATTTTTGCATTGAATAAGATATTAACTTTTTAACATGCATTTATTCGACTGATTATTTTATTAAATTTTAATTAAACAATCCATTTATTATACTTGAAAAACTCCAAGTAGATGGAAAAATCAGGTCTCATCTAGTTTTGTTTCTTATAAAATATAATGAAATAATTAATTCATTACACCATAAAATCCTACATAACCTATAACCTATAAGAAATTCATTGCAATATACAATCCCGAATAACCCATAACCATTTTTTTTAAGAGAATAGACATAGAATTATCCAAGGGTTTCTTGTTAAGCACGTGTTGTTTTCTCATTTTCAAGAACAAAGTGTAGAAGAGAAGATGTTATAAAATCAAAGCTACCATTATTTTCTATTCAATAAACTACTAATTTTAAAATATTATTGAACCAAGTTCCTATTTTCAAAAGCTAGTAATAAAATTAATGAAATTAAAAGTATTAATATTTTTGCATTCAATAAGATGTTAAGTCCCATTGCATGGTTAATGTTAAAGTGTATCAAGTATAGAAATGGAAATTATACCAAGGTGTTACAAATGATCAAAAAGTGAAGTACCAAGCACAATAACAATGATCTATAGATGAAACACCAATAGTTGCATAATCCCTCAGAGCATGTCACCACTATCCTCCCAAGTCATATGAACATGAGCCTCTAGGAAGAAACCATAGAATGAAGAAAGAAAACCTGTAAACCATAACATTCCCTTCTACGAACACCTCAAAAGTGCAATGTTGTGTCAATTATGATCTCTTTAAAATCCCAAATTAAAATCATCAATGACACCCCTAAAACATTCAATCTCTTAGATCAAACAAAATATATAAATCATGTATAATATCAACATGGATATAATCCTCTCTAACCAAGGAAATCAAACATAATGTATCCATTCACAAAAAAAAAAAAATCAACCCAATAACCATATTTCTAAAATCCTTATCAATGAATGATAACATAAACTCAAATGCACAAGGAGATAATTGTGCCAAAGATCTCTCAAAATGAATCCTCTACAACTAACAATCTATTGCTCAAGATCCATATTGTTGAAAGGTAGAAAAATAAACTCATGCTAAATAATCCTCTAAATAGTCCCCTAAAATCAATCACCATCACATAACTCATTCCCATGAGAAATGAAATCATGAATTATAAACACATAAAAAATATCACAGGAAATACCTATTAGATGATGAACTGTTGAGTAGACCAAGAGTGGGGAATGACAATGCTTATCCAGGATAACCAATTCATCATGACTCACTCCAAAAACAACGTCCTCTATAGGTATATCATGAACTCATATCCATATACAAGTGAAGGTTCACCGATCTTCAAACTAAAACCTCCAAAGAGTAACCATATCAAGAAAATGTCTCTAATCACAAGAGAAATCCAACCTCACTCATGTCTCCAAGTTCTCATGAGCACCTAAAACTGATCAATCCATTCAAAGCTCCAATACAATACCTCACTATCATGAAGCTTCCAAGAAAATGATAAATATACTCAATACCAAGAGAACCATCAAGATCAATGTCAAAGATCCCATCATAAAATCATGAACCTAACCATCTCCTCCTAGGAGATGACATGTAACAATGCATATATAGTTATCTCAAGATAACCTGTATCATTGCAAACCTTTAACTAGGTAACAAGAATAAACCATGGCATAATACCAGTAACACTCTAAAGTAAGAATCAACATCTCTAGTTGCATGAAGATAACCATCACCAATGATGAATAAAATTTTTAACAACTCTCACTAAGATGTGATATTGCTTGATATAAATGGCATTTGAAAACCCTCTCATCCATGAAGATCATCCAAGTCAACACACATAACTAAAATACCAATCATGCCAAGTAGGAACAAGATCTCCAAGGAAAGAAGATACAATGACCACCAAACAATAAAGAACAAATCCTACACCACCAAGTCTTCACTCTTAAAAGCTTCAACTAAAAAGTATAACCAAGATAATGCGATTAGCCTATTATGATATCGTGATTAAACCACATGCTATAAGTCCCAACAAAAGACTAATCAGGTACTCTAACCTTCCATCCTCTCATCCCAAAGGAACATATCAATGTACAAATGACCATAGACAAGGCCAACTAACAAAATCTATATCAACATGCTAAAACAATATCATGGATATAGGCATTCCATATATGACTCATCCCAATGCAACTGAATGGATGGCCAACCAACATAACTACATAACTTGAAGATCCATATAATGAAGCATGAAAACTCATCATCACACTAGTAACTTGTAAAATGAGATATCAAGTAAGATAATCCTATCTATGGCATTATTAATCAAACACTAGACCAAACATTATTTTATTGGAGGGAAGAAGATGTCACAGTATTTCCAAATGATGTTATAATAAATAATGTCTTGTAGGAATAGTTAGACTACAACACAAGGTACAAAAGAAGGCTCACTAGGGAATATGTGCAATGATCTCTAGAACAACCACATGCACAACAATTGAAACCACTATTAGAGTAAGCCTCACAAATCCAACCCGCTCAATATTCACAAGCTTTGTCATTGCCAAAGGAGGTGGACAAAGCATTGAACCCATCCACATCAGATCATCCTCTTTTGAAGGAAAAAGAAATACCACCCTTCAAACCTAAGGTACTTCCAGTTAGAACACTTAATGTGGTAGAAAAACTAAAGAAGGAACCACTAAATTGTCTCTATGGAAATTTATATTGATTCTAGAAAAAAAGACATTACTTCAAGAGGCATTGAAGGAGGAACAACTATCACGGATGGATACAATCCCACCACACAATCAAGATAAATGAAAAGGACCTATGTTAGACCCATGACCTTGAGGATCCATAGTGTAAATAAATGTTGTAGACAATATAAAGGTGAAATATGTATGCAGACAAAAGCCTACCCCTTTCTTTTGAACACTTATTGTGGGGGATAAGCTTTTACACGATAACATGATTGATTCAGGAGCTAGTACCACGGTCATGCCCAAGCAAGTGACTAATGGGCTTGAATCTTAAATACAAGTTGCTCAAGAAAGGGATCATGAAATTATATGGGAAGAAGGTCTTTACTACCAACTACATCAAGAATCTTTCCTTCACCCTTTTCTCATGTCCAAGCCAAATTGTCACAAAAGAATAGTCATGGCACATATCCCCCAGTATTTGGGATGTGTCTTTCAAGAGAATTCATAGCAAAGCTTGGTGGATATTTGGTGCTTGATTGGTGTGATTTGATACTACAAACAAAACATAGGACAAGGGGGTTAGATAGCCTTGTCCTCATATGAAACTTGTTGATTGTGTCTTTTGGCTAGTTGACCAACTTCCATGTATATTATGGAGAAAATTTTACCTTTGAACAATTTTGTTTCTGGTCGTTACTTCTTTTTCACTTTAGGATGGCTCCACACTCAAAGGAAAAAGGATAATCCCACATAAAGGTGGGTAAAGCACCAGATGGTGGCTGTACTATTTTATGTATATCATTTTCTTTTAGGCCCGAACTAGGACATGTGTCTAGATACTTGGTGAGATTCTTCTTCAAATCCATTTTCCTAAAATTTGAAATCCATTTCCCACTTACCACATCATCCTTTTTGTTGAGTGGGTTGTGTTAACCATGAATTTATTTTCTTTTAGTTAGAGTTTGTAGAAGAGCATGATGGAGATCTTAAGTTCAAGGTAGAACATTCAAGTCAGCATCATCATTCTTCATAGCTAATATATCATATTTTTCTAGGATATGCTAAGATTCAATTATCTTATGCTAGTATATCTTTGTAAAGCTTCTCTAATAGATGGAGCCATTATTGAGGCAGCCCAAAACTTTATGAGAAAATATTGTTGTGATCCAATCTAGTGCTAGATCATATTACAATCTATCAGGTATTGACACCTAGCATTGGTTCATCTCTACGAGTTGAGGTGGTGTTTCTCCCTCTAGGTAGCTATTTAAAGGGGCTCATAGCAGATAACAAAAAAAATCTTGGACATTCTTAAAGAGAAGGATCTTCTTTTCTTTGGAAGAAGATAATTTTTAAGAAGTTTTAACTTATTAGGGATAGGAATATTTTACAGAGCATTTTTCAAGCTGTCTGGCATGTTATATTTTTTGAGACTATTAATCTGATTGGCATGTGGCCCCTATTTTCAATGAATTTATTGCAAAAATTATATTTCTTTTGAAGAAATCAATGAAATTATGCATTTTTGTGGCCTTTATCACGAATTTATTTTTTACGTATCATTTATGCAAAGAACACTCTGTTAAAAGCCTTACATGTAGGTAGTCTAAACAATTTTTTTGCATCTTGCAAGATTTTATGTTTGATGCTATCTTTCAAGAACTGTATCATGTTTAATATGCTCTTTCATTTTCTATAAAAGGATATGATATTTTTCATATTATCCTATAAAAGAGAGAGGGTTCTATAAATATCAAAATATCTCTATTTGTCATTTTGTTTTCTTATTACTAAAAAACCTTAATGGATACTCCTCGTGGGGAGATTTGAAAGAATACACTATGCTTTCTCTAGCCTTTTCCACCCACTCTCTTTCCAGCAATGAAGGTTCTATGGTATTATATGTCCATTTCATTAGTTATAAGGAATTTTCAAGTTTTAAAATGTTGTAAAAACCTTGGCACATCGACATATTTATTCTCTTTATCCATTTCTCTCTAACCTTTTCCCCAAACACAAAGAAGAGTCTACTTTCTTTAGAAATCTTGGAGGTTATTCAATGAGGCACAATTTATTCCCACACTCATTGAATTTCCTGGTAGATTGTTCAAATAGGTGCAAGATTTTATGATAATATTTATTTTCCTAGAATGCCTAGTGGGACTCCAAGTTTCCCAAACATTTGATTGGAAGTTGAAAATATTTCATAAATCATACCAGGAGGAGAGGTTGGTAATCTCATTCCCAAAGTACATACAAGAGCATCTTCTAGAGGCCATTTCTAGTACTCCTAGTTACTGACTTTCACACTGAGGAGAAGGATTAAAGGTTCCATATCACTTATAAGGGTCAAAAGGGTAAGAAGTGTTAGTCGACTATCTAGAGCTTTATCCACTCCACTAGGAGGCTAAACCTTCCAATTTAGAATACCTATCTATCCTATCTAGTGGAATCTATTTACAATGACTCACATACATGCTCTCACTCCTATAAATTTTATAACTTGAGATAGCAGTACCCTGCTACAACCACCTATACCCTTAGATGTCTGGCTTGCCATACCCTCCAATGTTCTTTAGGAAATCCAAATTTTTTTATGGAGGACTTTAAGATCCCATCTAAACATCTCCAATATATGGTAGAGGTATGCATAGTACATAACATTGTAGAAGAAAATGTAGCCCTTAGGTTACTAGCTTCATCTTTCAATGGAAAGACCAAGACTGGTAAAGGTCCTTGGCATATGGTTCTATTTTCTCTTGGGGTGAACTTGGGGAGAATTTTTTTGAGGGCTTCTCAAAGAAAGAATATCACTTATCTTTTCTAAAGTAATTAATTACTATCCGAAGAACCCTAAAAGAATCCATAAGCAACTTGAATAACAAGTTCTAGAATGCCTGGTATAGGATTCCTATGAAAGCCAGGCCTCCAAAAACTATGGCATTCAAGTTCTATCTAAAATATTTAAATTAAAATATCATGTTCATGATACAATCTATGGGAGGAGATACTCTTTCCAATGCATATGATCTAGCTATGCACATTGAAAATAATTTGATTAATGTCAAGAAGCTTCTGCCATGACCGTCACGACCCATGTTCATAAAAAAAATTATTTTCTCCTAGGAAGAAGAAACTCCTAGCACCTCCACTCCACAAATAAGCACATTGGATTTACTACCATCCATGTATGTATACCCAAGAGGACAACCCAACACATTAGGATCCTCTTCATTAGTAGTAGATGTAAATAATGTGAGGAACCTTGCACGATCCTTTGCAAATGAGATAGTCCTCATCTAATGATAGCAAGTAGCACCTCTAAAGCCTCCCACATAGAATTATCAAGGAGGAAGGTCATATTATCAGTAGAACAGATATGAAGGAGCTCCAAAAGGAGGAAATCAACAACTGACAGAGTATGTGCAGGATCATGATGGGCCAAAAAGTGGTAATATGATGAGTACATGGCTGATGACCTTGTTTTTACCCAAAATTGATGAAATGAAAAGGATTTTTAAAGGATATTCTTAGCTTTCCACCAATATAAATTATGCTTTACTTTGAATTTAATAATTAATTATTATTCATTTTCTATTCAAATTACGACTAAAGTCCTGATTGATAAACTGATTGAAAAACATCTATATATTTCAAATGGTATCTAATTTTTTTAATCCAAAACATGTGTCACATTCTATGCTTCACATAATATATGATTAAAAAAATAAAAATTTAATTCAATGAAGTTTTGACCAAGTTAAGATGGTTAGACATACAACTTTTTTAATATTATTTAAAAGTTGTAATAAAAATTCATAATTAATTATTTATTTGGAAAAAAAATACAAAAAAATATGCATCACATCAGTACATGAGTCCTCTAATTATATACAAAATCTTATAAAAAGATATTATCATTTTATTATGGTTAGGGTGGTTAGACAGACACCTACTTCTTATTTTTTCCCTGAAATTTAAGTACTACTACAATGAAATTTCAAATTTTCACCAAATAGATTTCTTTTTTCTTTAAACAAACCAAGTATTGTAGAAATTACATTAAATTTTATATAGATTCTATTCTTACATATTTTTGAAATAATATAGATAGCTTATTCAAATTTTTACATCAAGTTTCCTTACTCTAATTTTTCTAATTTTTTTTTCCACTTAAGGGCCTATTTTTTCCATGATGATTTTGCACATACCCTGACAACTATAAATTAGATAGTCCTAGTCACCATGCCACTTCAGGCTATCAAGAATAGTTCTCAAGCAAGGATTTTTTCCCAGGCTAGAAAAACTTAGGGGAAGATGAGAACATGTCATGTTTCTCATGTAATGATAGCCATATGCCTCATAATTTTTAAAGCGGAAATATTCAATAAAAGATAGCTAAATAGAGGGGTCAAGGTGTGTTTTCAAACATGGAAGAATATCAATCTCCTAGAATGGAGAATGCTCACTCTAGAGTGCAAATGCAAGGGATTTCTTTAGAGAAAGAGTTGGATATCTCACCAAACCAAGCATTATTTACTTGGATGGAAGAAGAAGATCAAATATTTAAAAATGGTGTTTTGACAACTAGTGCCCTTTAGGTATAGTTAGAATAAAACAAAATTTCCAAAAGAAGGATTACTAGAGAATACGCACAATGAGCTCCAAAACATTGACAACTACAAGTAGAGAAAGCCTCGTAGATAAACCCACTCAATATTTGTAAGCTCTACCATCAGTAAAGTAGGAGGTGGAAAAATCATTAAACCTATCCCATTAGATCGGCATCTTCAAAAGAAAAAATAAATAATAGGTCATTCAAACCTAAGGTCACACTATTTGGAATGCTTAATGTGGTAGAGAAATTGAATAAGGCACCTGCTAATGTGTCCTTTGGAATGTTATATCAATTCAAGAATAGAATAAATTACTCTAAGAGGAATTGAAGAAGGAGAAAAAAGTGTCATAGACAGATATGATCACACCACATAATCAAGATAAAGGAAAAGGACTTGTGTTAGACCGTCAACCTTTAGGAGGGATAAGCTTTTAAACAATAACATGATTGATTTGGGAGATAACACCATAGTCATGCCTAAGCAACTGGTGAATGCCCCGAATCTTAAATATGAGCCTCTCAAGAAAGGGATCATGCAATTAGATGGGAAGAAGGTCCTAACTATTTGCATCAAGGATTTTTCCTTGGCCCTTTTCTTATGTCCAAGCCAAACCATCAAACAAGAAGTAGTCATGATAAACATCCCCATAGTATTTATGATCTGTCATTCACGAGACTTCACAAAAAACCTTAGTTGATATCTAGAACTTGACTAATATGATTTGATACTATAGACAAAACACATGGAAAAGGTGATCAATCTCTTGATCATATTTTTCTTAGATAACCAAATCAAGCTATCCTTGGTCAACCATCACGTGGGTACATTTGCATAGCATCAAAACCTCCATAACATTTTTCATGATATTATATAGCACACTCTATTGGCCATTAAGCCAAAGCCATTGGCCTCTCTTTCAAGGAAAGGCCCCTCTTCCCAATCACCATCGTCTATTGGTCATCATCAATGGAATACATCAAATGGTTCACAATTGCCTTTTGAGAAATCTAAGTCCTCCAAATCATGAATCAAGATTTTGATTTGAGTCCTTCAAATCTCAAACCATGATTTTGGTCTAAGTATGCCAGTTATGAAAGTTTCACAGATCCTTGCTCCACACCAACCCATGAATGGGTTGTCATTTCATCTGAGTTTCCTTTAACTTTTCTTCTACCTTTGATGCAAATCTTTCCCATTATGTCTAAAAACAATAATTTAGGCTTTCAACCAATGCTAGCTTTTGACAATAGGTATACTAGTCTATTGGCTTCCCTAAAAACATTTTTGATTGCAAATTTATTTATTTATTTAAAAAGTGAATTAAATTTTGTAACCTATATATTCAACCTCTAGTTGGGAGATTAATTTGATGAAACCACCATGATTATAATTAAAGAATATCCCTCAATATCAACTTCGTGCTTATTATTATCTTCATGGAAGTTCACCCCTTCCTAAAGAGTGAAAATTTCTATATAATTTGTCATCCCCTTTAAAAATATTTTGGACACTAACCACACTATTTTTCTTTTATGATTGCTGTGAACAAAGCCTACACCTAAGGGCCTAGGGTTGCCCTTCAAGGTAGGTGATCCCACAATACTGGTTTACAATTTCTAGGAGATCCTATTTTTTTCTAAAATCACATATTTTTAGAAAATATAATGATTTAAGTCATGAAAAGTTCCATTTAAATGGTTCCAATTAAAGAGGGTTTGATTGAACCACCTTAGATCAAATCCCCTTGGATAGAACCCCACTAGTTTTAAACAATACCTATAATGGAGTCTCCTTTACACCTATCAAAATGTTGATATAAAACCACTTTTGATTTACCTTTTGGGGCATCAAATGAATTCATTTAAAATTTATTTTTTGTAAGTATGTAGTTCTTATTATAAGCTTCCCAAAAAAGCATAATTTTAAGTAAATTTGAATTTATTATTATATTTAGTTTTTATTTCTTGTGAATGTAGGTTTTTCAACAAAAATCAAGCTCTTTGTTTTGCACATGTGGAAAAATAGTAGATTATCAATTTTTTTTTTGAAAAATATCAATTCCCTAGATATTGAAGTCCTTGATCCAATGAAAAAGAAATCAATTTTGATATACAGTTCACCTATGCCTGAATTGTAATTAGTTTAACTTCAAAACTTGGTTAAGGAAAAAATATTCAATAAAACACTATGAAACCAAATGAAAGCATGCTAGATATTATGGGTACAAATATAAATTTGAAAAAATTAAAATATTACCTTCATGGAAAAAGGTTATGTTGTATATGGTGATCATCACTCCTTAAAAATGGTGTTTACTAGAAAAAAAATAGTTTTTGAAGGAGATAATAAAAGAAGTACAATATGATTCCAAAATTTTTGAAAAAAATGTATTTAGAATCTACAAAAAAAATGTTACAAATCATTAGTTTGCGTCATCTTCAAATTCCTTATGGATTAGCCACTATAGGTGTTCAAAATTGAAGACTTAGTTAGAAAAAATTAGTTCAGTGTCCAATTTGGTGAAAAGTTCCAAACTAGTATTATGCGATCACCTAGGCCCCATCGAAGTTCAAATTGAATTTTCCTTAGGTTGAAAACATCCATTTTAGTTTCCCCTATTTTTCTTGGAGTTCAAAAGGTAACCTCTTGGGGCTTTTATTAGGGGCCAACTCTGCATCATGCTTTGGTCTCATGTTGAAATAAACTCGCACCTCCTAGTTCTCGTCTTCGTATTGAAATGTTCATAGATTCCCCATTCAATTTTATAAAGGATACCATCTGCTTGAGTTTGTATGTCTTTAGAGATCCTTACATTTCATTCTATACATAATTACTATATTATAATGGTTGAGACTTCCCACCACAATCTATCAATTGCAAATCCCTTCCCCATCAAAGGCCATGCTTCAAATACCTGTAATATACCATTTGGTAATGGCCCCACCCATTCTAGTTTAGCATAGAAAAGTTTCCAACATACTTGTGCCACCTTGCACTGAAGCAACAAGTGATTTATTGAGTCAAAATTATTATAGAAGAGGACACATCTATGAGGATCTAGTATTCAAATTCTCTATGGAAGATCCTTGCTTAAAATAATGAAATGCAAGAAAGTCTAAGCAAATACCCCTAATTTTAGAAGAACAAAGTTAATCCAACATAGTTGTGCAGGAGATGTTATTCTTTACCCATGTGTCCTTATGGATGTTAGGGTTAGAAATGGTAGATATCTAGCAATTAAATGCAGATTTAATTAATAAAAAAAGAAACTAAAACACATAGAAAATAAATCATAACATAGAGAATTTAACGTGGTTCACCCAATCTGGGCTACATCCACCAAATTCAAGCCATCCAATACTTTTATTATCCAATGAAAAACATATTACAATCTTGCAAATAATCGAGGTTTTCATCATACTATAACCCCCATCTGAACCCCCTTTTTAACAAGCTTAGAAGCTTCCAGATTAGGGTTTTATAAAATTGGGTTTTTTTTCTTTTTTCATTGATTTTTCCCTTTTTTGGTGACAACAAAAAAAAAAAGGAGAAGAATACATGTCGGGGTGTATAGTATTGTTAGATTTCTAGAAATCTGTTGCTAGACTAAAATGCTTCCACACAAGAGAGATAATGGCGAGAATGCTTGCTATATCAAATATGCAAGATTGATTCACGATTAATTGATACAAATGTACAAGATGAGGCTTGCTTATAAAAGGAAAGCATGCAACAACTAAATCTTATCTTGAGCAAAAGGTAGCTCGATAAGATAAGGATAAGATCCTATAACTTAGGAATTAAAGATTGCCAAAGTAAACTTATGAAGATGTAATTAAATAGTTAATTACACCAACACCCCCCCATAAGTGCAACTTAGGGAGAAGATTATAATGCAAACTACTATGGGTCCCGGAAACTAGGCCATGTTAGGTACCCATTTATAGATGCAAATGAAATGCAATCTCTCATAAAGCAGAGAAAAGGGGAAAACCCAGTGGGAAAAAACCCCTCTCCAAAAGAGAGAAAACAAAAAACAAGCATGATAAATGTAAGCATGATGTATGGAGGACTCAATGATACCCCCCAAGGACTACATCCATCATGAATATACAATAAATGACCCCCCCATAAGAGGGAAGGGATGAGATAAGATATCCTCTACAAGCTGAAGAAGCTCCAAAGCCAATGAAGAATGCCTGGAAACAAAAGATGACCCAATGTCTGCAAGCAACACATCTCCCCTTAGGAAGAAACAAATCCATAAGCTGATGAAGAAGCCACTCCATATCCAACTGAAAAGAGGAAGAATGAACGCTCAACATGTATGCCTCTAAAACTGAGTAGGAGCCTCCAAGCTTGAATGAGCCACAACATAATCATGGTCAAACTCAACCAAGAAACATGACAAATCAAGTGATGGAGGAGACTCGTGAATATCAATCTCCAAAGACAAAGAAGATGGTGTAACAGTTGTGCTAAAACTGTCATCAAAGAGGAGAGAAATCCCCTCAAGTGTGTCCTCCAAATCTGTAATATGAGACTCTAGGAACAAGGTAGAAATCCCTGTCAAATAATCATCCCACAAAGCAAGATCTGAAAAACTATGATTATCTGCTGAACAGAAGCAACAATGGCTGAAGAAGCAGGAGGTGGAGGTGTAGGAAGCTCAGCACTGGTCTCTAAAATACCAAGGTGTAGATGACCAAACTTCTCCTCACTAATATGGGTCACACTCAATGGAGTGTGTGATGCAGTCAAAGGAACATTATCAGGTTCTGAAGCAAAATGTGAAAAAGAATATACTCGAGATGAATGATCAACCATCCCGATTGCAACAATATCTCTAGTCTCCAAGTCCCTAATATACACCCTATCAGGAGTGAACTCAACTGTTTTACCTTGACCCCCATGAGTAATTTGATAAATAGAAAGGAGATTAGTGGTCAAAGAAGGAACACAAAGTACATCATTGAAAGTCCTTCCCCAATACCAATAGAACCCTTCCCACTTACCTTCATGAATGTATTGTTACCCATTAGAATGTGAGGTGAATTACAAGGCTCAAAAGAAGAGAACATTTCCTGTGAAGATGCCATATGATGAGATGCCCCTGAATCAAGAAGCCATCCTTGAGAATTAGGACTTGTAGAGGCCAAGAGTGCATGCCCTTTCATATGTAGCCCAGAAGTGGATGTTGTGTTCTCTGACTGTGATGATGATGGAGCTGCCGAATGTGATGGTGAAGAAGAAGTAGAAGACACTGATGAGGGCAGCTGAATGTTATTCTTTTGAAGAAGGTGGGTGAGTTCATCAATCTTCTTATTATAACATCTATGCTCATCATGTCCTAACCTTTTGCAATATGCACATTTGGACTTCTTCTTTTTTGATGATTCCTCTTTTGAAGAGGATGAGGACTCAGGAGTGCCATGTGAAGGAGAAACTTTACCTTGCTCATTTGACTTGGTTTCCTTTTTGTGCTTCTTTCCTTTGCCACTTGAAGCTTTTGTATCATTCACAATAAGAGCTTGAGATGTTGAAGACTTCAATGTACCCATGTGCAACAACTTTGCTTGTTCCCTTGTGAGCTGTGCAGCAAATTCATCAAGAGAAGGCATTTTATATGTATCGCCAAGAGCATCCATTGTAGCATAGAAAGTAGAGACAAACACAGAATATGAAGAACCAAGCTTAGCAAGAATAGAAAGTATCATTTGTTCATCCTCTTTAACAACCCCACATTTTGATAACTGCAATCTGAGAGAGTTGAGTTTAGAGAAAAAGTCTTGGATACTGTCAAAATCTGAAGGATTAAGACCCATCAGTTCATTTTCCAACTTAAATTTCCTTAGCTTGTCTGGCTTACCAAAGAGACTCTCCAAAGTAGTCCAAACGTCATGAGGATGTGTGCAAGACGCAACATGATATCTAAGATCTGGAGAAATTGATAGAAGAAGATTACCAAGAGCTTCATCCCTTCTATCAAACCATTTTCTTTTCTCTTTTGCTCCCTGTGGTTCTGGATCTTGACCAAATGTAATTCGTTGCAACTTTGATTTTAACAATAACAACTCCATTTGAGATTTCCACTCATGATAGTTATATGGAGTTAGAAGTACAATTTTTGGAAAATCCATGATACAATGAGATATTACAAGAGGATAACAACAAATTTCCCTCACAATACAAGAAATCAACCCCTTTGTCCCAAACAAGATTACACTTTTTTTTATAAATTTACAACAAAGTATCCCAAATTATCAAATCAGTAACAACCTAAAAATATGAAAATATGGAAACAAATCTGCAAAAAGTACATGAATAGATTTGAAGTACTCTCGAATACCTTCCAAATGCCACAAATTTGGAGAAAATCGGAGATCGAAGCACAAAGATATTAGCTCAGAGGTAAAAAATGGAGATCGGGCTTCAACCTAAGAAAAGAGGCACAAAACTGCAAAATCTCTACAAAAATATCCGCGACCACTAAAATCTCCACCTTCCGCTGATATCTCTTGCTGAAAAATTTTGCCCGGGAGCGTAAGGCGATAAAATGTAAAAAAGGCCTATAAAGGCACTTAAAGTAAATACACAGCACCGAAGGCTAAACTGCATGCAAAAACAAAGCACCTGGCATCTGTGGATAAGGTCATTCATATGATCGAGGGTTAACAAGTTGCAAAATAAAATCGCCTCACATAAAACCTTTACACAAACCCCATCGGTATTTATGCAATGTGTAAGGCAGAGTTTGAATATTTTAATATAGCCAACAAATCCAAAGACCAGCGACCATATTTTAAAACAAAGCCTTTATAATATTAAAGCCTATAGAAAATGCCAACTGCAAAATTTCTTTATTTGGCTGCAGACTTGCTAAACCTCCCGGCCGATGGATTCAATTGCCTGATAGATGTACTCGTCGATGCCATTGAAGGTCCCTGATCGATGGCTTCATTAATTGATGGTGATATATCTGCGCACGACAACAATGGAAGGCGCCCGCAGATCAGATCTGGCAATATATGGATAAGCCCGAACATCACAATCAGGAACCCGATGCACACTCGAGCGCCCGTGGCTATGCTGACACCGCCATCAATATCCGCACCGATGAAGCCGTATACCGCTGGATGGGTTTCGCATCTATATGTCGATGAAAGGACTGTCGGTAGAGTCTTCATACCCGCCAGTGGAGGAATGACATTGACCAATAGCCGAATGTAGAGAAGATTGAGCTCATACCCCTGAAGGACACGGATGTCAGATCCGATGTAATAAAGATATAGGTGTGCAGATCTAGCCCGGAATATGCCGATGCCGATGGCGATGAACTCTGCTTTGACCATAGATTGAATGAGGCAGCGCCGATGTATAGGGACACGTACTCATACCTTGATGACAGATCTAACACAGGACTGGACAGAGGGTATATCCCAAATAATATGCCAAACCAATAAATTATTTTTGCCCAAAAAATAATAGAAATTTGCCCCAAATTTTTAAATAAAATCCGCAGAAAATATTTAACAAAATATTTTTGTGAAAGGAAAGATTAAATGCTGGAGAAGAAGTTGTTCTGAAAGCGCAAAAAATTTGGCTCAAAAACAACTTTACCCAAAATGCATGAATTTACAGTCAAAATTCGTCTGCGGAACCTTCTGATCTCAACCATGAGGTTATCAAAACCCCAATCTGCACCCTGCAAAAAACCTCAAGCCAAAAAAATAAAACCCTCAGATTGGGAAGGAGTCTGCAACCCTGGAAGCTCTGATACCATATTAGATTTCCAAAAATCTATTGCTAGACTAAAATGCTTCCACACAAGAGAGATAATGGTGAGAATGCTTGCTATATCAAATATGCAAGATTGATTCATGATTAATTGATACAAATGTACAAGATGAGGCTTGCTTATAAAAGGAAAGCATGCAACAACTAAATCTTATCTTGAGAAAAAGGTAGCTTGATGAGATAAGGATAAGATCCTATAACTTAGGATTTAAAGATTGCCTAAGTAAACTTATGAAGATGTAATTAAATAGTTAATTACACCAACAAGTATACCATGGGCTATACAGTATAGCATGATCAGTCGCCACATACCAACAATGGATTCATAGCCCACTTTCACTAAATATTTCCTAGAACTTTCCACACACCAGTAGAGTATCTGGCTCATCTATAAATACAATATGTGTTTGGATAGCTTAGCCTCTGGCACTATTCCTTGAGTTTTAGGTAAGTAGGAAAGATACTTCCATGGGTATTTAGTCCTTCCTTTAGCTTCCCATAGGTTTGTATAGTCCCTAATGCAATACCCATACTTATCAATGACTTTTTGGATTGTGTCTTCGATGCACAAAAAATTATGTGGCTCATAGCCATTCCAAGATTCAAACCAAAAATATTTATCCTTCTTATCCTTCACCACTCAGATTATGTGATTAGTGATTATTGACTTGCAAGACAAAATAAAGTTCCATACTATTGATTCCCTCTATCGATTAGAAATGGTTAGAACTCTATTTTCCACATGAGAATCCAAGTATTTTCCCTATAGGATCTTGGCCCATGGCTCATCTTAGTTTTTGTACATATGCCATACCAACTTTACACTGAGCGCTTCATTGTGCAATATCAAGTCCTCGATACTCACTCCACCTTCAACCTTTGGCTTCACCACTGTTACCCATCCTAACAACAATTTCTTTTTCTATCACGCGCCACATGCCAAAGATGTTTATGTTTTAGATCACCATTAACTATTTAACCACCCTTTTTGGTAGTTTTAGGCATGTTAGCATATATATTGGAATAGCCACTAAAACCACCTTTATCATTATTAGCATGCTTGCTAATATGAGCCACCTTCCACTCTAAATTTTTGTTCTGAACATGTACCTATCCAATTTCTATTCTCATAATGAAGGATTGGAATTCCTATAGAATAGAGGAATTCCTAGATATTTCAATGGGATTCATCTTGTATTAAAACCCAACACACTTGCTATTCTATGCTACATTATTTTTTTAGTATTGAAAAATATAGAACTAATTTTTCCCTACTCACTACTTGACCTACTTCACAATTCAATTTTTCTAGAACCACCTTGTTTTTTTTTGTTTCTTCCAATGATCAAGTGCAAAATAGGATGGTATTGTCAGTGAAGAACTAGTGTGATATGGGTACGATAAATTCTAAAACTTTTATGTTGTTCCAACTCCTCAATTCATGGAGTAGGGAAATATTGTAGCTTAGTTCTTCAATCATTAACAAAAAGAGGAAGGGAGACAATGGGTCTCCTAGCTAGATCCCCATAGCACTACTAAAATACACATAGGGTACCATTTATTGTGATTAAATAACTTGGCATTGATATGTATGCTTAGACCCACTTCATCCACTTGTCTTCAAAGCCCACCTGCTTCATTATCTTGAATTTTTGAAATCTCTCAATGTGATCTTGAGGCTCAGTGTCTAGACTTCCTTCTTATTAGATTTCTAATCCTAAAGCTTCCATATCTAACTTGTAGGTGAGTTTCCATGAAGATGACAACTTTTCAATGCAACTTTGAAATTTGGAAACTTTGCACTTCAAATGATCTTGAAACTTCTTCAACCTAAATCTAAAAATACAAAAATGCAAGAGAGGAAAAACTTGTTGATTGTTAGTAAATGGGGGTTTGCATTAGCCAAACCCCTTGTTGGCAATTAAACCTTGGAATGAAATGAAATAAAGAAGGAAAATGATGAATGAATAAAGTGCTATGTTGCAACTCACCAAACCTGTATTATGAAATCTGAAAACTTGTGTGAAGTGGCTTGAATGTAGATCTTGACTTGAATTTCTTTCTTTAATCAAAACCCTACATCATAAATGTTTAGTGAAAAACACACATAATGAAAGAATATTGTTGACATGATGCTTGAATCTTAATGTTGTCTCCAAATGCTTGATGAATTTCTCTTGAATGTTCTTGTGTCACTTGTAAACTTTGTAGGATTCTCTCATGAATTTCTTAAAGATAAATGAGTGAAAGAACCTTGTATTTACTTATCTAGATGCTTAATATCCTAAAACTACATCACACCAAGCTGGCATATGAATTCATTAATTAAAGGAGACTAAATCCCACCAAGTTTTGAAATTAAATCCCAAAAATAACTTAAGGGGGACTAAGACACACTTGTTAGTGTCTTAGTCCCGAGGCTTAAAACTCAAGGAACAGATTCCAAAGAGGGGCCTATTTAATATGCATTTGAAAAAGAGGGGACCCCAAGACCTTTTGAGAATAAAGACACCTTAGGTGTAATCTTAGTCACAATCCAAACATTAGGGACACACAACCAGAATCGTTAAATTATCATTTACCCTTTGATGTTTGTCATGATTAACAATAAAAAGATGCATTTTATTAGGTTTTTGGATGCAAAATATGACCAATTAAGACATAAATAAGGATAAATAAATCAATTTAGCCCCAAATAAGTGTGAAAATTCTAGGTTATGCATTTTCCCGCACTATTGTTTCTTGTAATAATATGATGCCAACATTCAAACTATCCAACTAGTGCTTGACTAGTCTCTTTTGGTTAGGGGCATTTGGGCCCTTAATGTTCTAGGTGAGGATCCTCATCTTCGTACAAGGGAGAGCAACCTCCCTTGGATATACTCATGTAGAATTTCATTGAGGTTCGATCACCTATCAAAGCCTCTTTTTCCCTCTTCTATTTATTTGGTTTCCTTCCTATTCTTGGAGCTGAGGCAACCTTTGAAATTTGGAAGATGTGCCTCAGTTGAGATATTCTAATGGAATATTTTTCCTTCGAACCATATTCCCCTTTTATTTTATTCAATACACTTGTTTTAAAAGTTTCACCATTTTGTATCAAGGAAATCTCTATTAGTGGTAACTCCTAATTCTTCATTAATTCCCCTTCCTCCATATGAATTGAGTTTTATGGTTGGATGGCCATTAATGGTTCTACAACCACTAAGGTCCATGCATTTTCCTTTCCATCCTTTTTTTCCTACTTGTTACTGGTTTCCTTAATCATTTCCTATTTTTTTCTTTTCACTTTCCAAACTTCTTTAATTGTTTTGGTTTCCTTATGAAATATTCCTTTGAGTGGTTATGTCATTTGTAGTTAAGGCACTGGAAATTTTTTGGGATTTCCACTTCAATTGATTTATTCATTTTTGCTTTCATAGAGGATAGATAAATTTCCTTAGGAATACAATATATTGTAAGAATTTGGATTCTTGTATAGATCAAGGATTTGTTATTCATCAAGTCTATGGCAATTGCCAACCCCGTTGAGTCCCTTATGTTTGTTAAGCATCAATGAAACCAATACTCAAAGTGTAAGTTGTTGAGTCAAATCCATGTTGGGCCATTTTGTGGATTGAATAAAAGAGGATTGAAATTCCTTTCTCACTTTTGCAAATAAAGGAAGGAGCCTCCATTTTTCCATCTATCATTCTCCATCACCTTAGCTCTTAGTACATCATTTTCAAGCACTTCAATGAAGAATTATTTTAGTAGGAAATTCAATATTAATTAGATTCTTCATAGTTCTTGGAGACCCATTCACTAATTTCATTATGTGTAAAATGTTTACGCAAAAAATCTCCCAATTATAGTGGTCTTTTCAAAAACCTCTACATCTTCTTCCACAATTTCCATTACATCAACCTTGTAGGGTTTTTCACTATGTGATGTATTATTTGTACCAACCCCATCGCAATTATCTACACCCACCCTAGATTCTTCAATCTTCTTGGCTTCCCTTCTAATTCACTGCACCTTGTCATTGCATTCACCATTGAAATCCTTACCTACAACAAATTCCTCTTTCATCATCCCTCCCCTCAATTGTTAATTGCATCTATATTTATTTGTATAAGATTTATCTAATTTTTAAGTTTTTTTTATCTTAACTAGTTTAAAATATTTTTAATTTTAGTCTTTCTAAGAATTATTGCTACTTTTACTTTGGATTTCCATAATATAGGTTTATATTGCCCGTAAATGAAACTTATTGCTACCACTAGAGACTGTTTCTCTCTATAATTCTAAATTGTATTCTATTTCAACTAATTTTATTCAAATATAATAGAAATGTATTATTTTCCATATTGAGTTATTAATTCTTTAAATAATTTTTGTATAGATTTTATCCTTTTGTTGCTCCTTATCATTTTGTCAATGTAGTATATCACTTTCTATTGTGTATGAAAAGTAAGTAGTTATTATAATACTACAATAATTTTTGTATAATTACTATGCATAATATGGTGACTAGAATTAAATAGTGTTCATGTGTAAGAACATAAATGAGTTTTTTGATTCATCTACTCCACTACATTATAAATAAAAGTAAGATTGTCTATTTGTCAATCAATAATGCAATTTAATTGCAATATATAGTTATTTCAATTATTTCACAATAATTATTTGGACATGTAAAGTAACCAAAGAAATTCATTCAACTAAACTAAATAACAATATACATTTCAATCATGGAATGTCACTCACTCCTTTTACGTCACAACATATCCTAACATATATAATTTAGTAAAAGGAAATACTCCATCCAATTATATCATGTAAGAATTGAAGGGGTTTTATTCATCTAATACACTAGGTGAGAAATAAAAGTAAGGTACAATATTTTTCAACCAATAAATTAATTTAATTACAATGACATGAGGAAAATTCATGTATAACAATTAGAAAATTCACCCTCAATTCACGGCCAACAATAGGAAAATTCAGCTCAATTCACTACCAACAATTGGAAAATCACTGTCAACATTTCCAATGAATAATATGGTAAATAAATATAAATAATATTCAAGTAAGAATTGAATTTTTTTTATTCATCCAATACACCACGTGACAAATAAAAGTAAGCTTTTATGTTTTTCAAGAAATAAACTAATTTAATTTAGGAAAATTCGCTGCCAACATTTCACCTCAAGGAAAGTTCACCACTAGCAATTCACCCTGAGAAAATTCACTATCAATAATTCACTACAGGAAAATTCACCCCTATGAAAAATTCACCTCAATGAAAATTTGATTGCAAACATTTAATGTGATGAATTTTCCCCTAAAGTGAATTGTTGGTGGTGAATATTCTGTTGCAGTGAATTGTTGGGGGTGAATTTTCCTTGCTATGAATTTTCTATGGCAGTGAATTTTCCCACGGTTAATTCTAAGCAATGAATTGTTGGTGGCGAATTTTTGGACAATGAATTTTTGGCCCTAAATTTTTCTAGAATCAATTACAATACATAAGACATATCAATAAACAAAGAAAGGTAATCACCTAAATTAAAACATATTATTCATATCAATTATTAGTAGTTATATCATAAGAGTAATGCATAATATATTAACTAGAAATAAATTGTAAGAACTTGCCTCGAATGTGTAACACCCCACCTTGCATGTGATTATGGATGACAAATAGTGTGATCATTTGATAATATTCTTGATTAGGCCTAATATGTTTTATGTGATCCTAAATAGATGGTAAGATGTATTATGGATGACAAATAGTGTGATTATTTGATAACATTCTTTCTTATGCTACCGTGAATGTAAGACCTAGTTCCGTATCCCCCATTTTATTTCAATCGAACAAGTAGTTAGATGTTAATTATGATGAAATGAATGATAAAAATCTTCTTATGATTCATGGGCATTAACCTTGATTTAATTATGATATATGCACATGTGAATTGTTGGATATAACTTGAAAGAGCTGGGTTATTTGACATATTAAATTTTGGTAAATGGTTCATTGTTAATGTTATAGGAGTTTAAAATAAATTACTAAGGTGGTAAACAAAATGATGGAGTGACTATTTCATTGACTATATTATTGTATTGGAGTAAGTGTCTATTTCCTTTTATTATAATGAAAATTGAATCATTAGGTTCATGAGTGAAAATTATGTGAATTGGATTAGCTAATAATAAGAAGAGATAGGTGATCTAATCATGTTGACCTTGGTAATGTGCATGAATCAAATATGCAAATAGGAGGATAAATAAATGTTGGAATCAAATCAAATACATATTTGGGAAGTTCTAAGTGTAGCCCTATTTGACTTAGAAGGGTTTGAGGTTTTATTATTGGTTGAGTGATTATGTTTGAATAGAATCCAATTGTAGGACATGTTATGTGAGTTTGATTGGGGTTGGAACCCTTGGTTAAGATCAAAATTCGTATGGATTTTTGTGTGGGTTTTAAAAAGGGATTGCTAATAAATTTCCTTGGTTTTTGAACAAGAGTAGAACCCTAGGACCTATACCTATGGGTTTGGAACCTTTTTGACACATGTGAACTTGTCCTTGGAGTTTGAAAAGACACCTCAAAAGTCCACATTCATGAATGTGACAAACTCAAAAAGTGTTGGGACTTGGGAAGAGTGACTTGTCACTCTCAACCTCCTACTCCCAAAAATTTCTTGGAATTGGCACAAGACCCACACATGTGTGACCACTTGTGGGAAAGATTGTAGGTTTGGAGGATCCCTATATATCTCAAGAATATGTAAGATTTAGGCATTGCTAGTTCTCCTCTTGGAGAACTTGAATAGAGATAGTGAAGAGGATGAGAAGAGAAGATGATCCCATCTCTTTGGGAAGGTACTATTCAATATGGCTTGGCTTGGAGAGGAAGGATGGATAAAAGAGTTAAATCCCATGACCTATAGAAAAGAGATAAGTTTTCCCTTCAATTTTTTCTTCTTCTTTTATCTATTTTTTGTAAGTGATATGTTGCATGGATTATAGTTGAAACAAAGAGTGGAAGACCTAGATGCATTAAATTAGGTGCTATGTGGCTTTTATTCCTTTGTAAAAAAAATAAAAATAAAAAATAAAAAAATAAAAAAATGAAAAGACTACATTCATCATCTTGGAGCTAAGAGACTTCCTTGCTCAAGGGTATGGCTAGAGCCCACGAGGCTCCATGACACCATTTCAGCAGGGTGGAGAGCAAGCCTTGTTTATTTGGATTTCATTATATTATGTTGTAATATGGAAGACTTAGAAGGTTGCATTTTATTGTAAAAGGAGACAATTTATAAACATGTGTTAGAAGAAATGCTTGAACTAAAAGTTGTTTTCTTTTTATTTATTGAAAGTTGAGGAAAATACCATGTAACCTAATTTTACTTCTCTTGTAATTAAATGGATGTTTAATATGCGATTTTAAATGTGGAGTGAATGAGGTAAAAATATTATTTAAATATATTGTGTACTTTTATCGCAAATGAAAACATTAAGTTTCAGTAAAAGTCCATGAATCTCTATGTTAATCTTATTTACAATTTCTCCATCCAGAATGCCATAAATTTGACCAAAGCGAAAGAAAAACACAACTAACTTTTTTTTGAAAATGTATGTGCTGACAAACATCATACTACTTTCGAGGCTCAAAAATAAGTACACTACACATATCTAACAACATTTCTAGTGCAATGTTAATAGTGAAATGTCACTCAAGAGCATGGAATGAGGTTAAAAAAAATAGGCATGTGGTGTCCATTGTGTCTACCCTCAAGCAAAGATGAGAAGGGGCTTAGTTCTGAATATTACCATTCAGAAGTGTGACCTTATCTTACTTGGGGTTATTGATAATAGTACAATTCACTGATGTCATTCGGTTACCCCACCCTATTGTTTTCTAGCTCAACCGCATGATTAGAGTAATAATACCATGTATTACAAATGATCCTATTATTCCTCCATGTAACTTTTGAGGATGGTTGTTTGCTATCAATGTTACCGATGATCCAATTATCAATATTAGCATTTTAGTTTAAGGTAACGTTAATACTAGTGTCTTCCCCAATGTTAATATTGTAAAATATACATTTAATCATGGCGTGGATTATAATTCTATTTGCCAATTTCAACCTCATATTGAATTTCCCAACTTTGTGTTAGTACTACTCCTCTATATTATTGCTATCATCATTATTAAGTTTATTGCCAATACCCTTAATCTTACAAATAAGATGATTATAGGTCCTAATGTTTCCCTTTTTCCCTATGATAAAATTATTGTTGTTTTATTTATTTATCTATTTACTCTTTGATATATATTCTCTATACACAAATATATGCTATTTACTTTTAGGAACATTTTAAAATAATAATAACAATAATCCTATTCCACTAATTATATTATCTCCTATATATATATATTATATCCTATATATATATTATATATATTACTTTACTTAAAAAAAAGAAAACCTACATTACATTAAAGGATATCCTTTCTTTCTAAGGAAAATCTAATAAGAACTAACCTTTATCTTTATACATTTATACATGCTTTTATATTAATATGACCTTTCTTTTTCTTTTAAGAAAAAGACTTACAAGCCACGTAGCCCTTAAGTTCTTATTCTTTTATGTTTATTTTTTTAACTTTATTATCTTTCTTTTTAAGATTACTTGAATGTTTCGCATGTCCTACTTATAGGGATATTATTTTATTTGAATCTTGTTCTAGTATGATGAGGTAATAAGTAAAAATAAAGTGAGCGCAAACATTAAGTGATCTTGGTGTTAACAGATTTGAAATTTGTCAAATGCTCATATGTTTAAGTGTGAGGAGTTGAAATGGAGAAGAACGGCATTGCCTTCATTTGCATCGACAGAGGAGTCTGGCACCGCATAGGACACTTTGTTCAAGGTAAAAGGGTAGAAAGCTAAGTGACTACTCGTATGAGGCAACAACATGAAACTAGCAATACTCTCCTCAATTAAATATATCAGTATTTAGTGTTCCATTAATAGTATGCTAGACTAAAATTATGTGCAGTATACTTTACTTGTTGCTATCGCCATCACTGGCACTCCATTTTCTTCCAAATTGCAGAGGTAGAATGAGGTGGGTAGGTACCTACATTTAAAGAATGTGATGATAGCCTTTTAGTCCCAATTTAATGATAGCACCTGACACACACTAGTGACAACGCATAAATCTCAAAAGCTGAGGCACATAACTTATGCCCACAAATCTGCTCCTTCAGTGCCCACACATTTCTCTTAATATTGGTTGGGTGAACCAAATAGGGGATGTGACAAATGCACTCATCAATCTAAGGGAACAATTTATTCACATCCAAAGACTAGTCTGGCACAAATTTCAATTTATTTTATTTTATTTTTCTTTTACACCATAGACACATTAACTTCACTTTTTCTCTACTCCTTATATCTCACCCATTTAGACGCTCAGAAGAGTCATTGGTTCGACAATTCTCTTGAGGCATTGTGAGTTCCTATGCATTTTTCAGGATATCCATGCTGAGGGCCACAACAGAGGTTGCAAAATCTATATTAGCCAAGAAATGGTTTCTTGCAACCCGCGCAGGTATTGTTCCAACTCTTATTCATTTATTCTCCCCTACTCAACGGTTTGGGTACTGAGCAACAATACGATCTCACCCTACCCGCGTATTGCATGTTGAATACCACAGGCACACATCCATCGCTAAAGATTAAAGTAGGGCTATAATGACTAATAGAAGTTTAATGCTTGGCCTCCCTCCCAGGAATTCAAAAGAGATTTAGCCTTCCATATAGTTCAACGCATACCTAGGACTATTGTTTCATCTCAAAATAAACATTTCTACCCGGCCAATATTTTAGACCATTATTACTAACAGGAAGGAATAGAAGTCAAAGCACTGCCATATGAGAAGATGTAGGCATTGATAAATGTACAGTTATATTTAGTTTAGGTATGTTGAAAACTCCAGATTCTTAGACATTTAAATTGAAAATACATGTATACAGAGTAATTCAGACTCACAGTCTTCTTATCTGCTGTTTGGAATGAATGATTGTAATATCTTGTTTACTTTACTTTTATATGTCCTCGACATTCTGTTCCTAAGTGAGTGACTCAAAACCACTATATGAACACTACTCCCCGACTTGTATATAGTCACAACTCACTTATAGTGGTGTTGAGGAAGGATAAAGATTATTATATTTTCTAACCAAGAAACTGCGGATGTATTATAATTCTATATCCCAGTATCTTGCACAGATTTTTTTGTTTTTGTATATAAAGTGAAAATGAAATCTAGAGTATTCACAACAAAACATATAAATACATTCCTATAAAATTTTCTAGAACTCTAGATAAAATCTGTAAGTGTCATATTCATTGGATAATATATCTTCCTTCATTCATTTATTTACTTATTTATAAGTTCTCTTATGATAACTATAAGATACTAATGTATTGTTCAAACATATATTTATCTCTCTTTAGTAGATTATTATGTCTGTATGTACAGAGAATTTTCTTGTTGCACTTTTAAACCACATGACAAAGAATGATAAAAGAAAAGGGTCCAAAATATAATCTCTTTCTATTGAAAATTAATTCCTTACTGTACTCTTCTTGCAAATCTGACATTTCTAATTACAAAAGAAATATCTAGATGCTCCCAAAAACACTTTGCAATAGATAAGTAGTGAAAGCAGTTCTTTATGCACCTCTACTAGGCCCCCTTTTATTTTTTAGTAACGACATCATAAACTACATTATCTTTCTTGGATATTCTTTTCTTTTACATAAACATATTTCTACATCCCAAGTAATAGAGCTTACATCAAAATATCATTTATTTATTTAAGTATTCATCTTTACAACATTACATAGAAATGAAATAATTGAAAACCAAATGTTGCACAAGGTCTTGCTCTCCACCCTTCCATAATGGCGTCATGGAGCCTCGTGGGCTCTTGCCATACCCCCGAGCAAGGAATTATTTAGCTCCATGATGATAAATGGAGTCTTTTCTCATTTTTACAAAGAAATAAAAACTAACATAGCACAAACTTAATGTATCTAAGTTCTCTACCTTCCATTCTCCACCATGATTCATTCCATATTTCACATCCTTACCACCAATAACAAAGGGAAATAGTAGTAGGAGAGAATGCTTATCTCTTTATATGAGGAGGCTAACTCCTTGAACCTTCTTTCCTCTGCCAAGCCATCTTGATCATTCTCTACTATCTCCATTAGAGTTCTCCAAGAGGAGAAGTGGGAAATGCCCAAATCTTCCATCTTTTTGAGATATATAGGGATCCTCAAAACCTACACTCTTTCCCACAAGTTCTCACACATGTGTGAGTCTTGTGCCAATTCCAAGAACTTTTGGGGAGTAGAAGGTTGAGAGTGACAAGTCATTCTTCCCAAGCCCCAACACTCTTTGAGTTGTCACATTCATGAATGTGGACTTTTGAGGGGTATTTTCACACTCCAAGGACAAGTTCACATGACAAAAAGGTTCCAAACCCATAGGTATAGGTTCTAGGGGTCTATTCTTGTTCAAAAACCAAGGAAATTGACTCAATAATCCCTTTTTAAAACCCACAAAAGAATCCATACGAATTTTGATCCTGACCAAGGGTTCCAACCCCAACCAAACTCACATCACATGTCCTACAATTGGATTCTACTCAAACATAATCACCCAATCAAAAATATAACCTCAAACCCTTCTAAGTCAAATAGGCTACACTTAGAACTTCCCAAAGATATATTTGATTTGATTCCAATATTTATCCATCCTCCTATTTGCATATTTGATTCCTTAGCCCTCCAATACATTTACTCTACTTGCTTTTAGGTCTCGGATGGAGTTAAATTTATATCCTCAACAAGAAGTCTTTTGATTTGCACTTGATGGTTATCCCTTCTCATGCTAGCACCGTTATCTTCTCGACCTTTAATGTTAATCCTACATCGCCTCATTTAATTTCCTACACAACATAATTAAGCACAATTAGACATATTAATAAACAACATTAATTGTAAATCAAATCTTTGTAACTTTATTCATGAATCATTTACATAGCTAATTACTCTTCCAATGTAATACGACACAACAATTATCTTATTTCAAATTCATCTTATAAGTTTGAATCTTATACAATAATTCGCATGCACATACATCTTCATTAAGTAAAATAACATAACATAAAACTATAAGGTTACTGTTAGACAATCATCTTCATATCGCTTGCAATATATCTAACCATCTATTTAGGAGGAATATATAACACTTTAAGATTGTATTAGTCACATGCAAAGAGAGGCTCCTACAAAAAAGACATCGAGGCCAATGATGATGATGATGATGACGACGACGATGACAATGATGAGGATGATGACGATGATGATGATGATGATGATCACGATGGTGATGATGATGATGAGAAAGTTGGTGATAGTAACTAGTGACATTCACGATCATATAGACTACATCATGGATCATTGTTGATATATTGTTATGATGACTCTTTTCATGGTTACTATCATATGTATCATTTTCATGGCCTACAGTACTATATTATTGAGTTGTATCATATTGACATGTATCATTTTCAATTTTTCACTATATCATTTGGACATGTATCATCTTGACTTGTATTAGTTTGAGTTACATAATTTATCAATTTTATTTATATCATTTGTACATGTATCATTTTCACTTATGTCGACTGTTGGACATGTATCATTTTAACATGTTTTTGATGTACTGGCATATTTGACTTTCACTTGTTTTAGAAGTATATATATGATGATGATCTTATCGTAACATTGACTTGTCAATTTATATATATTAAAAGTGTTTTATGATTTTTAGATGGATATTTATTACGTGATGATGATTTTTAATTTCATCGTCAGATGGATTTTTTCAAATTCAATTAAATTATAGATATTTGACTCACTTGTTTTAATTATAGATGATGATCATGTTACAATAATGGTTTAGGCGGTGATGAAAGGTAAAATTAATTATTGGCACCTCCAAAATGTAATTGAAAGTTTTGCGGTGAGCCACATTAAAAGAGGTGGTAATGTGGAAGTGGATGTCTTATCTAAATGGGCTTTATATTTTGGTGAAATGGGGGAATTTAGGTTGGAGGATTTTAGAGGTGTTAAGTTAGCGAACAATTCCTTAAATGAACAAGGTGGCAAAGCGAGTGAAGTAGGTTTGACATGACAAGTGAAGGCAGGGGTGGCGAGTGGTGGTGAAGTAGTACTTCATTAATAGAAAGTGTGGGCAATCCAAGATGGTATTAAATGCAAGCCCTCGATTAAGATGTGTTAATTGCATTTGGAAAGGGTCAAGAAAAACTCTACAACAAACTTTGGTGGTGGCGGAACTAGTTGTTAGGAGAAATGGAAGCAAATTCCCCCTTCTAGTCATGAAGATCTTTGGGCCTATTTTATGGAGAGGCATCCGGAAAAAGACTGGACGACCTTTTCCTTGTTGACGATGAGTGGCTAGTGCAGTGTGCAAAAATGATTTGTGGAAGGGATTTCGGTTCTCTGAAACACAGATACTGAACCAACATGGACGTTTACTCCTTAATTGTGGCGTGGGGCTTGGATTTAGGTGAACTAGAGGAAATGGTGAGGATGGTGATGCAGAAAATTGTGCATGAAGATTTTCCAGTAGGCATGGAGTCCATTCTTGAATGGGCAATTTTGGGTGTAGGTTTAGATTATTCTAAAGGATTGGTAGATGATGAAATTGAGGAGCTCTATGGGAGACTGGGGCTCAAACCCTTTATTCATTGGCCCAAAGGAAAATAAAAATCTCATTGTCGTGAGGAAGCACATTTGGGATGGAAAGTGCTCAAACTCTTCATCGAACTCATGGAGGTTGATGAAGTTCTGGCACAAGCAAAGGAAAAGATGGAGGGATTGGAAGTGAAAAGGAAGCACCAGAATAAGAATTCGGGGAAGCGGCAGAAGTCAAAGGAGCCTCTAAAGGAGATAGCCAAGCATCTATTGGGTTCGAGTGGAGCTCGTTAAGACTGGCCATGTTTGTCTGTGTCTGATTTTGTTGTATTAAAGTGTGTAACTCTGAACACTGTTAATGGTGGTTATTTTTTGTAAGGATTTTATTGGTAAATAGTTACAGAGGTTACAAGGCTTATTTAATATTTTACTCTGCATGTTAAGGTGCCTCTGGCTTTTGTCATTTATTGTGGAATTTTGGTGGGTAATGACACTAAATAATAGATGTAATTTTTTATCTTTACAAGCAATACAAATTTTTTGTGTTACCGACCCAAAAAAAATAATTGTCTTGTTATTTAATCATATGAGTTAAATAATTAAATTACTTAGTCTATAATCATATGAGTTATTTAAGAGGCACAATATATTTAATTAATTAAATTGAAATAAAACATATTAAATTAATAAAAGGAAGCAAAACAAGAAGCATTTTTAGAAGCAAAAGAGGAAGCAAAACAAGAAGTATTTTTAGAAGCAAAACAAGAAGCATTTTTAGAAGCAAAAAAGGAAACAAAAAAATAAGCATTTTTAGAAGCAAAAAAGGAAGCAAAACAAGAAGAATTTTTAGAAGCAAAAAGGGAAGCAAAACAAGAAGCATTTTTAGAAGCAAAAAAGGAAGCAACAATGGAAGCCAAACTAGAATAAATCTTGGAAGCAAAACCGGAAGCAAATGTGGGAGAAAAATTGGAAGTAAAACTGGTAGCAAAACTGGAAGCAAAATTGGAAGCAATACCAGAAGCAAAACCGAAAGCAAACCTGGAAGCAAAACTGGAAGCAAAACTAGAAGCAAAAATGGGAGAAGACATAGAAGAAAAACCAGAGGCCTAATTGGGTGTTAATTTAGGCGCTATTTTAGTTGTAAGCAGAGGTGTTATTTTTTACGCTACTTTTTGGGGCTATTTTAGGTGCTAACGGGGGTGTTGTTCTTTTCCAGCACTAATTACGGCACAAACTCTGACATTACATCCAACACAATAGTCGGTGTGAAAGTCGATGCCAAGATGACCATGTTTGTTTGCACCGAGTTTAGCGTCGACCAACTCGCCCAATTTGTGGGCTGAAATACACTGAAATCCAATGCTATTTTAGGTGCTATTTTCCTATTCTGCTGTAGTGCAATGATTCCATATCTATGATTTATAGTGTCATCCGGAGTCAATACATGTCAAGTGGGCTTAGATTTCTTATAGACCATTCATCAACCCACTCCTTCAAATCACACTAATTCCAAGCTTTATCTATACATGAAGAACAAAATCATACCATCTTTGTGTATGAATACTCCAGGAACCTGCATTAGAGCTTCTAAAAGAGTGTAACTCACTTGATCCTATCAATGTACAATAATCCTCATATTTTACAATGTCGATATCATCTACCAACCAAAAAAATCTATGAACCATAGAATTACCTAGACCTACTATAGTGTTACACCATTCAACAATAAATTCACATATGCCAAATCTATATTATCTTCATTCTTCAACTCTTCTCATGCTAAGGATCTTTTATTACATGCTCTCGCACCATCATGCTCCCCCTTTACATGCCAAACCTCATAGAAATCCCACATATGTTGAACACTTATGATCTTATGCATTCTACTCAAACAATAAAACATCTACAAGTTTTTGAATTGTGATGCACAATTATCTAACCATATTATATGCTAATAGAATGATATGCCCCTTTATTCAAATCATAGTAGAACATCTAAAATCAACCTTGCACGAACTTTGTAGAATGTGTGTGATCATCATTGATATAAAAACGATACTCCCTTAAGATCTTTTTATCATCCTATATACTATCACCCACATGAATAAATGTTATATGCACAAATATAGCAACCTATGTGGAGTTATAATACTATGATTGCACCCCATTATGTGGCTATAGACTGTAGTTCTCTATAAAATTGACAACTAAAACAATGGTATCAAGTGGAAACATGTCCTTGCATAACTCAAATTACAAGTCCAACCATCAAGCTCTACGAGTATTCTTTGAATACTCATACACTATAGTCTCTAAAAAAATAGACATAAACTAATACACTAAAATCCTTTCACTGACCAATTCACACATTTTTTCTTCTATACCATCTTTTATATTTGCAAAATTCTACATGTTCATTTCTAATCGCATGTTTACCTTCCACGTGCTCACAAATTAGCAAATTTTGCAAGCCACCACAATGATCACAAGTGTCATCCAAGCATAAGTTCTTGTAGAATAATTGACCATCCACTGTTTCACATAGCATTCTTGATATAAATTCTCCTGAAGATCTAGGTAGAGCATGTATGTTACATTCCTACAAAACATTTTAAATATATAAATCTAAATGTATATGTCGACCTAAACAGCATAATGGTTAGAAAACTCAATATATAGTCTAGAACAATAATTCTAAGTGATTGTGTGATTTATTTTGACATAAAAAGGATTTAGTATTTCAAAATACCTTTGATAAATTTTAATTTGAGGATACAAATCTAAAAATTTGTTTGAGTCATATCCAAAAAATGCTTTGGATGTCAATCATAGTTTTAAATACCAATTCTCTTTCTTACAACATCTCTTTGATTAGGAAATACCCTTGTTTTATTCTTACAAAATTATTTAATCAAGGATCTCAAGGCTTCAATGATTGGTTTATCTTTATGTGGTAGTCTACTAGAGAATACCCATAATGAACATTGCTATTTTGGTCCTCTAATCTTTGGTGCCTTTCAATGACTATCATTAGAGTTTTCTACTTATTATCAATACTTGACTTATCTTTCTAATGAGATGATATTTCTTGGTTTGATTTCTTACTATTGTTGATATACTAGCATGTTGTATGACATTACTATCTTTGGTACATGAGGTGGAAACCACACTCTCATATGCACTCATTAGATTTTTAAAAATAAATTTCTCACTTGAAGTATCTGATGTTCTTCGCAACAAGGAAGTCTTTCGCACAAGGGAAGATCTCAATCTTTCCATCCTTTAAGGCCCTTCAAGAGTCCAAAACCAATTTGTATATGTATATTTGTTATGAAATAATTTGAAAGTGATATTATGTCTGCTGATTTAATACTATAAGGAAACTAGATGGGTCATAGGATTTTGAATATCCCAAGTGCCACATTCTCTTCATTTATCATTGATGCTACAATTGAGGGGATATAGCATGCATGGAAGACTTGGAGTATAGGTTTAAAAAAGGAGTCATTGAACCACATTATCAAAGGAAAGCCTTATAGGCTAGCTTATATTCTTCAATTAATATTTTAATAGTACTCTTGGAAGTTATGTATTGCAGAAAACCATTGATAAGCTATCGATTGATCTGTAATAATGAATGAATGACTAAATACTAACATATATTGTTACCTAGTTCTAAACCTTTGTATGAAGCAATTAAATATTTGAAGCATTAATCACGTATTTGTCTATATATTTCAAAGTGGGATGAGGATTATATGGAAATTTGTAAACATTATAATATACAAATCTGTATATATAGAGGATAAAGTATTACAAACTAGATTATGCAACTAGTTTGACAAATGCTTGCATTGTAAATCTTGTAAAATATCTAAAATATTATTCAAAGTGGTAAGGAGTATTATATCATGTCTTTTATTATATATTTTATGTCCCACTTTCAACTTCTATTGCCTCTAAAAATGTATTTTTTGAATACAATGTATGAATTTCTCAACCTTATCAACTTTCAACTTTCAAGTCAATATTTTCTCCCTTTTTTGATGATTAGTCCTCAACATCAAGTATACTTGGAGGGGAGTAACCATAACATGTTTTAAATTATGAGAGATTTGTTGAATAATGAATCACTTAGTTGAAGGGATGTTGGATATATGTTCAACACAATATTCTCATCCCACATTTTTGGGTGCCTCACATTGCAGCCCTACAGAAAATAAAAGAATGTTATATTTACTATCTAGACTTTATCATCTATTTAAGGATAGAAATTAGTGTTTATCTTCAATTTAATATTCATTTTTTCCCATATAATACACCATAAATTACTATGGAATCTTGAAACTTGGTCTAATATATTGACACATTTGAAAATAAAAGTTTAGTTGCATCCTTACCCATGTTTCCAATTGCTTGGGATTAAGACACTTATCTTTCTAAATCTATCAACTAACATGAAAATATAGTCATTCCCTTTTTCTTTTAATGGGAAAATTACCTACATAATTCATTCATATGTTTTTATATTCTTGAGATGAAATAGGAAACTTGGTTTATATAATCCTCATTTCTTGTTACTTGTCTTGCTAACACTACATAACTTACAAATTGGAATAACGTTATAGGCTTAAAAATTCTTAATGATAAATTGAAAGAGTTAAAGGAAGGACCATATATATCAATTTTATAAAAGAGAAAATGGTTCCTACTGACAAAAGAGTGAAAACTAGTCCAAGTACCAAAACTAGAAAAGTAGCAAGAAAAAAAACTTTAAAGAGGAAAAGAAAGAACTACAATATTTTTTCAAACTCCATAATAGTTTCTATCAACAAGAGCTTAAGGTGGTAGAGATCCATAAAAATATGTAAATAGTATTGTTGTGTCTAGGTGTCTAGGTGTCTATGTGTTTCTTCTAGTTATTTTGTTTGATTTTACAAAATATAAATATTTTGTTGATGTTTAATTTTTTTCCTATTATAAAGTGCTTTAGAATGCATTCAAAACCCATTTTACCTCTTAATCAAAAACTTAAAAATTCGAACAAACTTTGAAACATCAATTTTTATATATGGCCAATGAAATATCACTACAAAATAGATATATTTTTAATAATACCAAAGTGCCCAACCCTCCTAGAGATGTGAACCTCTCTTAAAAATTCTTAATCTCTTCTTTTTTGGAACACATAACAAGCCTAACTTGAAGAATAAACCATATCTCACATGAAAATCAACCTTAGGTACAAACTCATCTTACTTTCCTTCATTAAGCTATTGATAAAGCTCTCTAAAATCCTTGTCATCCTCATAACCCGCTATAGATACTTTTCTTGCAAAGGTTTCAAGAAGCGATAAAGTACTAACTATTGTTACTAATAGTCATTTGAGAATATATCAACAAGATTTTTAGTTATACCTCCTTTATCCTTTTTGTCCAAGTGGATTTTTTGAATAAACTCCATCCAATTATAGTGACATTGTTGTTGAAGATTTTATTGTGCTTACAAAAATTACAAGCATGTGAATAATGGTCTCTTTCACCAATAAACAATTCTTCCACTTTTTCACCACTTGTACCAATGCATAAAGATTTATATCATAGGTGCAATATCCAAAGATTTTTGTCAAGAAATTAATGGATAAAAGATGATTGGACATTGTTTTTGTAATACAAAAGTTTTATTAAGCAAATCACACAACACTACAATGTGCTCGAGGTGTCCTAACAACATGTGATGACACACTTGACACACAACAATACATGATGCATAATGATAGAAGAAAATGAATTAAAACACCATGGTTTACATAGAAAATGAGGCATGGGAGAGAAATAGGATTCCTAAAAAATTGGAACACCCTCCTAACATCTCTGCTAAACCACCCCTCCAATTTCATTGGGTTACGATAAACATAAATACCAAAACTGCCATTTTTGGTTTTTCATGAAGCCTTGCAGGCTCAATTTCTTCACTTGACAAGACATAAATTCCTCGATTTATAATCTATTATGAAATGGTTAAAGAAAAATAGTTAAGTGATCATGGGCACCAACTTGGCGAGTGAGCCTTTTGAAGGACACAATTTCCAAGGGATGAGGCAAAAAGCAACTATGTCTCCTTAACACAAGGGAAATAACTACATAGAAAAAAATGACAAGAACACTTCAAAATTATCTACACATTCAACGCCAAGATTTACACATGCCAAAAGAAAAGGTGAAAAAAACATCTATTATATGGGAACAATACAATCGAGAACATAAGAATCCATAATCATAATTGGAACATTGAATAATTTGATCCAAACACATACAATTATCATGATTCAAGCATTAAAAATATTTGAACAACCTCACAAGACGAGATATGGAAAAATAAAAATGAAAAAGATAATTAATTTCCTTTACAGGATTCATCCCAAACATAGATGATCATAAACCATATCACAAATTACATCAAATTAAAACTATGCACTAAATAAGGTCTCATAAACCCCATCTTCAAAGATTACTCTAAGAAATTAAATGAGATCATAACATAATTAAAAGGTAAAAGTTCTTCCCTGAGTTGGCCTAATGGTGGAGAACTTGTATTCTTGAAAGAGAGGTCACAAGTTCAAATCCTGCAGGGGGTAAAGTATGTACACCTCGTATTGTGGAGCACGAGTTAGGTGCCTCCCTCATATTGGGAGTACGAGGAGTCCCATATACTGTAAGCCATTTGTAAACCCAAAAACAGATCGCCTAGTATCGTGGACTATAAAAGGACCTTTCCTTTCCTTCCCTTTTCCCAAATATGGAAGGATCTCATTGTTGTACCCTTTTTACACACATGTCCCATCCAAAATGGGGACCCCTTCCTTTTTTTTGTGTCTCCGTATTTTGTGTTTGTTGATTTCTAGTCTTGCTCTCTTTGAGTTGGTTTTGATGGGCGATCATTTCAATGCCATAAATGTCTTGAGTGAAATTAAGTCTAGGTTTGATTTGGAAAATAGAGTCAAAAGCCTATTGATTGCCAGAAAATTCCAGAGCTCGGAGATTTCGTAACCTCGCGAAATGTCTGAAGTTGCCCCTTTTCAGGGATTTCTTAGCTGTTTGGAATCCACGAAAACCATTTAGTGGCTTGGGTTTAGGTTGGTTTATAAAGGATAAGGCTTTTTAGGACCTTGTGTTGGTTTTTTTGGAGATATCAGAGTTCAAGAAATTCTTGCTCCCCATGGAATCCCCGACCTATGTTAAAACCGAGATATTGGTCGTTGGGTTGATTTTATTTCAATATGTTAATAGATTTATGCATTATTTAAAATCCTAAATCTTTCGTGTGTAATAGGATTCTATTGTACTAACGATCTCAACAGGTATGAAAGTAGTCAGGGCACCAAGTTTATAATTGAGTGCATAGATGCCTTGTGGCATTAAACATGGTCTGCAAATTTTTTAAAGATCACATCACAAGAATTGGGACGCTAAATGTTTGAAGATAAAATTAAAGGGATTGGTAGAAATTGAATAGCATAAAAGGCTCAGAATGATGATGGATAAAAATTCACAAAGGATGAAAAGACCAAAGGGTTACAGTTGTCAATGTAAAATTTGGAGATTTCTTTACATCGTGGAATTTGTGAAAGGAGAAGAACTTGAGTTTTCAAGGATTTCCATGCATCATGAAATCCACAGAGATTTTGGGAGTTTGGGAAAATGAAGCCTAGTGGAATTACTCTAGGTCTGAAATTTTTCATCACTGCTTAAAATTCGTGAAGGATCGAGATTCACGAGGGCATGGGTTCGCTGATTTCGCGTACTAAATAAATCCACGAAATATTAATGTTTTGTAGCATTTCTGATATTGAAAATATTTCCAATGCTTTAAATTTTTGGAAAATGTAATCCCAACGACCATAGTAATTGCTCTCACATATCTCTCTTCCAGCAATTAAACTTGGCACAACTGCAACAGTTAATATGGTATGCTTTAGTTTATGAATAGCTTATCCTTATCTGCCCTCCTTTATTTATTATTTGAAAGTGATCCATACGTATCCCATGCTCAATAATGCTCGATAATAAAGGACTCCTTTTATGTTTTGAACTGCATTGAAACTATATATATGAGTGTTTAGGCAGTGTAGAAAATAGAAGAAAAAAGTAAACAATAACTTTGTTTTTTTCCAAACAACAGATTTGTTTTGTTTCAATTTTTATTTGTAAGAGTAAGAGCTCTATCTTTTGTAAGTGTAGTTTTTATGTTTAAGAGCAGTAACTTTTTTTTTCTAATAATAACATCAATATTATTTTTTTCTTGTATTCTATTGTATAATTGTTCAAATTGGTTCACAATAGAAAGAGATAGAAATTTTATATGTAAGTAGAGATGAAGCTCATTTGTTGTTCATTACTATTATTATCATCCTTTGTCTTTCCTCTCTCTATTTTATTCCTTCATTTGGTATCAGAGCCAAGTTATGGCATCATTTTCTGGCACAAGTCTTACTAATCCACAAATTCTTCAGTTGAATGGCAAGAACTATGAATATTGGTCTATCACAATGAAGGTTTTGTTTTGCTCTCAAGATGCATGGGAGCTTGTGGAGAATGGGTTCTCTAAACTTGTAGATGAAATCTAGCATACAATGCATTATCTCAAGTAGAGAAAGATTTTCTTAAAGATAATATGAAAAAGGATTCTAACGCTCTCTTCTACATATTTCAAGAAATTCTTGAGAGTATCTTCCCAAGAGTTGCAAGAACAACAAAGTCAAAGAAAGCATGGGACATCCTTCAAACTGCATATCAAGGTATGGCTAAAGTGAAAACTGTGAAGTTGCAAATGTTTAGAAGAGATTTTGAAACTATGTCTATGAAAGATTTTGAATCTGTAGATTCATTTTTTACTCAAGTTATTGGACTAGTTAATCATATTAGATCTCATGGTGAGATTTTTGAAGATGGGAGAATAGTTGAAAATATTCTCATGAGTCTACTGACAAAGTTTGAATCTATTGTTGTGGCTACATAAGAAACCAAAAATCTTTCACATCATTTTGTAGATGAGATTCATGCATCTCTAATTCCTCATGAGCACGGGCTTAGTCATTCTTATAATTCTTCTTTAGAGCATGCTTTTAAGTCACAAGTATCTGTTAGTTTTGGAAGAGGCAGAGGAAGATCTAACTTTAGAGGTAAAGGAATAAATTCATATAGAGCTACAAGAACCAACCCAATAAATTCAAGTGGAAGAGTAATCACTCAAAATTCAAGTCAAAATCAATATCAAAATCAAAGGTATGATAAATCTCAAGTTCAATGTCATTACTGTAAAATGCATGGTCATTATGCAAGTGAAAGTAGGAAAAAAATTGATTTCAAGAAAGTGCAAATTTTTCTAAAGAAAATTAGAATCAGAGTAGTATGTTTCTAGCATGCAATGTTGCTCAAGATAGTCCAAAAGATGTCTAGTTTCTAGATTCAAGTTGCAATAATCACATTACAGTAAATTTAGAAATATTTTCCAGTTTGGATAAGTCTATAAAACCATATGTTACTTTGGGCAATGATAATAAAGTGTCAGTAATGGGAAAAGAAAATGTGAATATTCTAACTAAAAGGGGGGAGAAAAATATTATTTTAGATGTTTACTTTGTTCCTGATTTAAAGCATAATTTGATGAGCATTGGGCAGCTTGTTCAAAAGGGGTATAGAGTGTCTTTCAAAAATAAATAATGTGTAATACTGGAAAAATTTCCAAGAAATCAGCTAATAGAAAAAGTTCAAATGACCAACAATAGAATGTTTCCCTTAAAGATAACACGAGATTTAAGGGTTAAATTTTCTCAAGCAATCCAACAATCAGCCGAACATAATATCACTAAAGCTTTGGATGAAGTAACATTAAAAGTAGCTTTTCAATCATAAATAAAAGATGAGAATTGGATTTGGCATTTATGATTTGGACACTTAAATTTTGGAGGTCTATATTTGTTACATGGGAAAAACATGGTAAAAGGTTTACCATTTCAATAGAAAAACCAGATAGAGTATTTGAAGAGTGTATTTTGGGAAAACAACATAGAGAGTCATTCCCAATTGGCAAGTCAATCAGAGCAAAGACACCATTGGAGATAGTTCACTCTGATTTCTGTGGACCTATGCAAACACCTTCAATTGGTGGATGTGTTTACTTTTTTACATTCATTAATGATTACACAAGAAAGACATGGGTGAATTTATTAATGCGTAAGTCTAATGTTTTTGAATTTTTTTGTCAATTCAAATCTTTAGTTGAGAAGTAAAGTGGAAGTTATATCAAAATTTTAAGAACTAAAAGAGGCAGCGAATACATCTCAAATGCATTTGTCAATTTTTGCAAGGATCATGGAATACATAAGAAATTTACTACCAAGTACACTCCACAATAGAATGGTGTGGTACAAAGAAAGAATAGAACAATTTTGGAAATGGCTAGGAGTATGTTGAAGGCCAAACATTTGCCAAATGAGTATTGGGAAAACGTTGTAATATGTGCAGTCTACATAATGAATAGATGCCCAACAAAAAGTGTCAAGAATATAACTCCATAAGAAGCATGGAGTGGAAGAAAGCCTAGTGTTGTTCATATGAGAGCATTTGGATGTGTGGCATATGCACATGTTCCAGATGAATTGAGAAATAAATTGGATAACAAGGGAGAAAAATGCATAATTATGGGATATAGTGAGGAAACCAAAGCTTATAAGTTGTAAAATCATATAACTAGAAAAGTGGTCATCAATAGAGATGTGCAATTCGTAGAAGAATAATCACGAGATGGAAGTTTGGAGAAGAAAGTGAATATTCTAGCAAGTTTGCCACAAGAGGATAGAGAAGTAATAATCCCAATTGGTACTCCTTCCATGGTGACTCCTTCCACACCCACTCAAGCACAACAAATTGGTCCACAAGGGACACCTTTGTCAAGTAGAAGGACAATTTCTTGCATTTAGACTAGTACTCCCTTATATGAACATCAAACACCATCTACAACAAGAATTCTTGGTGCAAGATCTTCAAATCCAAATTTTTCAAGATCTACTTCAAGTGATATGTCAAATCCAACAGTGGCAAGCTTGAGGAGAAAAAGAACAAGAAGTTTAAGGGATATCTATGACCAAAATGAAGGTGAGAACAATGTTATTCTACTTTATCGTTTTGCATTATTTTCACAAGTAGATGATCCAATTGACTTTGAAGATGCAATTAAATATGAAAAATGGACATATACTATGGATGAACAAATTGATGTTATAGAAAAGAACATACATGGGACTTAGTGAATCTTCCAAAAGGAAAAGATGTGATAGGAATTAAATGGGTTTACAAGACCAAGATGAAAGCAGAAGGAAATGCGAAAAAGCATAAAGCAAGACTTGTAGCAAAGGGTTATTCACAACAACCTGGAATTGACTACAATGAAATATAATTTTCTCTAGTAGCTTGTTTGGACACAATGAGAGCAATATTGGAAATTGCAACTCAAAATAAGTGGCTGGTATATCAAATGGATGTGAAATCTGCATTTTTGAATGGCTTCTTAGAAGTATATGTGGAGCAACCACTAGGATATGAGGTTTTAGGCCATGAAGAAAAGGTCTACAAACTCAAAAATGTACTCTATGGACTTAAGCAAGTTCCTAGAGCATGGTATAGTAGAATTGATTCTTACCTCTTACAAAATGACTTCAGTAGGTGCATCAGTGAGCCCACATTATACACAAAGATGAATGAACAAGGTCAAATTTTAATTGTTTATTTATATGTTGATGGCTTGATATTTATAGGTGATTTATCAATTGACTTGTTCAAAGGAGGTATGAAAAAAGAATTTGAAATGACTGATTTCAAGGGTCTCACAAAGTATTTTCTTGGCATTAAGGTAAATCAAAATTAAAATGGCATATTAATTTCACAATTAAAATATGCTAATGATGTTTTGAAAAGGTTCGATATAATAAATTGTAAGTCAATACCAACACTATTTGTGATAGGTTTGAAGTTAAGTAAAGATGAAAATAGTTCAAATGTTGATCCAACATTGTATAAAAGACTTGTTGGTAGTTTAATGTACTTGACTGGCACAAGGATAGATAAAATGTATGGTGTGAGTCTTATTTCAAGGTTCATAGAGTCTCAAAAAGACTCTCATTGGCAAGTAGGAAAAACGATTTTGAGATATGTAAGTGGGACTAGAAATTATGGAATTTAGTATTCAAGGTTGGATGAGTTCAAGCTTATAGGATATATAGAGAGTGATTGTGCAGGTAGTATTGATAACAGGAAGAGTACATCTAGTTATGTATTTCATTTTGGAATAGGTGTAGTATCATTTACATCAAAGAAACAACCCATTGTCACTATTTCATCAATAGAAGCAAAGTATGTAGCAGCAATAGGAGCACCATGTTAGGAAATTTGGATGAGAAGAGTGTTGATAGATTTGAGGTATTAACAAGAGGAAGCAACAAATATCTTTTGTGACAACAATTCAACAATTGCACTATCATAGAATCCTATATTTCACAAGAGGAGTAAGCATATAGATACTAGATACCATTTCATTAGAGAGCTAATTCATAATGGAGAAACTTATTTGAAATATTGCAATTCTAAAGAAAGCCATTAGGAAAAGAAAGCTTTGAATATCTACGAGACTGTTTGGGAATTCTAAATGGTGGTAATTGTGATTAAGGGGGATTACTGGAAAATATAATCCAAATGACCATAGTAATTTCTCTCACATATCTCTCTTCCAACAATTAAACATGGCGCAGTAGCAATAGTTAATATGACAAGCTTTAATTTATGGATAGCTTATCCTTATGTACCCTCCTTTATTTATTATTTGACAGTGACTCATACGTAGTCCATGCTCAATAATAATTAATAATAAAGGAATCCATTTACGTTTTGAACTACATTGAAACTATAGATATGAGCATTTAGGTAGTGTAGAAAATAGAAGAAAAGAACAAACAACAACTTTTTTTTCTGCAACAACAAATTTGTTTTGTTTTAGTTTTTATTTGTAAGAGCAGCAACTTTATCTTTTGTAAGTGCAATTTTTATGTTTAAGAGTAGTAACTTTGTTTTTCTAATAAGAACATCAGTCTTTTTTTTTTCTTGTATTATATTGTATGATTGTTCAAATTGATTCACAATAAAAAGAGATAGAGGTTTTTTACATAAGCAGAATTGAAGCTCATTTGTTGTTCATTACTATTATTATCATCCTTTTCCTTTTCTCTCTCTATTTTATTCCTTCATAAATGAAGGATACATGCTGTCGAAGGGATTCAAGGGAGGTTTTCTTGCAAATATTTAAAGGGGACTATCATGGTTAAAGATTAGAAATAATGGCACAGGGAAGCATCACGCAAAAATATTTTATGCACGGGTTCATCCACTCAAGCTCAAGATTTTCTAAAACATTAAATCGATGAAGGAAAAGAGTATGCAGGGCATTGATAAGGTTGAAGGTTAATAGTTTTAAATATGTAAAATCTTGCGAGGCCAACAATAAATTGCTCCGCCATGGTTTATAGGCTGATGCATACACATACTACAAGGTATTCTAAGTGATCAATGTTGAAGCCTTGAGAAAATTGGATACTCGAAGATACAAGGTTCACAGAGTATATTACATAAGATCATGGTGCCTAAAAAGTAGCGGGGCCGATTAACATCTCTTTCAAATAAGAGAAAATAATAAGTTGTACATTTCTATGAGAAAATATCTACAATCTTAAAGGTGTCAAAATGTCTATATTAAAAGATTTAAACAATTGACACATTGTGTGGACTCAAGATTCGCAAAAGAGAAAATCCCATGGAGTGCTTGGTAAAGTGAAGCTTTTGATAATTATTTTATTGCATGGATGAGGATTATTAAAATGGAGATGGATTGAACATGAGGAAAATGGAAAGCCACAGATGCTTTGGGTCGAGGCCTTCATGAAAAAGAGTAATATCCTTAAGGCGCTAAAGAGTTTTCTATCCACATTATTAGCCACTTCTTGTTTTGGCTTAGCTCAGGAAATTTGATTGCTTATGAATCTTTTTCACAGATTTTATAAATCCCCAAGTCCATGGAATCTGTTGTTGGAGATTTTTTTTATTTTTTTTTTCTGAGCCTTTCTCACGTCAACTCCCCTATTACACCTACCTGTCATGAGCTTTCAACAACAAGTTATTTTTTGGGATCTTCATCTCTGTTTTGCTCCTGACTCTAGAATTTATTGTGGTGGGAAAATTTGAATTTCTAGAATTTATTGTGTTAGGTAACTTTGAATTTTGAGAGGCGGTGATCCCACAATAGTGGTTTACAATTTTTGGCCAAACTGGACACTGAAATTATTTTTTTACACTAAATCTTCACATTTGGGCACCTATAGCGGCTAAACCATGAAGTATTTGAAGATGATGAAAACTAGAGTCTCGTCACATTTTTTCTATAGATTCTAAAAATATTTTTTTCAAAATTTTTAGAATCATATTGCACTTCTTTTTCCATCTACCACGAAAACTGGTTTTTTTCAAAAAACAACATTTTTAAAAAGTGACGCACACCGTATAATGCATAAATTTTTTTCCATGAAGGATAAAATTCTAATTCTTTCGAATTTAGATCTGTAACTTTGATATCTAGTGCTTCCACTTGCTTAGATAGTTTTTTATTGAATATTTTTTTTTTAATCAAGTTTCGAAGTCAAACCAATTACAATTTAGACATAACACGACCGTATAACGCATAAATTTTTTGTATATATCGAAATTCAATTTTATTTTTTTTGTTGGATCAAGGACTTCAATATCTGGTGCACTCATATTTTTCAAAAAAAATTTTTGATAATCTGCTATTTTTCCACATGTGTAGAACATAGACCTTCATTTTCGATGAAAAACCTATGTTTAATAAAACTAAAAAAACAAATACATAATAAAACCAAAACATATTAAAATTATATTTGTTGGATAGCTCGTTCTGAGGAATGCCTGATTCAAGTTGGGTTTGTGAAGAGTCCTCCATTTTCATCCTCAACCGGAGCTCTGAAGTGCCAAAATTCAAGTTTTTTTGGTGTCTTGAGGAGGGGATGAGGAATAAAGGGGGTTCAAATGAACCCCTAAGGATTTGAGCGAACCCCTATGGGTTCACTCGAACCAGGGTTCATTTGAACCCTGGTTCACTTGAACCCCCTTTCTATAAGGGTTTTTGATGGCTTTTTTGGTAGGAAAGTATTAGGAGGGTTCGCTCGAACCTAGGTTCTAGCGAACCCCTAATGGGTTCGGTTGAACCAATAGGTTCGTACGAACCCCTAAAATCAATTTTTTTTCCATGCATTCGTTTTCTATGAGTTTTCCTTCCTCACTTCAATTGTAAACCACTATTGTGGCTTCACCCAAGGGAATTTTTAGAAGAAGACAAGAATAGACAAAAAGAAGGAATGTAATAGTCAGTAAGTAGAGTTGCAAGTTTTTTCCAAGAAGAAGTTGCAGCAGCAATAGCAGAGAATGTTTTGTGTAGGGAGTAGTAGATAGCTCTAGATTATTCTATGTGTGTGCAAGGAGCAACAGATAGCTCTAGATTTTTTAGTGTGTTCAAGGATTAGTAGATAGCTCCAAACGAATAGGAAGAAGAGAGAGATCTAAGAAGCTCCAGATTGTTGTAAGTGTGGGTGTGTGTGTGAAGCTTCAGATTACTACAAATCAAGTTTGTCAATAGCATTTTGTAGTTTCAAGTTTATAAATCATTTTGTAAATGTTATTTTTTGTCAGTTAATAGAACAAACAAAGTTCAAATGCCCAAATGTGTGTCTCCAATCAATTTGTTTTGTTATTCCACATTTTATTTGGTATTCCCAGTGATTGGAAAATAGAGCAACAACCTTGTGCATTTGTATTTGTGTTTGGGATTTGAAAAATCCCTTCAGACTAGTATCAGAGCAAGAAGGCCCCAAGTCTTGAGTGAGTTGGGAATTTATTTTCTAGGTGTTTAAAGTTTGTTTTGTTGGAGACATGGCTGGAGAAGCGAGTAAGAGTTGGAAGCAGCCACCACCATTCAATGGACAAAACTATCATGTTTGGGAAAATAAAATGAAGTCCATAATGGTTGCAAATGATTTGTGGAAGTTTTTGATCAGTGGTTTCAATGATGTGACTGATCCAGTAGTGTATGCAGTCCTCACAAACAATCAGAAGACCTAGCTGAAGGAGACAAGGAGGAAAGATGCAAAAGCATTGAGTCTAATTGAAGTAATCTTGACAGAGGCCATTTTTCCTAGAATAGCAACAACTAACTATGCAAAGGAAGCCTGGGAAATCCTCCAAACTAGTTACAAAGGGACTGATAAATTCAGATTGGTGAAGCTCCAGATGCTTCGAAGAGATTTTGAGACTCTCCAAATGAAGGAAAGTGAGCCTATCTCATAATTCCACACAAGAATTTATAGTTTGATAAACTAGTTAAGGATGAATGGAGAAGCCATGGAAGAGCAAATGATTGTGGAGAAAATCCTTAGAAGTTTACCCATAAAGTTTGATGTAGTAGTGATTTCCATTGAAGAGGCAAAGGACCTCTCAACATTGTCTATTGATGAGCTAACGAGTTCCCTACAAAACCATGAGTAGCGCCTAAATAGGTCTGTAAGTTCTTCCCATGAGAAAGCTTTCAAAGCTCAAGTCAATTCAAGAGGTAGGGGAATAAGTAGAAATGATTCTACGTCAAGCTCAAGAGGCAGAGGTAGAGGTAGATCTGGATGTGGAGGTACTAGAGAAGATAGCTCAAGATGAGCACATAGCCACAAGGAAGCAAGTAGCTCTTAGTCCAGCTCCAAACAAGCTAAGAAGAACAACAACTCAAATAAGAGGTATGATAAGAAAAACCTTGAGTGTTATTATTTCCATAAGTATGGTCATTATGCAAGTGAGTGCTAGAAAAGGTAATGTGATCAGTCAAAGCAAAGTGCAAATGTGGTTAATGAAAAAGTGGCTGAAAGTAATTAGCAAAAGGCCTTCATCATGTGCAACATTGTTGAGCAAGGCAGTGATGAGGTATGGTTTTTATATAGTGGTTGTAGCAACCACATGAGTGGTAATGAGAGTTTATTTTCTTTCATTAACAAAAATGTCAAGTCTAAAATAAAAATGGGGAACAATGAAATAGTTCTAGTTGTGGGAAAGGGGTCTATTATGTTTCGAACCAAGCAAGGTGAAAGAAGGAGATTTAAAATGTATATTTTTCCCCTAGTATAAAGCACAATCTCATGAGTATTGGACAATTGATCCAAAAAGGATACAAGGTGTTGATGGAAAAGGGTTAATGCATCATTTATGAGAATTCTGTAAGCAAGAAAATAGTTACAGTAGGGCCAATGACAAAAAATAGAAATTTTCCTTTGAGGTTGGAAAGGTGTTTCTTAGCTCAGTCCACAACTGCAACCTCGAGGCATGGAAAATGTACAGAAGTAAAACAACAAGCAGCCTTCAAGACACTCATTCAAGACCCTTCCAAGCTTTGGCATCTCAAGTATGGACACTTAGGCTATGCTTGTTTGAATCTTTTGTCAAAGAAGGGTATGGTTAGAGGTTTTCCAGCCATTATAGATCCTAGTGGTAGATGTGAATCTTGCATTTTAGGCAAGCAACATAGGCAGCCCTTTCAATCAAGAAATTCTAGAAGGGAAAGAGCACCATTGGAGTTGGTACACACTAATTTGTGTGACCCTATGTAAAAAATCTCTATTGGTAAGAGCCAATATTTTATGACCTTTATAGATGACTGCAGCTATAAGACATGGTTTTATTTCTTACAACATAAATCTAAAGCATTTAAAAAGTTTAAAGTGTTTAAGGCCTGGGCTAAAAAGGAGAGTGGACATTTCAACAAGGTCATAAGGTCAGATCGAGGGGGAGAGTATACCTTCAATAAGTTTATGAATTTTTGCAAGGAACAAGGCATTAAGAAGGAGCTAATAGCAGCCTATACTACACAACAAAATGGAGTGGCTGAGAGAAAAAATAGAACCATTGTGGAGATGGTAAGAAATATGCTTAAAGCCAAGAAGCTTCTAGATGAATATTGGGGTGAAGCTGTAGCAACAACAGTATATTTGATAAATAAAATTCCTACAAAGGAAGTCTGTGAAAATATTTTGCAAGAGGCATAGACAAAATGAAAGTGGATGGTTTAGAACTTGAGAGTGTTCAAGTGTGTGGCATATGCACTTATTCCAAAAGAGAAGAGGAAAAAGTTGGATGAAAAGGGTGAGAAGTGCATCTTCATGGTGTATAGTGAAGAGTCCAAAGCCTACAGGTTGTATAACCCAGTCACTAAGAAAATAGTCATCAACAAAGATGTGGAGTTCCTAGAGGATGAGTCATGTGACGGCTTGATAGTTTCTGAAAGCTTAGTATTTCTCCCAACAACTCTAAGTGATGAAGGAAAAGAGAATGAAGTGCAACAAGATGATGTTATGGAGCCCCCGATAGATCTCAATAGCTTTGGACCACTCCAGATTAGTGCTTAGTGCACAAACAGGGTCTTCTCAATAAAGTAGCAGCAGTAGTGAAATTTTATACCCCACTCTCACCTCCCTAATGCCAAGAAAGACCAAGAGTCCAAGGGAGATCTACAAAAATGAAAGGTATGATGAATATTTTGATGAAAGTATGAAGTTTGTGTTATTTTCTCATAGTGATCCAATTTATTTTGAGGATGTTGTGAAAGAAAAGAAATGGTGTGAAGCTATGGATGAGGAGATAGATGCAATAGAGAGGAATAGAACATGGGAGCTAACTGATTTGCCTCCCAATAAGCAAGTTATTAGAGTGAAATGGGTCTATAAGACCAAAAATAATGCCGATGGGAAAATAGAGAGGCATAAGGAAAGATTAGTTGTCAAGGGATACAAACAACAATTTGGGAGAGATTATGATGAGACATATGCTCTAGTTGCAAGGATGGAAACCATGTGGAAAGTCATAAAAATTGCAGCCTAATACAAGTGGAAAGTGTATCAAATGGATGTGAAGTCTTCCTTCTTGAATGGAGTATTGAAAGAGGAAGTGTATGTAGAGAAGCTACCTATTTATGAAGTTCCAAGTCAAGAAAACAAGGTATACAGGCTGAAGAAAGCTCTTTATGGGCTGAAGCAAGCACGATGGGAATGGTACAGTAGGATTGACTCATATTTGTTGAACAATGGCTTGAGAAAAAGCGATGGTGAGCCCACTCTTTACATCAAGGCAAATGATGGTAAGATTTTAATTGTTGTCTTATATGTTGATGATTTAGTTTTCACTGGGGATAATGATTTCCTCATTGCTGATTTTAAAGAGGCCATGAAAAGAGAGTTTGAATTGACAGGCTTGGGTCTCTTGAAGTATTTTCTAGGCATAGAAGTAAAAATAATGCATGATGATATTTTTATCTCTCAAGCAAAGTATGTTGCAAATGTTTTTGAAGAGGTTTAGGATGCAAGATAGCAAGCTTTCCCCCACACCAACAACCATAGGTTTGAATTTTAGCAAGGAAGACTATAGCAGCAATGTGAATCTAACCATGTATAAAAGTTTGGTTGGAAGTTGTATGTATTTAACAACAACTAGGCCTGATGTAATGCATAGTGTAATTCTAATTTCCAAATTTATGGAACCTCCAAAAGAGTCACATTGGAAAGTGGGTAAAAGAATCCTAAGGTATGTGAATAGAACCAAAGGATATGGAATTTGGTATAGTGCATAAAATGATTTTGGGCTGGTTGGTTACACGAATAGTGATTGGGCAGGGGGTGTGGATGATAGAAAGAGCAAATCTAGATATGTGTTTCACTTGGGATTGGGAGTCATTTCATGGGATTCCAAGAAACAAGCCATTGTTTCCCTATCTAAGTTGAGGCTGAGTATATAGCAGCAAATGCAACAATGTGCCAAGCTATTTGGCTAAGGAGAATCTTAGTAGACTTGAAGGAAGAACAAAAGGATAGAACAACTATATTTTGTGACAATGTTTCATCAATTGCTTTGACAAAGAATCCATTTTTTAATGGAAGAAGCAAGCGCATTGAAATCAGGTATCATTTCATAAGAGAATTAGTTGAAAAAAGGTGAAATCAAAATGAAATTTTGTAGGTCTGAGCAGCAGCTTGCAGAAATTTTAACCAAACCATTGAGCAAAGATTGCTTTGAACGCCTAAGAATAAATTTAGGTGTTGTTGATTTGTATGAAGAATTATGTTGTTTGACAGCTCTGTCAAAGGGGAAGTGTTGGAAATATTTATTTTTTTGTCTGAGCCTTTCTCACATCAACTCCCTTGTTACACCTACCTGTCAAGAGCTTTCAACGACAAGTTATTTTTTGGGATCTTCATCCTTGTTCGGCTCCTGACTCTAGAATTTATTGTGGTGGGAAAATTTGAATTTCCATAATTTATTGTGTTAGGTAAGTTTTAATTTGGAGAGGTAATTTTTTGAAGAAGACACAAATAGACAAAAAGAAGGAATGTAATAGTCAATAAGTAGAGTTGCAGGTTTCTTGCAAGAAGAAGTTACAACATCAGCAACATAGAACGTTTTGTGTAGGGAGTAGCAGATAGCTCTAGATTATTCTATGTGTGTGCAAGGAGCAACAGATAGCTCCAGATTGTTTAGTGTGTCGAGGGAGTACCAAATAGCTATGGATGAATAGGAAGAAGAGAGAGCTCTAAGAAGCTCTAGATTGTTGAAGTATGTGTGTGAAGCTCCAGATTGTTGCAAATCAAGTTTGTCATTAGCAATTTGTAGTTTCAAGTTTAGAAATCATTTTGTAAATGTTATTTTTTCTGAGTTAATAGAACAAACAAAGTTTGCATTCCAAATTGTGTGTCTCCAATCAATTTGTTTTTTTTATTTCGCATTTTATTTGGTATTCCCAGTGATTGGGAAATCTGTGCATTTGTATTTTTGTTTGGGATTTGAAAAATCTCTTCATCCACAAGGAATGTGAGATTCATGAGGCAAAAAAGGGATGAAAGAAGATTCTAAGCATCTACATGTTCATGGATTTCTCCACATTAAGGAATCTGTGAAAGTTCGGTATTTACAAAGGCATCAAAAATCATGAGAATATTAAGAGATGACATGTGACGGAGACCGATTCACATTTTTTACTGAGTTGTGAATTCCGCGAAGGTGGTGTACAATGGAGGGCTTAGGAAAATTAATGGCTCGCAAAATTTGCATGTTCAAGAAATTTTCCGCAACCTTTTAAATCCCTGAATGTTCCAAACTCACGAAAGTTTTGAATTCACAAGGTAATGAAATTATGAAGAAGGTTTCACGGATTTCATCGAGGTGCAAAATCCACAAGGGTCTTCGGATGGTGAACTATTGAACAGGGTATGCTTGGAAAATTCAACACCTTATGAGTTTTCCACAAATACTAAATCCTATTATGAGGTCACCAGAATAAGGAAATGCTTTTGAAAGGTTCATTATTTGAAAGGAAAACTCAAACGAAGATCACATGCATTAATTCTATCAAATGTCAGTAATTCATAGAGGCATGAAAAGGGGTGAATCTCGTTTAAATGAATCTTATGGCCACTTGATCCAAATAGAATAAAGGGAAAATAATTAGCAAGTTGATTCAAATGGCAGAGGATTGGTGCTAGCATGAGGGCGACCAGGTAGTGATTGAGGTGTTAAAATAAAGAAGCATAAATTAATATGCATGAAGAGAATTCATAAAAAATTTGGAACCTAGGGATTAATCCATGCCAAGTTCTAATTCGCCAAAAATATAATTAACTAAAGGTTTCATGGATTTCTCTATGTCTAGAAATATGCAAAAAGGAGAATGCATGAAGTAAAGGAACTCGCGAGGAACATAATTCTGCAAGGATTTCAATTTCACGAGACTTGAGGAAATAATGACCTTGCATCATTCACTGAACTTGTAGTGATTCAAGTGAATTGATCACTCTATGATAAAGGTAAATAAAATGATGAAGTTTCAATGAGGAATCTGCCATCTTGCATAATTCATGAAGGAGACATGAATTTACATTTCTGACCAATGTTTTCTATAGCAAAAGCTAGTGACATGGGGAAAGCATCACCAATTTCTCTTATGGAAAGGGTATAGGCCCTGTGTAAATATGGTAATTCTGCAATAAATGGTCACTATCTATCGTCAATGTCCCTATCAATGGCTTTGTGTTATATTCAAAGAATACTACAGGGTGGACCACCTCATCCCCAATCAAGGATATTATGATTACAAGGGTAGTCTAATGGACTACAACAATATGTTGCAATAGATTCATGTATTGTAGGAAGTCAACTATGGAAATATTTATTTCTTGAGTCCTCTCATGCCAACTCCCCTTGTTCCACCTACCTATCAGGAGGCTCTCTTCAATGACAAGTTTTTTAGGATCTTCATCCCTGTTCTGCCACTAACTTCAAAATTTATTGTGGTAGGTAAATTTGAATTTTGAGAGGGAATTTTTTGTTGTGAAGACAAAAAGGAATGATGACAACAATTGGTTAGAAGAGTTAGAGTGAGCAGCAAGTAAGTTGCAAGGAGGTGAAGTTGTAGCTACAATAGAGAATGTTTTGTGAGTGAAATGAAAAATGTTTCCAGGGAGCAACAAATAGCTCCAATTTGTTATGTGTGTGTGCAAGGAGTAGCAGATAGCTCCAGATAGCTCTAGATAGCTCCAGTTAGCTATAGTGTGTGTGCAGAGTAGTAGATAGCTCCAGTCAAGTACGAAGTAGAGAGAACTCTGAGAAGCTCTTGATTGTTGTAAGTTTGTGTGTGCAACCTTAGTTTGTTGCAAGTCAAGATTAGTTTGTAGTTTCAAGTTTGAAATTAGTTTGTAATTGTTATTTTTTTGAGTTAATAGAACAATCAAGTTTGCATACCTAGTTGTGTGTCAAGCCAAATCTACTTTATTATGTTATTCCACATTTGTTTATGGTATTCCCTAATGATTGGGAAAAAATAGCAACAATTTTGTGCATTTTATTTGAGTCTTTTCATGGTATCAGAGCATTTAGATAATTTTTTTCACATGGTTTTAGAGCCAAAAGGCCCTAAGACTTGAGTGAGTTGGGCATTTATTTTTTGGGTATTTAAAGTTTGTTTTGTTGGAGACATGGTTGGAGAAGAGAGTAACAGTTGGCAGCATCCAGGTATGTGTAGGATCATCATGGAAAACACAAGCCCTTAAGTGGCAAAAAATTCAGAAAAATCAGAGTTAGGCAACTTGATGTAAAAATTTGAATTTAAGTTATCTATATTATTTCAAAAATATGTAAGAATAGAATTTGTAGCAAATTGAATGTAGTTTCTAAACTACTAGGTTTATTTTTTTTTAAAAATCTATTTGGTGAAAATTTGAAAATTCAATGCAGTAGTACTTAAATTTTAGGGAAAAAATAAGAAGTAGGTGTCGTCTAACCACCCTAACCACATAAAAATGATAATATTTTTTATAAGGTTTTAGATATAAGTAGAGGACTCATGTCGATGTGATGCATATTTTTTTATAATTTTTTCCAAGTAAATAATTAATTATGATTTTTTATTACAACTTTTAAAAATTAAAAAATTAGTCTGTCTAACCACCTTAACTTGGTCAAAACTTCATGAAATTAATTTTTTTTTTTAATCCTATAGTATGTGAAGCATAGAATGTGACGCATATTTTAGATTCAAAAAATGTCATACCGTTTGAAAGCTATAATTTTTTTTTAATCAACCTATTAATTAGGACTTTAGTTGTAATTCAAATAGAAAATAAATAGTAATTATTTATTAAATTAAAAGTAAAACATAATTTATATTGGTGGAAAGTTGAGAATCTCCTTTAAAAACCCTTTTCATTTCATCAATTTTGGGTAAAAAAAAAGTTGCTAGCTACATACCCTACAAAAACCCATTATATCACCACTTTTTGGCCCATCATGATCCTACACATACCCATCCACCACCATTTAATGGACAAAACTATGATGCTTGGGAAAATAAAATGAAGACCATAATGGAACTTGCAAATTATTTGTGGGAGTTTATGATCAGTGGGTTCAATGATGTGACTAATCTTGCAACATATGTAGTCCTCACAAACAACCAAAAGACCTAGTTAAAGAAGGCAAGGAGGAAAGATGCAAAAACAGTGAGTCTGATTGAATCAGCCTTGACAAAGGACATTTTTCCCAAAATAGCAACAACTAACTATGCAAAGGAAGCATGGGAAATCCTCCAAACTAGTTACAAATGGACTGATAAAGTCAGATTGGTGAAGCTCCAGATGCTTTGAAGAGATTTTGAGACTCTCCAAATGAAGGATAATGAGTTTATCTTAGACTTTCACACAAGAATCTCAGGTTTGATAAACCAGTTGAAGATAAATGGAGAGTCCATGGAAGTGCAAAGGATTATGGAGAAAATCCTCAGAAGTTTACCCACAAAGTTTTATGTAGTAGTGATTTCCATTGAAGAGGCAAAGGACCTCTCAACATTGTTCATTGATGAGCTGATGGGTTCTCTAAAAACCCATGAGCAACACCTAAAAAGTTCTGCACGTTCTTCCCATGAGCAAGCTTTCAACGCTCAAGCCAATGCAAGAGGTAGGGGGAGAGGTAGAAATAGCTCCATATGTGGTAGAGGTAGATCTGGATGTGTAAGTGATGGAGAAGATAGCTCAAGATGAGCACACAACCAAGAGGGAGCATGCAACTCTCAATCCAACTCCGGACAAGCCAAGAAGAACAACTTGAGTCAAAAGTTTGACAAGAGCAATGTTGAATGTTACTATTGCCATAAGTTTGGCCATTATTCAAGTGAGTGCTGGAAAAAGAAACATGATCATTCCAAGCAAAGTGCAAATGTGGTTGATGAAAAAGTGGCTAAAGGTAATCAACAAAAGGCCTTCATCATGTGCAACATTGATGAGCAAGGCAGTGATGAGGTATGGTTTTTAGATAGTGGTTGTAGCAACCACATGAGTGGTAATGAGAGTTTGTTTTCTTTCATTGATATGAATGTTAAGTCTAAAATAAAAATGGGGAACAATGAAGTAGTTCCAGTTGTAGGAAAAGGATCTATTTTGTTTCGAACCAAGCAAGGTGAGAAGGAGATTGAAAATGTGTATTTTTCCCCTGGTATAAAGCACAATCTCATGAGTATTGGATAGTTGATCCAAAAAAGGTTACAAAGTGTTGATGGAAAAGGGTGAATGCACTATTTATGAGAAGGATGGAAGCAAGAAAATAATTGCAGAAATTCCAATGATGAAGAATAGAATGTTTCCATTAAGGCTGGAAAGGTGTTTCTCCGCTCATTCTGTAGCTGCAAGAAAATGTACAGTAGTACAACAGCAAGCAACCTTCAAGACAATCATTCAAGACCCTTCCAAGCTTTGGCATCTCAAGTATGGACACTTAGGCTATGTTGGTTTGTATATTTTTTCAAAGAAGGGTATGGTTGGAGGTTTATGAACCATAGTAGAGCTTAGTGGTAGATGTGAAGCCTGCATTTTAGGCAAGCAACATAGGCCTGCATCCCTTTCAATCAGGAAATTCTAGAAGGGAAAGAGCATCATTGGAGCTAGTGCACACTGATTTGTGTTGCCCTATGCAGACAATTTCTATTGGTAAGAGGTAATATTTTATGACCTTCATAGATGATTACAACCGTAAGACATGGATTTATTTTTTGCAACATAAATCTGAAGCATTTGACAAGTTTAAAGTGTTTAAGTCCTAGGATGAAAAGGAGAGTGGGAATTTCATCAAGGTCCTAAGGTCGGATCGAGGGGGAGAGTATACCTCCAATTAGTTTGTGAATTTCTACAAACAACATGGCATTAAGAAGGAGCTAATAGCAGCCTATACTCCACAACAAAATGGAGTGGCTGAGAGGAAAAACAAAACTATTGTGGAGATGGAAAGAAGCATGCTTAAAGCCAAGAGACTCCTGGATGAATATTGGTGTGAAGTTGTAGCAATAATAGTTTATTTGATAAATAGAAGTCCTACAAAAGTAGTTCATGACAAGATTCCACAAGAGGCATGGACAAAATACAAGTGAATGCTTGAGCACTTGAGAGTGTTTAGATGTTTGGCATATGCACTTGTTCCAAAAGAAAAGAGGAAAAAGTTGGATGACAAGGGTGAGAAATGCATCTTCATGGGCTATAGTGAAGAGTCCAAATCCTAGAGGCTACATAACCCAATCACCAAGATAATCGTCATCAACAGAGATGTGGAGTTCTTAGAGGATGAGTTATGGCATGGCCTGACAGATTCTGACAGCTCCCAACCACTCCCAACAACTCTGGATGAAGAAAGAAAAGAGCAGGAAGTGTGACAAGATGATGTTATGGAGCCTGTAGTTTCTCCCAATAGCCCCAGACCAACTCTGAACTGCTTCAGACTGCTCTGAGCTAGCTTTGGAACACTCCAGACCATTGCATAGACAAAGACAAAGAGCTCTAGATAGCTCTGGGTAGGGTTTTCTCAACAAAGCAACAACAATAGTGAAAGTTTAGACCCGTCTTGCCTCCTTAATGCAAAGAAAGACCAAGAGTCTAAGGGAGATCTACCAAAATGAAAGGTATGATGAAGAGTTTGATGGAAGTATGAATTTTGAATTATTTTCTCGTAGTGATCCAATTTATTTTGAGGATGTTGTGAAAGAATAGAAGTGGTGTGAAGCCATGGATGAGGAGATAGATGCAATAGAGAGGAATAGAACATGGGAGCTAACTGATTTTCCTCCCAACAACTAAGTAATTGGAGTGAAATGGGTCTATAAGACCAATAGCAATGTCGATGGAAGAATAGAAATGCATAAGGCAAGATTAGTTGTCAAGGGATACAAACAACAGTTTGGGAGAGATTATCATGAGACATATGCTCCAGTTGCAAGGATGGAAACCATGCGGGTAGTCATAGCAATTGCAACCCAACATAAATGGAAGGTGTGGGCAGTCTTCTCTTCCTGAATTTCCCTCACTTGAGGAAGACAGATCTAACAAATACCTATTTGGTGGTAATACATATATTGGATGAAGTTATTTCTTGGTGATGTGATCCCAAGGTGACATTATGATTAATCTATCATTTCATCACTAGAATTTGACAGGTTATAAGGTAATCAAGTCTTAATAGATTGCAAGTTATTGTTACTACCGTCCAAATGTGTCCATCACAAATCAAATCAATGTATGAAGGAGACTGTCCCTTGCAATTAATGACTTTAAAATGCCATTATTTTACAACCTAACACAAACATGGAGATTGGGAGATGCAGTTCATAGTAGTTGAGGCTATGGAAGCCTAAAAAACCTAGACTCAGTGATGAATTTTCCTACATGAACAATGTATGGAAATGTTCCAAGGATTTTTTCATGACAATTAAGGGGAAAAGGTAATGAATGATAGTTATTATCAGTTTCATAGTCTCACAGTCTTAATCCAAGTTATTTGATTTACTAAACTTCTACTTAACATTTTAACTCCCAAACTTTGTAACGAGTGTTAAATGTGACTATGGTCCACCAATTACACAACCAAGGCCTCCAATGTATTATCTAATTGTAATCAAAGTACTTTTTCTCTTCATTCAAGTAAATAAACTTGAAGGGAAACAACACCAAGTGGTTTATTGGACACCTATACATGACTAAAAATAGCACTAAATTTACATTTAATCCAAATTTAATGCAAATTTCCATTGAAATTTTTTGTAGTGTGCAAAAGAATGGTTTCACCATACATAATATTTTGGTTTAATTTGTCTTGAAAAAGATGAATTAGAACACTACTAGACATAATTCAAGTGCACGTGTGAGGTGGTTCAGTTGTCCACTAATAAACTCCATGTGTCTAAGTGATTAATGGGGAGGGAGTGTGTACTAGGCTTGGTTAAGTCATTATAAGTTTATGCTTTGGCAACAAAAATTGTTTAAGTCATCTTAAATCTTCCTATGTCTAATTGCTAGGAGACTTTTGGTATGTTTTAAGGTAGGATGAGTGGTTGCATCAATGCTCTAGTTCTCTATGACAAGGCTTCAACATCTTCAAATAGTGAAAGTTAGTGCTCATAATCATTTGAAACAACAACCTTTTCATTATTTATGATGGTAGGCTTTGATAACTTAAAAGAATTGGCTACCCAACAAACTTAAAGTTAAAAGAAACTTTTTCAGTTTAAGGGGTTAGCACTTTATTTCATCTTTGCATATTGGTTTGATGCTTCAAATGATGCATTTCTTATCCCACTTCTATCATATTGTATTCCCATCCCATTGCAAATAAAAAAGTTTAAACATTTAGCAATCTACCATAATTAGCTTTGAAGTTGTTGGCCTTGCATACTTGTTTTGTTGAGTCACAATTTTGCATGATAAGAAAGGAAGAATGAAATTTTAAATTTTAAATGTTGCCAAGACCCTATCTTTGAGTTGCTCCACTTTTGTGCCCAAGCAACCATATTATTTTTTTGTGAATGGGGTTCAATAATATGTTCTACAATCAATGGAAGACGGCTCCATGCAATGCAGGCATAGCTCATTGGGGAGTCTCTAGTGCAGGAGCACCTACACCTTATGTTCACAACTAGAGAATAAGAGATTGATCATAGAAGTTTCTAGGGAGGTCTTCAAAGTTTTTTGATGTTTTAATAATGTCTAAAAGACCATTTATTGTTTCATTGATCCATATTGTAAACAAGATCAAATATGTGAAGAAATTGTTAATGATGGTCAAATATTGTCAAAGTAGGTAGAATAGGTTTTCTTGTAGGGAGTCAAGTATTCAAGGTGAATAAGGTCTAACAAGACCATTTTCAATTTTTTTAGGGTGCTTGGAAGTCATCTAATTGATAATGTAAAAAGTTGAAATTGTTGACATTAAAAGTTGTCAAAATTGCAATTTTGCAAAATAATGGGTTGTTAAATGTTTGTAAGTTCGTTATGGACATTGGTTGAAGGTAGTTGGGTTTGAGATGATTTAAATATCCTTCCAAGGCACAAGAAAAGGTTGTTGGAGGAGTTGATACCAAAATTTCATATCAAATACCACATTCTTGAAGTAATTTTCTATGTTTTTACTATTTTTTCTGAAGTTCTTTTGTGTTGTACGGATCCGTACAAGCTTGAAATGATCTAAGATCATTGGTGTAGATAAATATATGTGTTCCCTTTCATTTTCATTTGTTTTGAAGTTCTAAATCGTTGTTTTGTGGGAGAAAACAATCAAATATAGGGATTGCCCTATTTTGCCTGTGTAAGGGTTTGAGGGCTAAAAACAAATGACATCCACCAATCCACCCATTTTCTTGGAACTGTAACTTTGTGGATTGGTGTGCAACATGGTATGATAGAGGTTCATTGCATTTATGGGTCTGTTCAAGCAAGAAACTTGGCATTGAAGTGATGCCCTAGGGCTGACAAGGGCAATTTTCTTATGAATTTATGGTTGTTAAGTCAAGGTTTGTCAATTTGATGGATGGAATAGTATGAATGAAGGTTGTTTGTCCTATTACAGGATTATTTTAATTTTTTGAAGACAATAGTTGAGTTAGGGAGGTCGGGTATATGGTGTTTCTCTAAAACCCTAGTGTATTGAGGGAAAATGGAGAGTTTTGTAGAACAGTGACAAAAGTGACATGGCTTAGCCCAAAAATGGTGAAAAATAAATTAATCTCAACCCCATGGAAATTCATCTATAATCTTTTAAATTCCTATGAACATTTTTTTAGATTTAGCTATATAGTTTTAGATTTATGTGACAAAATGGTTTTATCTATATCTATATAAGTTATATTCACTTGAGAAACTGCAATTTCTCATCATAATAGTTGAAATCTTAGAAGAAAACCATGGGATTTCAATCCCATTTGGAATTAGGTATGTATGTAGTCCTTGGACAAAGGATGCCCCTATGACCCAATTTCGTAGGGGAAGGGTTCAATGGGAAAAGCTCCAAGGTTTGAAGTGTTCCGAAATTTGATCAATCCTTCTTTAGTATGTTTCAACTAGAGGTTGAATTATGCATTAGATGGTTGTGAACTCACCTTTCCAATTAATATGTTCCCACTATGTAGATTTGAGTCAATGAAAGGCAACCTATCATCATCAAGCTTGCCTACTTTGAGATTTGTGGTATTGAGCTTGTAAGGCCATGCAACCCACTTCTTAAAACACTTATGGGGACCTTCTAGTATGAGAAATAAATTTACCTATTGAACATATAATCACAAATTCATGGTACAAATGACTATAGCTATGTGTGTCTCACTTCCTAGTTTGACTAGCAATATTGTCATAGTACATTATAAATGAATGGATATAGGATTGAGTTGTGATTTGCCTTGATACTTTCAATTGTTCATGCTAAGAGGGAATTATTTAAATTATTAATGGATTTACTTTTGTACAACAATGTTGGTTATTGAAATGATCCACCTTTGACATATTTGGTGATTAGCTAGTAGTGCTAGTTATTTCAGTTCTATGAAGAAGCTAATGAATTCTAGTTCCTATGAATACAAATGTGTGGCACCCCAGTCGGTAGATTTAAATAATAAATCTTTTATTCATACCTTTTCATATATCCTCTTAAGGTTGTTTAAATCTTGTATTCATACCTTTTCATATACCCTCTTAAGGTTTGACATGTGTCTTTATAAGTTGCTTTTCTATTGGTACTAGATTATGTTTACAATTGTAAATGAGATAATGTGTGTGCATACTAATAAATATGGGTGAGTGTGTAGGAGAATTTCAATGTGATAATAATGCCTATTGGTTAACCTTGTGGCATTGTCATGCAAGTGTGTCAAGAAAGTACTTTTCTTACCTCATTATATTTTTGTAGAATTATAGGTGTTAGTAATAGAAAAAAAACGTGTTATTTTCAGTTGGGTGTAATCTATATTATAGTTTAGGATTTACTAATTGAATAATGTTTGAGGAATCCAATATATTTATTAATAATTTAATTGTTTTGGTTAGTCTTTCTCATAACTTGTAATATAAAATTTATTTGTGAATTATGTAATGGATATTGCTTTTGTTTACAAGACAAAATAATTAAGATCTGATATTTACTCTTAACTTGAGTCATTTTGTTATATTTGGAAAATGAATTAAATGCTTATAATTCAACATCCAATAATAATATGATTAGATAAGTGTAACCAGTTGCTATAAATCTAAGATTAACAATAAATTAAAATAAATTTGACAAATAAATAAGAGGCTTAGTTTTAAGATCAAAGGAGATTATGCAATGACATGGAAATCCTAATGTTGATGTAATTGAATAAAGGCATCATCATGTTACACTATCATAAATATATTAACGACATGATCATGAGATCACATATAAAGATAAATAAAAATATAAACTAAAGTCACATCAACAAGAAAAGTAAATTTAAAGGATTTACTTGGTAAACTCGCTATATATTATTAGATATTGTAGAATTTCTTTACAATATTCCATTTCATTTCTTCTAAAACATATTGTTAATAGCTCATCTTAATGCACGGTTCCTATTATAATACTTATCTTCTTATACAACATGTCTAAGATAATTAGTTTCAATAACATGTTTTTACACCTTATAAAAGATAATTAGTTTCAATAACATGTTTTTAACATCTTATTATAGGCAGCAAGTAGGAGTTAAATGATAAAAGGTAAGGGTGTAATGTGCCCAACATACGGAGGAATTTCGGTACCCTGGCACCACGTGTAGAGGAAATGCAGGCAGGTGGAGGATGCTGGAAAAGGCTGGGGAGTTAGTTTTTACACCTGCCAGTTTCATTTGCTGGAGGGTTTTAAAAAGCCTTTTCATAAAATATAGTTGGAGATACCCGACAATCTTGGCATTCCATGAGATCACATTTCTTAGAGACATGTCTATGCTTATGCATTTTGCATATATTGTTTCAGCACACATTTCTTTTATGGATGTCCATACACTGTTCCAAAGCTCCCATTTTGCGTAGGGAGGATGCTGGAAAAGGCTGTGGAGCAAGGCCTTACACTCGCCAGTTGCATTTTCTTGAAAGATTTGAAGAACTTTAAACAAACCCAGTTTTGGTGCAGGCGGAGTAGATGCTGGAACAGGTGGTGGACTTTGGAATAATGGTATGCAACTAGATCATTTTAATTGTGTTTTATTTCATTATACAATAAAATATGATGTTATCTGTTTTGAATGATATTTAATTTATATTATGCCATGGTTTTCCTTCCTCATCAAGCGGTTTCAGTATATATGTCAGTTGTCTGCTCAAAGATCTTGAGCTTAGCTTCACCATGAAAGCTAGCATAATGCTTAAGTCTGTAGCTTATATCTGCACATAACTCACTGTATATTCACATAAAGAAAATATATATGTTGTTGTTTATATTCAATTGGCTAATATCTTGCCATTTTTATTTATAAAAAAATAGGATTACAAATAACAAATAAGTAAACCTTCCCGAAAGCATTAGACATATTTTTGTCCAAAGCTTGCTTATCCATCTTATTTGGTATTCTTTTTCTTTTTTTGAATTGAGTAAAACAAATCATCTACAGATCAATGTTAGTAAGTTAAGGTTGTAGCTGGTGGACAAAAGATCAATTTTGAAGGATAATCGCTATCCAAAAACCTTTACCATGTCATAAAAAGAGTCCAATTTATCTATGTCCTCCTGTGAAATATACGTTGTGATCTATGTTTCAATTTTGGGCTATATTTAGGAGTAGTTAGTTGTTGTTTGCAAACAGCCATTATACTTGATAAACTTTGTAATTTTGCCTTACATGAAAATTGCATACAGGGGAGAGGGGTTATCAATCAACTGTATGTGAAAAAAAAAAAAAAAACACACAAAAAAAAAAGAGAAAACCATATAAAAATTTAACAAGAAACTGTAATTACAATATTGTATTTAGGAGAAATCACCAAATAAAAATTTACCAAACAACTTTATTTATAATATTGTATTTAAGAGAAATCATCAGTAGGTGGCAGGCAGTGGTATTTAAGTAATGAAATGAAGCAAATAAATATTCAATCAAATATAGTATATACTTCAAAGGAGGGACCTCAAGGAATTCCATCACTGTAGAAGTAGAATTATAGTGCATACATGTATTAGCAGAGATGTCATATTCTTGTATCAGCAAATTGTAATGGGTTCATTGAATTGAGTTTATAAAACTACATGCAATATAATTGGGTATCATTTTCCTTCTTCGGTGTATCTGTCCTCGCCTAAATCATGGTGCCCAGTTTTTTTAACTTGAACTTGAACTACACTTTAAACTCTTAAACTAAACTTTACCAATTATCAGTGGACTATATATGTATTGCATACGTCATCTAAGGATCATGAATATGGATACTTATATATATATATATATATATATACAAATGCACATTTAGAATAGTGAATGAAATAAAATTTTAACAAATTATACGAAATGTGAGATGTCTCAATCTTTAATATGCCAAATATGTTTGATTAGGAACACGAGGGTAATACAATATCTAACTAGATTATATGTTTTGCTATTAAAATTAAATGTTATTGTTCGTGTATTAGATATAACAAAGTAAATAATATCATTAGGTTTTAGCAAAAAGGATAGGATGATCATCTTAGCCCTCTATCTAATTTATGGCCTCACTTGAGATAAATCATTAGAATATGTCAGTCACTAAATCTTGGTTTTTGGGGATAAGAACTTAACAAAATGAAGAAGACTAAGAAAACCAAATAAAGATCTATAGAAAGATTGAGTATAGGAAAGTGGTAATCTCAATATAGTTGATTCAATGCATATAATTTTCTTTCCAAAAAGATTTGGTAGTATCACTAATACATTTTGTTGCAAACCCAAAAGAAAGTATGTTATTTCATTGAAACAACTTGCACATTTATTGTTTACTCGTCCTTTAGGCCTATTAAAGAAACTCTTTGTGGCATATTTTGGTAGTAGTGAGTCTTATGATAGGTGATTTATTATAAGACTATTATTATAGCTTGAATAGTTACCTCTTTACTTAATTTAAATAATCTTGATTCATATATGGTTCACTCATATCCATATTTATCATATTGTCATATCCCTTGTATCAAGTTATCAATTGAGAATTTTAAGTGTTTGTTATTATTTTAATAGTGTTTAACGGGTCAAAAACTTATTGAGTTGTTAATTTTGGATATGATGTTTTATAGCATGTTACGAAGAGATAAATGTAATTAAATAATGTGATCCTTGTTATCCATTTTAAGAGAATTGATAATGTTGAGTATTAAATTTTGCAATTTAATTTGTAGTATGCATTATTGGGTCTTGTCAAAATATCATAGACTAAGTCTATACCTCATATTTTGTTAATATACCCTTAACAAGTTGCTTGATCCCTGGCTTCACCTAAGTGGGTGGTAGTCGACCGTGAAACTGTCTGGGGTAAGGGACCCTAGAAAGGGTTGCATACCCACTCCTATAGTATGTAATTTTTTTACTGGTACTTGGTAGTAATTCTATATCTTAATATTGTGTGGATTGGTGTGAGTTATTTATGAGTGAAATTGAAGTCAAGACATCTTGTTAACCTAGTGGTAACACACTCTCTCTCTGGTTGACCAACCAGATAAGAGTTGGTCCAAATTCAAAGGTCGAACTATGATTCCTCTGCAAATTATATGCGTAGGAAAGGTCATCAGAGATGAGCCCCCGAGCAATTAGGTCGGGCCCTTAGGATTGTTTGTTTTTCTGAGTAATAATTTTAGACTTGTATTTTTCTCTCGATATTCTAAACTATCATTGATTTATAATGTCTCAAGGTGAACATGCGCTAACTACCATTGATCGTATGTGTGTTCCAAGTCATGTAGACCTTGCAAGTACATGTATTTAGAGTGAGGAAACTTTAGTTTGATGGAATGTAAGAGGTATGTTAAGTCAACCTAGACTTTATTGTTAAAAATAGTAAATCAATTATATCCTTACTTCTAATTAGTGATATCATTGTCTATAGCCATATGCAGTGGATTATATTGCTATTGTCTTTTAAGTATTTACAAAAAAAATTATTTGCAAAATCAGTATAGTCATTGTGGATTTGTTAGGATGTTTAGGGTGTAAAATGTGGGCATTACATAGCTTTTCAAAGTCTATTCCAATCTTGAATTAACTTCTAGAGGCATTGTCATTGTGGTTTGTCTTTATGTGAATGTGTGAAAATGCCTCCAAACTTGTCTAAACTAGAATAATCAAAGTTTGTGTGTTAAACAATATGACCTTATGTCTTGAATCAATGACAAGTAAAAGAGGGGTAAGTGCACCAAGATGGTTCCCAGAAAGGGGGCTTAAGTGGCCACTTTTTTCTGAAATCAGGAAATGCTGACCTTGGACGTGAAATTGAGGATAGTAACACTCAAAATTTTGAGATGGAACAAAAACAAGGATCAAAGTGCTCTGAGTCTACTTTCTAAACTACTAATTTATTTTTAAAATGGTTGAGATTAAGGGGTTCAAAAGAGGGATGTACATAAATTGGTGTTTTTTTTGTCAGAAAAATATAACATAGCAACTCTTGTACGACCTGAGCATGGTGAACTTTTTTGTAGTATTTTTAAAATCACTACAGTCAAAAGTTAGCTAACAGCATCTAGTTGATGCACAATTTTTCTAATAATTTTTTAATAAATATTTGATTTTTTACTAATTTTCTAAGTAGGCACTTCTTGAAAAGCAGAATTTTGGCCGTGCTCCCCCTACAAGTTTTTGAAAATAATTGTTTTTTTTTTATTTATTTTTTAAAACTTGTAGAATAGAGTCTAGTTTCTAAAAATGTAATTTATTTTAAATTTTGATGAATGGTTAATTTATAACAAAAAAAACACCAAACACTACTTTTTAGCAAAAAACATACATACAAACAAAAGAAATTATGGATGAAAGGCTTAACATTGTCAAAAAGTAAAAAAAATTGCATCGTTGGATAGCTAAGAGAGAACTTAACATTACCCATGTGTTTTATTTTGTCAATATTGAACTAGATGCAATCTTGATGGTGAGCACGGACCCGATTATGTGAAAAATTGTAGAATTTGCAAAAACATGTCTCTGGCCTTGTTGGGAATGCCCTCCGAGCCTTTGGGTTGGTATCCCAAGGCAAATAATTTCACTTTTTTCTTCTTTTTTTAACGCGAAATAACGCGAGTGCGTTATAACGCACTCACGTTTTTTAATACATTTCTTCAAAAGTGGCCACAAAATTGGTACCAAACTTCATGCACCCGCCCAAAGGGTATAAGTTATCCTCAAGAGCTATTAAGGTGTATTATTCTAAGAAATAGGGTCATGATAAAATTGACCATGACTTGACTATCACAAAGTTAACAAAACTTGCTAACTTTGTATTCAACTATAATGAGGTATTTAGTCATTATGATTTGATGGGTGAGAAACTCTTAATAGGTACTAAAGATCTACCTACATATATACTTGAAATTATGTTGAGATTAAGATGGAATTCCTTATGATGACCTTTTCTAACAATAGGCAATTAATAGCAAGTATATTGAATAGGGTGGATATATGTATGGTGGATAAATGTATGCTAAGCTTTATGATTAGTAATACACAAAATGTGATATACTCAAAAGTAGAATATTTTGTAATATTACATTTATGGATTTAACTTATGTAGATACTAACTAATGTATTTTTCAAATAATAATTGAATTCAATAAAAGGCCTTTGAGACCACTTTATGAGCTTGTATTTATGTATGTGGCCAAATAGAGGTGAAATCATGTGGGTTCAATGTTTTACTTGTGATATGGATTTTGATCCCAAGACCTATAGGACCATTATATAGTTTAGTGGATCCATTAGGGGTATTGTAATCAAATTAACTAGCCTAGGGTGTAAACCCTTCAAACAATATGCATTAGATCAACATTTTGATACTTTCTAAGTGTCACATTGTTGAACCAAGATTGATATAGGACTTGACTTCTTAGCATCACAAGTAGGGTTGAGAAAGGGACTCTACAAGGGAATTTCAATCTTGATCAATGGTAGAGGCATCTGTAGCTCAAAGTGGGCAAGTTAGTTGCTACGTTTTGATCCATCTGTAGAATTGAAGACTACAAAAATTTCTTGGGCATGCATGTTAGTCAAGGTATGGATGAATACAACTATTTTATTTTTTTGTCTTATCTTGTACCATTTTATGAGAATGGGGTGCCAATGTATGAGAAGATCTTTGGAAATGCATAAAAATTGCAAGTTAAAGAGAATGGGGGTGCCAATATAAAATATATAAATCACTTATAGTACTCATTGTCCCTTGGTCATCGATTTTCCCTGAGTGCCCTCAACCTTGTCGCTCTGGCTTTCCTCCTACCCTGTTGCACTAAGCTATGTGTGCTCCTGCGTGCACGTATTGATATGCAGGGTTTTCGCTCCTCCAAACTCTTCATGATCGCTGGTATTGACCTTTCACTTCTCCAATTTCACGAGCTACAACCTGAAAATAAGGTTTCGACGAAGGTTTTAGAGTATGTTAATTAAAATGAAAATTATGGCATCATTTAGGTTTTAATAATCTACATAGTTAAGTATATATTATCTATATTTTACATAATAAATAATATAATTATGCTACTTATTATAATTATATATTATATTCTTTAACAAAATTATTAAATAAATATAAAATTATTATAATTAATAATTAATAATAAGTATATTTTTATATAATACAAAATATAATTAATATCATATATATTTAAATATAATAGTAATATTAGATTAAATTATATATAATATAATTATATTTATTATTATATAATAGTATATATAGGCTTTAACCTGATATTTTAGAGGATTTTACCATTACACTATAGCTGGTTTACCATTAAATGGCAATTGAAACTTGTTTTCCAATGACACAATAGTGGTTTCCAGGCATGAGATTTGTTTCAAGCTCAAATCTCAGAATATATGTATCCTATTAGCTAATACAAAGAGAGAAACTAAAAAGATAGAGAATGAGAGAAAGAGATGAACTTAGATAGATAGGGGGAGAGAGAGAGAGAGAGAGAGAGAGCATGAGAGAGAGAAATATAATAGATACAAAGGAAAAGAGAGAAAGGGAAAAGAGAAACTAAATTTTTATTGGTTGTTTCATGTCAACAATCCAAGGATGGCATGTGTCCTTGGGGAGTTATGTTCAAGGTAGCATGCCATTTGATTAAAGATACGATAATTCTCCTTTAAGACCTCTTCAATGTACCCATTGTGTGCACTTAAGGAGACAAAGATATATATGGAGAGAGAAATAGAGAAAGAGAAAGGAAGAGAAAAAGGGGAGGGAGATAGATATAAGATATAGATAGGTGGAGAGAGAAAAAAGAGAAAGAGAGCAAGAGAGAGGAAGCAAAATGAGGCAAAGGAGGAGCAAAGATAGAAATAAAGGGATAAAAAGAGGGATACAGAGAATCAAAGAGAGGAAGGAGAAACAAAGATAGAGATAGAGATAGAGATAGAGATAGAGATAAAGATAAATAGAAATAGAGAGATAAAGATGGAGACAGAGATATAGTGAGATAGATATAGAGAAAGATATGTAGAGATATAGAGGAATAAAGAGGGACAAAGAAAGGTAGAGATAGTGAGGTAGATAGAGAAAAATAGATAAAGAAAAAGAGAGAGAAAAGAGGAGAGATACATAGATAGAGATAAAGTCACATAAAGAGATAGGGAGATAAAGATAAATAGAGGGAAGAAAATATAGAGAGAGAGAGATAATGAGAAACATACAAATAGAAAGGGAAACAAAGAGATAGAGAGAGTAGAGAGATAAAGAGATAAGGATGAATAGATAGAGATATAGGGAGGGTGATTGATATATCTCTCCTTGTCACTCTCTCTCTCTATATCTCCCACTATCTATGTCACTCCCTCTTCCCCCCTCTATCTATTGAGCTATCTCTCCCTCTCCCCCCTTTCTCTCTCATTCACTCCATCTCTCCCTCCATCTCTCCTACTTTATATCTCTATCTCTATTTCTCTTTTTATCTCCCTCTCACTCCTCTATCTCTTTCTATCCATATCTTTCTCTACCTCTATCACGATCTCTCTATCTCTTTCACCATACCCTTCTATCTCTCTATATCACCCCCTTTCTATGTCTCTCCCTCTCCCTCTATATATATTGAGCTATCTATCCCTCTCTCCCCTATCTTCTTCTCTCTCTCCCTCTCTAAATATCGCTCTCCCTATTCCCCCCCTCTTCTTTCTCTCCCTTTTCTACCTATCTATCTCCCTCTCTTCTCTCTCTTCCTCTTCAACCTATCTCTCCCTCTCTCCCCCTCTTCTCTATCTCCCCTCCTCTACCTATCTATATCCCTTTCTCTCCCTCCCCCTCTCTAGCTCCCCCTCTCTATCTCTCACCATCTATCCCTCCCTATCCCCCCTATCCATCTCTCTATCTCCACCTCTCTTCCTTTCTCTCCCCATATATCTACATCTCTCTTTCTCTTCCCATATATCTACATCTCTCTCTCTTTCTCTCCCCATCTATCTCTATCTCCCCATACTCGTTTCTCCCTTTCTCTATCTCTCCTTATTTCTCTCTCCCTCTCTCCATCTCTATATATACTTATATCTAATTCTTTTTTTTGTCTATCTCTTTCTCTCTCTCTCTCCCTATCCTCTCTCCATATCTCTTTATATCTCTATCACTCTATCACTCTATCTCACCATCTATATCTCTTTATCTCTTCATCTCCCTCTCCCTCTATATCTCTCTATCTTTTCCTCACTATCTCTCCCTCTTTTAATCCCTATCTCTCTTTATATTTATCTCTCCCTCTACCTATATCTCTCTATTTGTTTGTCTCCCTCTTCCTCTCTCACTCTATCTTCATCTCTACCTCTATTTTCCTCTCTCCCCCTTTATCTCTATACATGTCTCCCTCTCTCTACCCATCCATCTATCTCCCTGATCTCTATCCTTCTCTCTATCCATCCATCTATCTCCCTGATCTCTATCTCTCTATCCGTACATGTCTCCCTCTCTCTATCCATCCATCTATCTGCTATTTTTCCACATGTGCAGAACAGAGAGCTTGATTTTCAGTGAAAAACCTACATTCACGAGAAATAAAAAATAAATATAATAATAAAATTAAATTTATTTAAAATTATACTTTTTGGGAAGCTTATAATAAGGACTACATACTTGCAAAAAATAAATTTTAAATGAATTCATTTGATCCCCCAAAAGGTAAATCAAAAGTGGTTTTTTATTAGCATTTTAGTAGATGTAAAGGAGACTCTGTTATAGGTATGGTTTAAAACTAGCGGGGTTCTATCCAAGGGGGTTTGATTTAAGGTAGTTTGATCAAACCCTCTTCAATTGGAATTATTTAAATGGAATATTTTAAGGATTAAATCATTATATTTTCTAAAAATATGTGATTTCAGCAAAAATTAGTTCCTCCTAGAAATTGTAAACCAGCTTTGTGGGATCACCCAGAGCTTGATCATCTTCCTAATTTAGAGGTTTTATTTCAATCATGTTTGGATCCCTGTAAGTGGATGCATAGTTTATTTGAAGCTATGATTTCTCCGTTGAGACCTTTTTTGCACAAACATCATTTGCTAAATGTCCTACCAATTGACCTCATGTATTGCATAAATGTATGCAAAAAAAAGACCAAAATTTATCCTAATTGAAATTCCACACCTTTTCGGCGTACCCATTGCACACTAAGGTGTGATTGCTAGTTAAGTTTGATTTGTATATTTTATTTTAGAACTAGAATGGTAGAGATAGGATAGAATAATACCATTGGTTGGAAATTCATTGTAAGAACCTTAAATTCATACCTTAAACCTACAAGATAAACCTTATAATCAAAACAGAAATCTAACACTTAAAACTAAAAACTATTGTATTTTGTGATAAAACAACCTTGTTTGACCTTATTAAAGATGACTTATCTACTTGTTACATGATTAGTGCATATTATTTTATGGGACCTACAATAAAACCCTTATGAATACAATGGGGGGTTTGTAGAAAGAGAAGAGTATGTATGTGGTATTTATAAAGTGGTACTTGGTTCAATTATGTGATGGTCAAGTAGCACAAATCAATGCAAGATGATATCATTGGATGAGTATTAGTTGGCTAGTATATTATTACTAGATCAATCAAGAGAAAATTGATAGCTAAGTACTTGAATTTTATTTTATTAACACTTGATAAATGCAAGATTATAGAGGTATTATATTTCTCAATTGAAGTAAAGAAAGTGGTTGACATGGAAGTAAAATATTTTATAAAATCATAAAGGATACATATATAGATATATCTTCTTTATATTATCCTTTTAATTAGTTATGTATCTTCAAATATAAAAAATTAAAAGGAATCCAATGTGTATCATATAATAATAACTTATAGAAAATAGTTGTAATAGCATGAAACAACATTAAAAAGTACATCATGAATTAATTATGTAACCATATATAAGTCAAATATAATTATATCAAGAAATCAATATCAAATAGATAATATAAGTGCATAACTCATACATTTCAATGGCATTGATCTTCTTCTTCATCAAACTCTTTGTCTGTATCATCTGATCCAAATTCGACATTGTAAGGATTGGTCATATCATCATCATCGTCATTGATATCATTTTCGATAATGTCATCATCCACACGGATATCATCTTCATGAACATTAACTCCTACATCATCATGATCTAGTTCCTCTTCTTTGACATCTTTGTCAGGAACATCATCAACTAACTGTTGATCTTGATCATCATCTACATCATCTTCTAGTTCTTCGGTATCTTCTTCTTCTACCACAATATACTTTATCGACCTTCCTCTTGGATCATGTCTAACAAAAAATAACTAACCCGGTTTACCTGGAATTGAGCTAAGTAAAATACTTACTCACATTGGCTTGGAAGAACATAGGGCTCATTTCTAGCTCGCTCAATCGACCTTGTATTAACCATGGTAAATCCATTATCATGTTCAATAATAGTTCTCTCGGGATCATTTTCATTCAATCGTAGCCTATACCATTAGACGATGAATAGAACTAATTTGAAGGACTTAAAGTCACACTCAAGTATATCTTTCAAAATCCCATAGTATTAATTTTCTGAGACTTCTAGATGTATGTCGCTTCTAGATGAAACATTAGTCACTTGAAAGACTACAGTTATCCAAAAATCACAAGTTTTTTTCATGTCATCCAACTTTTTGATTGAAAATTTACAACCATTGCACCACATAGCCTTGTGGTGTTTCACCTGCAATATGTCAAACATGTAAAAAATATTGCATTGTCAATTGATAAACATATTTATTCTTGGCTGAATGTATGCAAAGAAAAAAAACTCAACATATATATACATCAATATAATTGAAAATAATTAAATAATATGGGTGATTAATATATTTATACATACCTTTTTATCTCTTAAACCATATGCTAAATCAATTTCCCTTGGTGTAACATTGGAATCTCCATTACGATGAGCTTCTTTAACCAATGAAGCCACACCTTCCCATGTTAGTGTGTGACCAGATTGTTGACATCGTTCAATCCATACCGTCATCCAATCAAGATTGTTTGTGACATACAAATGTAGTGCATCCCACTCTCAACCAACTGTATCAAAAAAATTTGAAATTCACAAACGACGTATAATTAGTTAATTACCACGGTATACAACCTTAATTTATAATTGATGTATATTGAAGATTAATAATTAAATAAGTACAATATACATAAAAACCAAATGTAAAATATATTCTAATTAATATCCATGGCCATCTTATAATTACCTCTCACTTTCCTCAATTTACCTTTCCCCATCAGGTACTCCCCTTCAAATTTGTTAATGGAGTTGGGATCCCAAATGCAATCTACATGGATCTTTTTTGCAAAATTAGGAAGATATTCAGTAATTTACACCATGGTCTGGTATACCATATATCCCTCCGCCATAGAACCCTCATGATCTGCTCTTTGCCTAACCAAAGCCTTGAAAAATTTCAAGTGCCTCTCAACCATCCACATTGACCTTGTGTGTACAGGTCCACACAATTCAATCTCCTCAACTTGGTGTATGAGGTAGTGTTCTTGTGCATTGAAAAATATCAAAGGTAGACACTTTTTCGTTTAATACATTAGATGAGGAATTTTTCTCTTCCAATAATTTATATCTTCTTTATGAATTTCTTTAGATGACAGCCATCTACAAGTGATTCAAGGTGCAAATATATTAATGAGATTTAACAAAAATATACAATATAATACATAACAAGTAAAAAAAATGGAAAATATAAGATCTATACAATGAATTGAACAAATATCACTACTTACCTCATGTATTTTCCAAGATCATATATAACTTGCTTAACATTGTTGTCGAAGTTGTCTAGGAGAGATAGAGGTAGAACGTACTACAACAATTATAAAATGATCTTTTCATTATTTTTCCAAAAGTAGTAAACATAATACACTGAAAAGTGCATGCAGTATACAAATATATATAATATACTAGAATAATTACCTTAATGAAGGTATGTGAATCATGCATTTTCATCCCTGACCCAAATTCACCTTTCTTTGTTATGATATTCTTTATGTTTGCAGCAAATCCTGTGGGAAATCAAATTTTTCGTATGACTTCTTTTATAGCATTGCTTTGCTACTTTGTTAATAACCAAGGAAGGGTGCTTATATTAATTTGGTCTCCATCGCTAGTTAATTGAATGACATTTTTCACTGTATGATTGGCTTCCTTAATGTCACTACAAATTTTGGCATTTTTTTCTTTGTCATGCCTTCCATCCAATATTTTCCATAACATTTTTGTTATATTCTTTCTGATATGCATTGTATCAAACAAATGCACAATTTGTAGCTGCTCATAGTAGGGAAACCTACTAAATTGTCTGGGATAACTTTTCAGTCCTTGTGGAAGTCAGCCATTAATGCCTTGACGACCTTCATGAAGCATATAAGTTAAACAAATTAACAACGACAATCATTGTCAATTACAACGTGAGTAAACAAAACACAATATAAAAATATAAATTCCAAACATATCATTTATGATAGATAAACAATTTGATTTGATGTATAACCTTGAGGATTAATTATATTATATTCCAACTTCCATAGGCGAGGTGTCATTGTTCGTGGTTTTGATGTAGTCTCTTCTTTCCCATTGAAAAGATGTTTTTTAGTGGTTCGATACTTATGATTTATGTGAGGAAGTGTCTATACTCATCAAAAACCTGCTTTCCTAAACTTGTTGAATGACAAGATTTCATCTTTGGACCACAAACTAGACATGCAAATTTCCCCCTTGTTTGAAGACCTACAAGATCATATATAATTGGATTAAATATGTCAATTTTTATAATTATATATAATGAATAGATTATTTTAAAAAAATGCATGATATCTACTTCATAAAATTAAATATCGTTAAAGTGCAGTCGAACATTATAACATACCAAAAAAATGTGTTAGCCCTAGGGCATCATGAATTGTCCATACAAGCATTGCATGGAATTCAAATTTTCTTTGTCCTATTGGTCTAGAGACGTCATACATAGTGACGCCATTCCATAACTTTAGTAACTCATTGATAAGAGGCTCAATATATACATTCATATCTTTAACTTAGTACTTACCTAGTTGAATGAGCATAAACATTACACAATTATTATAACCATTTTAGTGCAATATATATAAATTAATGTACATGACTATTAAATGAAAAAATATATAAGTCATTATGCAACAAATAAGACAAATGAGATGCTACTACATAAAAGAAAATTGATGTAAACAAATACTTGGAACAATCATTGCCAACACTATGTGTTCCCTCTTTATTGACATCCATGGAGGAATGTTATTGTTGATAACAAAAATAGGCCACACCGAGTAAACAGATCTCAGCTCTCCAAATGGATTGGCACCGTTCGCTACCAATGAAAGCTCGATATTACAAGGTTCTTCTTTAAAGTGTGGCCATTTTTCCTCGATGTCCCTAAATGTAGAACCATCTGCAGGCATTCGAAGAATGTCATCTCCACTTCTATTTTTTGCATGGTAATCCATAAATTGTGCTAAGCTTTCGCACCTAAATAATCGTTGCATATGTGGAATAATGGGAATATAACGAAGAACCTTGCGAGGCACCTTTTTTGTTAGTTGATTTGTTCGATATCTACTAATATGAAATTCTGGGAATTTTGTTGCAAATTCATGTTGTTTATGATATATAATATGATCACTGGGACATGCATCTATTGCTTGGTACTCCATTCCAAATTCTTTCATAATGGCAGATAAATCTCAGTATGAGCGAGGTAAAATATTTGATGGTGGTAACAAAAATTCACCTATCAATCTACAACAAAAAATTAATTTGTTAATATAAAGAATATTAATGGTACATATTTCATCTTGTATTTACTAGTGATGAACTCACAACAATTAAAATAGATGAAAAAAGATGACATATATGACATACCTTAACATCTGTGAGATTGCTATGTTGGATAAACCATTCATAACCTTCAAGTTCACCAGCAACAATACAACAGAGAGAAGAGTTGTTTGGGAGCCTTCATAAAGGGGCTCGTATGCCTTCTCAAGTATAGGTAAATCATGAACATCATCAAAGTCATCTCGATCATCATGATCAGCTATGCCACTAAATGTGTCATGGATCAATGTATTTGTACCATCATCTTCAACTATGTTTTCTAGTGCACAATCATCTTCTTCCATAGGATCATTAACTTCATCTTCAATATTCACAGCTCCATATTCCTCCACTTTCAAAACCACATTCTTCGGGTCATGATAATCCATATCATGTTCTCTAGAGTGCCCCACCTTTATAATAATGATTGACACAAATAAACCTTGATCATGATCAAGTGATTTTTTTTATATATAAAAAATACTAAAATGATATAACATTTACAAATTCAATCAATATAAAGACATATAATGAACAACTTACCAATGGACGATAATCATGCCCACCTTCAACATGACCATGTTTCCTACAATGTTTCTCAGTTGTTGTGATTAAAAGTCTTCTTGTCTTTAAGCCCTTGCAAATATTGCAAGGACAATAACATTTCCCATCACCCTTTCTTTTCAATCTAGCCCACAATCTAGCAAGTGTCTTTTCATTTTGTTCTGCACTAATATTATCTGACATGATTTTTCTTTACCAAGCTTGAATATTTAGATCAAAAAATATCAAACTCACACTCCAACAATTTTTAATCATAGATAGGTAACAAAATCTAATAATTTTGATATTTTGCACCAAAAAAATTTGGCCTATAACCTCCACAAACTATCACAAGTATAGCATGAAAACACTGTCGCAAGTATAGATAAATTGTTGAACTCACTTTTATTTATTAATATTTATGCCCGACGTTCGTTGAAATTTTGACGAACGTCGAGCACAAATTTTTAAAAAAATTGAAAAGTACACTAAGTACACATGTACCCAATGATTCATCTAATTGTACATCTTTCATTAGAAAGTTTCATCGTATTTTGTAGTCAAATGAGTTAGTGTTATGAAAGAGAAAAAATTTCTTGAGTATGATGCAATGATGATATAAATTGAATTATTAATGGATCAATGATACAAGATGATACATGAGACCTTGTCTATGTAGGCAAGGTGAGAGATACAATTGAACAAGATCATGAAGTGTCTTAATCCTATGACATGAGACACAAAAATTAAATGAAAAGATAACATAAGATACGATCATATTACAACTAATACTTCCTTAAATATTCCTATGCTCCTAAGTTAACTTAACATGTGAACCTATGTGAATAGGATCTTACTAGGTAAACTAAATAGGTAATACATGTTCACACCAACTCCCTCCCTTAAGTGTAACTTATGGAGAAGTAAATAATTACAAGAATGAAAAGACACAAGGATGGGTCTTGGAAACTAGGTCATGTTAGGTACCCATTTATAAATGATCTCTCACAAATAGATAAAAGGAGAAAAACCTTATGGAAGAATCCCCCTCTCCAAAGCAGAGAACACAAAAAAAAATAATGTACAAGTGACAGAAGAAGTGATGAAGGGAGGGCATAATATGACCTCCAAAGGACTAAATCCATAAAAATCATGAAATAGATATCTCCTTAATAGGAGAGAAAGAATGTGACTACATATTCCCCAAAATGAGTAGCTCCTCTTCCAATGGTGAATGCTTGAAGATAAAAGACAATCTAATGCTTGAAAAAATACCTCACTTGGGAAGAAATAATTCTAATAGTAGATGCAAAAGAAACTCCAACTCCAAGAAGAGAAATAAGGGAAGAAGCCTCATGATGGATGTCTCTAAAAATTTCTTATGTGTTTCCATGTCCATTATAGATGGTGATGCCACAATCAAATCAAGTACATGGCTAATCAAGAAATAAGGTGATAAACTAGGAACAAGTGGTAATTAATTGTGAACAAGATCTAACAAAAAGGATGTATTGATAATAGTAATACAATGACTATCATTAAAGATGAGATAAGTGTGTCCTTCAAATATATAGTATGATATTAACAAAAAAATCTAATATAGCTATCAAATTATCATCCCACAAAGCTAAATATGAAAGACTATAATGGTCCTACTAAGAAGAAATGATGAAAGTATCAATCAATTATTCTACACAAGGAATCAAAGAAGGCAATGGATCAACAACTATCTCCATAAGAGGATAATATAATTTGAAGAAACATCATCTTCATCTTTTGAAGATTCAAATATCTCTAAAGTATCAAACTCTTGAATAGTATCATAGTCATATGGTATGTTGTTTGAAGCATCAAGAGGTACAAGACAATTTTAAATAGGATCATCTAGGATTATGTAGGAATTGCTATGCATGAGGATCTCCATGTATCTCCCAAAATTTAGTCCAAAGAGTATGAGGAAACTCAATGTGTGCAATGACATTCCAAGTTTCAAAATCAACATGGCCAAATATCACTCCTAAGATGAACCTTTTTGCAATTCCAAACAAATTACTTGCCAATAGTACCTAGAGAGGGAACAACCATACAAATATGGAAAAAGATGAATCCAATGGATATGTTTCAAGATGGCATCTCTCCATTGCTTATAGATTCCCTTTTGAATATGATCAAAGAAGGATGAAATGAAAAACCCATAATGAAGTAAGATAGATCTCCAAATTTATAAAGATAACAACCTTCAACAATATTAAAAACTCTCGAATATGATGAATACTTAAAATGATGCTTTCCCAAAAGATAAAGCTTCTCCAAATGTTATGATGCCTAAGTAATCAATTAGAATGTGGTATTAGAAAAAAGTAAATAAAAAATACTTGGGGATAAATATAGAAAAAGTGCATGGATAGATCAAAAGAGCTCCTCAATGCCTTTCCAACACTACAAGGTAAGAGTACAAAGTTGTGTCACACTTTCAACCAATTTATTAGCATAAGTGAATTTAAGTATTTCTAAAAAAAAAAAAATTTGGTCAAACATATGATCTAGCTAGATTCATTGTACCCAAGTTAGATATTACCACAACTTTTTCAAATAAAAGTGTTCATTAAATGCATATGTAGAACCACTTTGAGGCCAATTTACCAAAAAAAAAATTATTCAAAAAACTTGATATTTCAACAACTCCTACTCATGTAAATAACATATTTCTAAATATAAAAAATACCCTTTTGTAGATCTATAAGTGTAGTTTTCAAATATATAGTTTTTAATTTATTTTAATTATTTTTTAATATTTTATTTTTTATTTTTACTATAAGTAATTTATTAGCACAAAAACATAAGGTTGATTATTTTATTAAAAAAATATTAAAATTTATTAAAAGATATAAAAAAAATATGGTGCACCAGATAAAAGATTTTAGATAAAAGATTTTATGTCAAGATGGCATATTTTTTTCTATTTTGGATAAAGAGTGAGACAAAAGGTGATGTCCCATGAGAATAATTGTGTTTTCAATACATATACATTTTAATATTTATTTTAAAAACTACATTTTTCAAAATTGGGAAAAAAGTCCATGCACTAAAATTTTAAATTTTAAATACACAAAAAATTGAAGAAAAAAATTAATATATAAAGAATGGTGTCCCATTTAACTTCATTTTTCAATTTTTATCATCAACTAAATTATAGTGTCAAATTTACAAAAAACTATATTAAATAATTTTTTAATTTAAAAAATACAAACATAAAATACACTAAAAATAAATATTTTATTAGTTTGTATCATTTCAAAATTCAAAACATATATGTCATGTTTTAGTGGTTCAAGTTAAAAATTTGGTTCAGTGTTGGTTCATTCCAAGTTATAAAAGTGTGACACAACTTTGTGCTTTTACTCTACAAGAATAGAAAAAAATGGATAAACAAGAAAATGTTATGTGCTTGAATGTCCAAATGCAATATTTGACTTTAATCAACAATAAGATGTACCTAATACAAAATTTGATAATGATACCTACACTACTAGAAAGTACATGGAAGAAAATTTTCAATTATATCTTTTTCTACAAAAATCTAACTCCTAAATCAAAATTTATAACTTAAAAAAAAATTACCCTTTTAGGGAATTAGCAAAAAAAGTGGTTAGCCCCTAGATGACCTAAGGCTCATAGTGTGTAAAGCAATTATTATCACCCATGTAGTGGAGAGTAGTTCCTCTCATGCACCACTAGTGAAGGGTTCACTCTTTGGGCAGAGGGCCACCTTGTTGGGATTTAGCACATTGTACTCCCCATAGAGCAATTTGATGGAATTGACAACTTAAAATATTTATCTGTTTAAAATAATTAAAAACCAACCATCATACTAATTTAATAGTTGAGGGAGGATGATGACACTCTTTGTGTAAGAATCGTACACTGATTGCATATGAGAATATTCTTGTGAAATGTATCGATTTATTATTCTATAGACTGTATCATTGACCTGACTTTGTATAACCTACCATATGGTATAGATCCATACATGACCATACAAGTTTTGTTTGACTACACATAATTTTTTGTTGAGATTTTGTAAATCCTATAAAAAACTATTTTTTTATGTCCAAATATTAAGTATTTTATATAAAAATATGGGTTTTGAAGCCTTCTATATTCAATGGTGGGGTGCATTTTACCCCAAAATGCACTCTAAAAAATATCATGCCAAAATCACCCTCAAATTTGAGGAGTTCACAAATCTAAAGGTTTGATACCATGTAGAAGCTGACAATGAATTCATGTACCCTAGGACACCTACAAAAACAAAATATAGCCTTCCAAAAGAGATTATGGCAAGAGAATATATTTCTTGATTATGGACACAAAAATGATACAAGATGATATATGAGGCCAAGCTTATATGCACAAAGTGAGAGATAAAATTAGACAATATTAGGAAAAGTGTCTTAATCCTATGACATGAGACACAAAATTTAAATGATAAGATAAGATAAACTAAAATCACATGTCAACTAATATTTCTAAAAAGATTCATATACCTCTAAGTAAACTTAACATGTGAATATGTGTGAATAGGACCTACTAGGTAAACTAGATAGGTAAAACACCCCATTCACACCAACATATATTGTGTATGTAAAAAATGAAGATTTAATATATTTATATATAAAGAATATTTCTCTTTATGAACAAAACAATGAGATTTGTGTCTACATTGAAACAAAAATTTAGTCTTAATACATTTAGATAATGATATATGAGTTTTTTCCCTATTAGAATTTTCCTATATTTTTCTATGATTTCTCCCACTATGGTTCAAGATTAAGAAACTATAAGGGTATGTGGTTCATACAGAGAAGCTAAATTAAGATTATTTCCATTTTTAGAGAGATTGATCTTAACTATTATGATGAGAATTAATCCAAGAGTATGTGCTAGTCAAAAAAAAATATTTTATACCAATAGGAATGCATCTCCTCTACCATCCATGTTACTAAATGTGCTTCAAGTAAAAATGAATGTCATCTATTTGAATACATCCTCTCAAGAACAATAAATTGAGGAGCTATCAAGGCAATGAGATCATGATGAAGAACCCTTTGATTATGACCATGAGTATAATTCTTAAATACCCTTCCATAGACCTTCTCTTAAAGAGATACAAATTAATGAGGGAATGGATCCATTGGTTTAGTATTTGAAGAAAATACAACCACTCAAATATTATGGTGCAAGTGGAAAGGTTCCAGCAAAGGCTTGGTTGATAGGAATGTGTAAGAATTTTTGGTTGATTGATTTGAATAGAAATACTAAGGTATGAGTAGCTTTATACTAGTTGGAAGTGTTCTAGTAAAAATTTAATTACCTAATTAGTTATTTCATTATTAGGTCCCCTTTTACACTAGCATACTTAAGCTTACTTAAGTTTTGTGTTTATTTATCTCAAGTCATAGATGAAGAAACATGTCATGATCTAATTTAGTCTAAGCACTTCATCTAGGATTTCTTAATCCTTTATCAAGGTTAATTCATCATTATTGTATCATTCATTGATCATTATTGTAGGTGTAATTAATATTTAATTACACTAGCATAAGTTTACTTAGGCATAATAATTAATTAATTCCTAGATTGCATTTACTAGGCAATTAGTTATAATGGTTTCATCCCCCTTTCCATGTATTTAGGATATATGATTCTTTTAGAATACCATCTAGAACTTATCTTATCAATTCATCATTCCCCAGGTAATTTTTTAGGGTTTACATGTTGTTAGATGAAGACACATGTCAGCATCATAATGCATACTACATTTCACTCTTGCCTATATATACAAGGCATTTGTACATTGTATCATAGCATCTCTTAATAGAATCTCAATTTGCATGCCTAAGTTGTAACACTTTCTTTATGGGTGAATTTCTTCTTGGAAAATATTCTTTGAAGGTTGTAGCTTCATTGGATGATTCAGCATCCATAATTTCTACATGGTATCAGAGCTTGTCCATTGAAGATTCATCTCAAGATCAAGAAAGTTGGGCTAGAGAGATTCATTGCACCTACTTGAAGGTTTTCATTGTAGGCTAGTTGTCTCCACCCGAGGACCAAGCTGATTTCTAGAGTAGATTGAGTCCAATTCAAGCTTGCCATTGTCTTCAAAAGGCTTCAAAACCCTAGGATCACTTGTTCATTCATCAAAATTGGAGATATCTAATCAGGATCCATAAGAGGTATTTTTTAGGGTTTGCTATTTGTACTATTTGGGTTGTACAATCTACAATAAAAAATTCGTACTCCCTATTGTTGTACCCTGTGGAATTTATTTTTAGATCAGCAGGCTATTTAATTCAAAAATATTTGAGCTTATTTTCAATAGTTTTTGGCAAAAAATATATATTTGGAGCGACTACTATTTTATTCTCCTATCGGCATCAAACGGCTTCAATATAAATTTCTACGGATATATTTTCTTTACATTGTCAGCATAAATATTCTTTGATTTTTAATTGTTGACTAGGCAATATTAAAAATTAATAATTCATTTTTTGTGTTGGCCATTTCATTTCATTTTCTACAAAAAATCATGCTTTGTCAGCAGCATTGATTCTTTTTTTGCAGAGGAAGGTACACAGTTGTCGGCCCCATCACATCATCGTCCGCTAACCTGTCACTGGTCCCATCACCAATGCCACCGTTTGTGCCCTGTCGATTGGCTAGTTTTCCATTGTTGGTGTACATATTTTGGCTCTCAACTCCATTCTACTACAAAGCACGTGCTTGTCGGAGACTTGATCACAACTATGACCAAGGGGTACGCTAGATCCTAAGCGGCATCATCCTTCAAACCATAGCTTCACCCAGCTCAACCACTCTACTAGGTACTTTATTCTTCATGAAGGAATGCTTGTCCTTATTTATGATCATTTTAAATCCATGTCAGCTCTGCCATACCAGACACCATCATCTAAGGATAGGGTTGATAACAAGGGAAAAGGAAAATCTAGGGATTCTCCTCATAAGAATGGTAAGAGAAAGGTGTCGAAGGACCCCTCATATGACGTGAATGATGAGGATTCGCAGTCAATTTCATTATCTGAGTACTCCAGCCATCCTACTACCGATAGGGAAGAGAGACCCTGTTTCCCTATGGATCTCAAAGCAGGGGATCATTATTTTAAGGAGGAATAGGAATTTCCCGCTGATATTCTAGCTATAGCCCACAATGGGGCAGTGGATAATTTTAGATTAATGAGATGGTTGTTCTTTGAAATTAAGGAGATTAAGTTGAACCAGAGAACCATTAATAGTAAAATGGAGAAAGTTGATGATGATAATAATAGAAGCAGTGGTAGTGGTCGGGTTACTGACTTATGGACTAAGGAAGAGAAGAATTATATGGTTGAGTGCCTCAAGAAAATGGTGGATGAGTTACAGGATTTCAAAAGCAATCATGGTGGCAAGCAGGCGGATATGGAGGAGCAGCTAAGGAACATCAAAAACTCTCTCCACAAAGTGTTGGTAATGAATCATAAGATTTTAAAATCCACTGCATAGACCATGAATACCATGGTGGAGAACCTAAAAAAATCCCATCAGGTCAAAACTGTTGTGTTTCTTGATTTGGACAAAGAGGAAGGGTAGTCGGATAGTGGGGGGCCGAGTAACAAGACCAAAGAAAATTTGAAAAGGAAGGCAGGCCAAGCTTTAGTGAATATCCAAGAGATCAAGAAGTCTGCTCTTAATATGAATAGGTTGGAGCAGGAAGTGGCAAAGATCCTCAGGAACCTGGCCTAGGGGCTGGCTGTTTTGCGGTTTTTTGTCAATTTTTTGCTGTCCTACCCTGGTTTCTACTATATTCTTCTTAGTGGGGAGCTTTTTTTTTTTGGTGCTTTGTTAATGTTCTATCATTTTCTATCTGACTGTTAAGGGTTTCGGGATCCCTCTAAAACCTGTTTGTTCCTTAATCAAAAACAAATTTTCCATAACAAACTACGCATTTCAAATGGACTGATTAATATTTTTTCCTAGAATCTGGAAGCATGTAATGAAACACCTAAATATTCACTAATACTATTAAAACAACATTGTATCAGGACCCATTTCACCAATTAAAATTTACAAATAGTTGCTTGTGAAGACCCATTTCATCAATTAAAATTTATAAATAGTTTCTTATGAGGACCAATTTTGCCAATAACATTAAAAAATAATTACATTTGAGGACACTTTTTTGCCTTGAAAATTACAACGTATTGTTGTATAAGCACGTAGGATTTTCCAAGTTTTTAATATACCATTTAAAAATCCAATGGAATTTTCCAAATATGGATTGATATAAATACAATTAAAACTATCATTTATTCTTACACATTTTGTTTAGTTCTCAATTTGGAAGTTAGTGAAAGCTGAAAACGTAAACTTAAAGGTGAGTGATCATTTCTTCATAGTGTTATAAGATTTATTTATCTCTTTTCCATTCTTGCTTCAATCTTAAAGATGATATTGAGTAGGGAATGGGATCTATATTCTTTTTCCTTAAAAAAGAAGACATTTTTTTCCAACTTTTATTCGAAGTGAGAGATCAATATGTCAAGCAGCAAGGGTAAGACTCCTCTGGGTGGTGAAGAGACTAGGAGGCCATCAAAATGACCAAAACATAGAGGTACCATATAGTCTTACTTTGGAATTGGCAATGCTTATGATCCATCAAATCAAGATGGAGCTACATCATCAACTCTTCCACCAAATATTAATGAAGAAGGCATTCACAATACCTCACCGCCACCGAAAGGTCAGAGTGAGATTTTCATTGAGTTAAATGTATCAAATGAGGATGGAAATACCATAGAAGATGTTCCAAGTTATACCTTGGTTAGCCAGAATGAGATAATTGACTTGGATCAGGATGATGTTGGTAGCAAGAAAAGAAAAGGCAAATCAAAAATGGGGTGCGAGTGGGAAATGACAAGAAATTTTCAACTTGGTTGGTTGTCAAAGTACCCATTCATTGTACCAGTGGGGGAAAGAAAACAATGTTGAAAGTGCAATAGAATGCATTTGTATGATTTGTAGTTGGAAATGTAGAAGAGAAAAGAAGTTGCAGCTAAAGCTTTACATTATAGAAAAGCATATTGATAAAGTTTATGAAAAAAAAATCATAGATGGAAAGGTACAATTAGTCATATGATGGAAATCAAAGGAAGAATGTCTTCATGTTAAGTATGTCATGGAATATGAAGAGCATAACCAAAGAATGTTGAAGCTTGCTATATGTCAAGGTACACTTGAGGCTCAATTTGGAAAAGCAATGGAAGGAGCAAATCTATCAAAAACTGTTTAGTTGAGTGTTTTTTTGATATATTTTGTCCAGAGGGAATCCTATGATAGACTACCTAGAATATTGTAATTTATTATCTTTTTTTGGGTGTTCCTCACTTTCCTTTCTCGTATTGGTCAGTAAACACTGGATGGAATGGGAAAACTATCTTGTTGTAGTGGAAAAGCAAGATTTAAAGGAGAAAGTAAAAGAGTCAAACTTCATTGCATTATCTTTAGATGAAGTTACTACGGTAGACAATACTTCTTGGGTCTATATGCATTTATATACTATGAACAACATGTTTTCCAAGCTCATCTTCTTTGTGTTCATAAAATGAAGGGCATTTCAACATCGCAAAATTTATTTGAACTAGTTAAGAAATCTTTGAATGAAATTGCAAGTATGGATGAGTTGAAAATTGCCAAAAATTTGGTGTGTGTAGGAGCTAATGGAGTTGCAGTGATGCAAGGTCAAAGGAGTGGTGTTTACGTAAAGTTACAAAGTACTTGTGCACCATACATGCTTGGCATTCACTGCATGGCCCACCGAATGAATTTAGCATTCACAATTGTAAGCAAGTTTCCTACACTATCAAAAGTTGAAAATCTAGTCCACAAGATCGACGCATACTTCTGCCGAAGTCCCAAACGTTTCACAGATTTTCAAAATTTTGTTGAGGGAATAACAGTAGGAAACAAGCTTCTCAATGATATTGATACCAAATGGATCTCCCTGCATGGACTAGCACAAAGAATTCTATCAGAATATCAATCCTTGATTGGAGTAACATTTGTATGAGCATCGCAACATAGTAGACAAAGCTCCTGACCTCTTATTGTAGACACATAAAATTGACCTAGGCCTACGAACTTTATTTTCTCCATATTTCTTCTCAACATAATTAAAATATTTAATTATATCGTATGGTCCAATTTCAACTATTAATTAAATAATTCTCAATTATTTAATTAATTCACATCTTTATTCCTCCTGACTATTTAAATAAATAAATTTTATTTAATTAATTAAATATGTCGCTAAATTCCTAATGTCTCTTTATAATTAAATAAACTCCTAAATTTATTTATCCCTCGTCCACTATTTCCTCCTTATTATTTAAATAAATAAATTTTATTTATTTATTTAAATGCGTCATTAATGTCTAATGTCTTCCTATAGTTAAATAAATTTTTATAATTTATTTAATTATTTTCCACTTTGGTTTTTTCTAATTTTAAATAAAGTCATTTAAAATTGTCCCACTTTCTATTTTCTCTCTCCAAGTAAATAATTTAAATTAATTGTTTACTGTCACATGGTCCCACCACTTTTGAATTAAATTAATTTTTAATTCAAAAGGTCAACTCAGTCTTTAAATCAAATAATTTTAAATTATTATTTGATTCTCTAGGTTTTCCTTTTTTCGTGCCCAATATTTCCTCTTGTCACATGCATTCTCCACCATTGATTTGATTTTTCTAAAACCAAATCTCAGCCCTTCATTTCTAATTTACCCTAATGTTTCCCTAACCCTAATTGTGGGTTGTCACATTTAATTTCATCCATTGATCTTAGGGCATTTCTCATCTGACAATCTTACCCATTCATCCAAAATTGACTTTTCTATAAAAAGACAATTTTGGCCTCATTTTGACATCTCTTCATCTCTTGACATCTCTTGACATTGTTACTTCATACTTCATAGGCTATTTTTTGCATACTTTAGGCTTGCTTAATACTTGAATACTTGTATTTGAGGCTTTTTGATAGAATCATTCAATATTTGCTTAGGACATAGTCATAGTCATAGGTTTCTCATCAAAAATTTAAGGGCAAACATCTACTTGTAACAAATGGAGAAGGTGCAATGAAGGTGATTCATGGAGGACATGAAGGCTTGGTGAGCTTGTTCCTTGTTTTTATGTTTTTTAACTCCATTGTTCTTCATTGCTTTACTTGGGTTTATTTTGTTTATGCTTTACAATGCTAACCTGATATTTTCCCTAAGTTACATTGGTGAACCCGATGCCAAAACACTCATTTTTGCAGATTTCCATATGGCTTTTTCGTGTTTTTGTAGGTACACGTATGGAGAGCAGCATTTACAATTTTTTGAGCCGTAATTGCTACAGTGCGATGCATTTCATTTGTAGAATGAGGCAACCGTAGTCCCGACCCACATTTGCTAACCCGAACAATGCATCTTCTTTGTTGCGAGACATTTTTTGTGCAGAATGATGCATCTACTTGGAAAATTATGCTTTTGGTTTGCAACGCATTTTCTTTGCAAAATGACACATTCACCTGGTAAAAATTTATTTTCAAGTTTGTAAATAATTTTCCAGATTTTCCTTTTTTATTTAAGTAGTGTAGAGTTTTTTGGGTTACTAATCTAGTTGTTTACAACATGTGGCAAGGATTCTAACCTTTGTTTGTTGATTTTTATAACTCCTTTTCAATTCCTTAATCAAACAAACAAAAAAACTACAAATTTCATTTACATTTCATGGGCTAAAATGAGCATGCATATTCACTCATGGGCTGAAAATGAACACAATCTTGCATTGAAATTCATCAAGGCTAAAATTTACATGCATTTTCATGGCATTGGTTTAAAATGAACTTTTTTTGTCTCGCACTTAGTTGAGTTTAAAATGAACAAAGTGTTTGATGTGTTTTCCCCCACATTTCAATTTGGATAATTAAAATAAATAAATGTTTCCAATTTGTGTAACCCTGATTCAATAATAGAAATATCCTCTCCCCTTGTGCACTTGTGCAATCCTGGGTGCAAGAGAAATTTTTATTGACTCTAGGAATTGGGCCTTCCTTGGTGGGAAAAAGTACTCACCCCAAGGTGACTCAAACTAGCTACGAAGCTCTTTATCCAAGCTACTCCCGACCGGTATACAAATGTGAATCCTAATGGAAAACTTAGGATTACGAGTACAAATGTGTCACACAGACAATTGAATTCCCCAAAACCCTATGGAGCATAACCTCTATAGACTAGAATTCCTCCTTATCGGAGCTAATCTTACCTCATGTGTGGCCACTCAAATGGGAGCCCGAACTAAAAACCTTTGTGTAGTTTCTAAAAACCCATCTATTCGTTGGTGCAACAACGGTCATTTCCAAGGCATCCACATTATCATAGTTCTTAGTAGAGGTGAAGAGCCTGTCATGGGAGAGTTATGAAGGATCTAAGCTTGGTTGACCTAAGAAGTGAGTGCAATGTAAGGGGGGAGCTATTGTGGCCAAGCTTCTAGATCACCCACTAAGAATAATTGTGGTTAGGAAAACCCACGTGGAATCTAGTGAATATAGTCCTTGCCTAACCTAGGATTGTGCTTGTTTTCAACATTCAAAGAAAAAACCATGTGTTTTCCAAGTGTTTTCTAAGTCAATGAGCAAATAAACATCCTTCACAGATTTGGAAAAACACACTCAAACTGAAACAATCCTTAAAATGTGCCAAAATTGCAAGAAACCAGACTTTTATTCTTTGTAATGCATTTTCTATTATGTGCAATGCATTTGACATTTTGAACTACATCTGAGACTTTTTGCAACACAATGAACCTACTAAACCGCATTTGTTATCTTAAACAACACATTTGACTATATCACAATGCAATTGATTTTCTAAACCACATATGTGACCTAAAACAACGCATTTGTTGAAATTGAGACGCATTTGATCCCCTGCAACGCATTTTCTACCTGAAATGACGCTATCACCTTTCATTTGGAAAAACAATGTTACTATCCAAAACTTGAGACCAAACATTTTTAGACTATTTTCAGACATCTTTTTCTAGTGGCCTCTGTTCAAAACTAGAATAAGAATTGCTCAAATCTTCCTTTCTTGCATCTTTTAGCTTGTATTTTACCATAGATCCACCTTTGCAAATTTTTAGTTGCACCTTAGGATCCATCATCATTTTCATCATAAACAAGTCCTTAGGTCGTCATTTTTGCAGATTTTGGAATAGGAAAACTTGCCATACCTTTCAAAATCTTTGCTTTCAAAAGTAGGTTATCATTGGACTAAGTCAAAATATTTTCCTTTTTTCATTGTCCTTTTGTGAGACCTTTCCAACTCAAAAGTCTAGTTAGGAAACCTCACTTTGTCATCTTGTCCTTTCATTTAGTCCTACCAAAAGTCCTTTGATAATCCAAATTGAGACATTGACCAAACTTTGAGTGGTTAGTAAGCCTTTCTTATAAGTCTATCAAAATTGATTATACCTTAGAATTTGAATTTGCATACCTTAAAACATTTTAGTCTTCCATCATTCATTTTAGTCCTCATCTTGCTTCAAAAATCCAAAAACACAGTGTCATACCTTTCATTTTAGTCTTCCATTATCACTTTGCATTTGGCATCCCCTTTAGACAACATTGTCATTATTGCATACCTTATTTCAAAAATCCAAAAAAAAGAAAAACATAGTGGCATATCATCCTCATTCCTATATTTAGTTGTCATTATCATCCTCCTTCATTTGAGCAAATCCTTATATGGTTGAAACTAGGATTCAAAGGAAAAGAAGACAAATGGAACCTTTTGGACAAGACACCAATCCCTACAACTTTTCTAATGACATGAACCAAAACACAGACATGGGGGCATCTTTCATCAACCCTTGTAGTGACATGAACATGTCATGTTCCTCACGCAACCCCTTCAAACAATTTATACGTAAAGATGAAAATGGACATGTATTCATGGAAGACTTAGAAGCTATCGCTCAAAACCTCAGTGTGGCTTCCTTTGTGGAGGAATTATTCTTGCAAGATTCATAGAGATATTTAGCCATGCTTTTAGACCAAGGGGCCAAATTTCCATGTGGGTTTGACATTAACACTTTAAGAGAAGCATCTCCCAATCATAATGCAAAAAATACATCCAACACCAACCAACCTCTTTCGACACCACAACACAATGCAAACAATACCTTCGTTGGTGTCGCCACACAGAATGCGACAAACACCATAAATGCTACCTCTAATGGCACCTCCACTCAAAATAATTCTAACACGATCAACACAACATCCATTGGAGTAACATCAACCATATCACAAGCCACATCACAATCAATTCCTCTAATGTCAACAACTTCATCATAAACTATTGGAGCTACCTTTGGGTCTTCAACAATGCGGAAAAATCCATCAAACCTTTTATTTGGAGCTTCATCTAGTGCTATGGGAATGACATCATCAATCCTTACACTTGGGCCTTCAACTAATGCCATGGGAACAAATTCATTAAACCCCCTTTGGGAGGAATAAATGATGAATTACCATTCCAGGACCTCAACCAAATGTTAACACTTCATCACAACTCAATACCAACACAAATATCCCCCAAAGGAAAAACACCAACATTCCACATGGCCACATTTACCAATTCAAACAAGGCAATCAAATAACACAACACATGACTTCATTTGGACATCAAAACACTAAAGGACAGCTATTTCTATAAATACAGACCAACACTGCTAGAGTGCACATTCCCACATATGCGTCACCCATCCATACATAACAACACATTCCTAATCAAAATTCCCAATACCAACAAATTCCAAACCAAAACACATCATAAATTCCACAACAAGGCATCCCAAGTCAGAACACATCATCATAGCAAATGGGAACTCATGGTATACCCATCACTAACATGTGTGATGCTACAAACAACCCCATAATTGATGCACTCACAGCTCAACTAGCGACCTTGCAAAAACAAATGGAGAACATGTAATTGCAACACAAAAAGACCCACATGTCATATGACTTATGTTCGCACCCATTTTACACGAGTTTATACATGCCATAGTTCCCTCTAGGATATGTGGTACCTAACTTCACCAAATACAAATGCAAGACAAATCCCCTTGAACACATAAGAGAATTTACAACTGGTCAATTGTGTGGACGTTGCATATGAACATACCTATCTGATGATACTTTTCCTTAGAAGTCTCGTAGGTCCTGCACTTGAATGGTTTTCTACTTTTCCTAAGGGAATAAAGTCATGGGAAGAACTTACAAATAAATTTGTACAAAATTATGCCTATAACATTGACACCAACATTACCATTACCATTTTATGTATGCTTACTCAAGAAGAAATTGGCGAGACCTTTATTCCATTCTTCCAAAGATGGAGAAGCTTAGCAATTCGATGCCCTGTCGAGATACAAAAAAGGAAAAGGTAGATATGTTTTTCCAAAACCTTGTTGGGCCCTTAAAATGCAATTTACAAGTTCATTGTTGCACTACCTTCGCAGACCTTGTCGAAAAAGGATTCCAACTTGAAAAATCCCTTATTGCTGAAGGAGAACTTAAGTATGTCAACAAGAACACAAATCCAAACCCACCTATTGACCAAAAAAATTAATGGGTCAAAAACAAACAGATCACCAATGATGGTGTTGTTGACGCTAAGGAAGTAAACATGACAGGTCTTGCAATCATGCTCAAAGTAGATCAACCGCAAAATGCACCAATGACAACACTAACACCTACTACAAATTCCATCCAAAATAATCAAAACCTAGGCCAACCATGTCAAACTAGACAATTTCCAAAGAGAAGCATCCACACCGCCTTGGGTGAACCAATTGAACTGGTCCTTAAGAAGCTCCTCCAAAATGGCATCATCACATTGTAGGACCCTAAACCATATGACCTTGGAAAATTCAAGCCATCATGGTGGGACGATAATGCATTATGTGATTATCACTAAAAAAAAGGGAATAAAACTTCTTCCTGTCAACAATTATGAAATCTTGTATAGGATCTTATTGAAAATCATACCATTGAACTAGATGGTCAACAATTTTCTTCAAACTCAGACCATACAATTCATAAAAACTCCCTGTAGGATCATGGTTCAAATAATCCCTCTACCTTAGGCCCAAAGAATAATAACAATCGGTCCAATTACACTCACACTACCTTTGATTATTCTAGTGGACCCATCATTAACCACCTTTGAGCTACCGACGAACATGTTAATACTATTACCATCAAGAAAATGTATGAATATAATGTCACCACCCATGGAGGCAAAGTCACAATAGCTGGTCTACCTACTAGATAGCCAAAAATCACAATACCTAGTCCATCTGCCAAACACTCACAACCCAAATGGCAGTTTAATCTCATTGACCAATTGGGAAAAATATCTGCTCAAATCTCCATACTTGAGCTGCTACACATTTCCCCTACACACAAAACTATACTTCATAAAACCTTGCAGGAGTCTTCTATCCCTAATGGCATTAATTTCAACCAATTTGAAGCCATGGTTGGATACTTTACCACCCCTCATCACATTACCCTTTTGGATCAAGACTATTCATCAGCTAAGCCATCTCACAACGGACGCATTGCATATCTAAGTTTCCATACATAGACATAAGGTTAGATGAGTCTTAGTAGATGGCAGAGCAAGATTGAATATATGCTCCCTAAAACTGGTTAAATCTCTAGGCTTCTTTGATGCTTGTGTAAACGCTACCAAGAGCATTGTTATAAAGGCTTATGATGATGAGGAATGCTCCTCAAGGGGCATTATCACACTTCCTATTTGTGCGGGGCAGGTCTTTGTGGATACAACATGTCAGCTCCTGGATCTTGAACTACCTTATAACATCTCACTTGGTCGACCTTGGATCCATTCCTTAAAACTTGTACCATCCACTTACCACCAATGCTTAAAGTTTCCTTTTGATGGCACTAAAATTACCATACATGGATATCATGATCCCTTCCAATACTGTACCAATTTCAGAGGTATTTCAGAACACCAAGTGCCAATTAACTGTGAAGCTTTGACATCCACTTCCACACTTGCCAAACCATCCACATCCACTCCTTTTTCTTCCACCACACCATCTCCCTCCATCCCGAAGGTCGATCCTAATGTCAAGATCCAGGACCAATGTTGGGAAGAATACAAATTAAACACAACCTATTGAATCACTAAAATACCCAAGTCTCCAAAGGCTTATGGTAGACCTTGTTTCAAAATAGAGCCTACAGATATTTTTAAGGTTCCTCTGACAATGACTTTCATCAAATGGGGGAAATTGAACAAGGAATACATTGAAGACATATTAGGCTGGATTTACAAAGAGATAGAAGACCTACCTCCCTTACCAATACAAATATATGGCAAAGGCTATGACATAATGAAGGAAAAAGGCTACGATGAAAGTAGTGGCCTTGGTAAAGACAAGACTGGAAGGAGAGAACCTATAATTCCTTCTAGAAGACCAAAGTATCTAGGGTTAGGGTTTGGGCCATTTGAAACTGATGATCCATGTACCAATGTACTTTCAAGTGAGAGTGTGAATTCTTCTGAATGTGTCGAGACAACCAAAGATTCCTTTACCGAAACTAACTCACATGAGTGAAATTTTGGTTCTCAAAGATCCTTGAGTGACTGTTGCCTTGATGAAATGTTTTTAGAACCTGGTGAGCCTTCCCTTGATTAAAGATTGCAATAGATGTTTAAAGCTAGATTTCTTAAAGACACTCCTAAACTCCCAATGAAAAGAGAAGAATGGGTAAGACTCTTTTGGCCCCATGATGATGGAAAACCTAAGCCATCATTTTACCCCATTGACCATCATTCTAACTCATTTGATTGGCCACGTGACACTATTCACCGTGATTCCAATCCATTTGTCCCCTATTTTGTCAATGAACCTAATTTTCCTAATGAAGATAACTACTTGATAGAATCTGAATGGGACTTTGAGGACAACAATTATGTCTTTACCCTTTCTGCCTCCATCTGCATGCTTTCTAAATCATCCCCACCATTCGCCAACACTGATGATGGTATCTCCTTTGTCTACCTATAGCTCATTGACTGGGATCAACAAGACCTACCAACTATGGACAATTTTTAGAATGGCGAAGTTATCACATAATTCGTGGGGCTTTGTGAAAGCATACCAATTGAAGACCATAAGGCTAGATTGGATATTGATCTAGATTGTGCAACATACTTCAGGGAGACTATGCAATCCTCTAGTCACAAAAATAAAAAATAAAAAAAAGACAAGTCTTTAGGTGAAAACCGAAAGGCACCTTCTAATGATACAAAAATAAAAATAAAGGACGTATCTAAGGGTGAAAACCTCTCTGAGGTGCCCAAGGATGGAGGATTGGAATTTCTTCCTGTTAAGTAGGAAAAATCGGCAATGCTCATTGAGGACACCATAGAAGTTAACATAGCCACAACAGAGGATCCTAAAACAGTTCTCTTTGCCACATCATTGACAAAAGAAGAAAAATCCGAATTCCAAAAGTTCTTCATAGAACGTAAGATTAACTTTGCATGGTCCTACACCGATATGCCAGGGTTGGATCCAACATTAGTCTTGCACCATTTTCCTTTTCTTCCAGATGCTAAGCCAGTCAAGCAAAAGGTGTGTAAGATGCACCCCCAGATCACCTTATTAGTTAAAGTTGAGCTCAAGAAGTTGTTAGATGCAGGGTTTATAAGATCAATAGACTATGCAGATTGGATTTCAAATCTTGTACCTATCATTAATCCAAATATTCAAATACGCATTTGTACAAACTTCCACGATCTAAACAAGCCATGCCCGGAAGATGACTTTCCACTTCTGAACATAGACATCATTGTGGACCTTATGACAAGATACGAGATGTTGTCTCTCATGGATGGTTTCTTGGGTTACAACCAGATTCGAATTGCCCCTAAAGACCAGCACAAAACAACATTCACCTGTCCTTGGGGTACCTACTATTGGAACGTCATGCCTTTTGGCCTCAAGAATGTAGGAGCCGCATATCAACGAGCCATGACCACAATATTTCATGACCTCTTGCACATTTTAATGGAAGATTATGTGGATGAACTCTTGGCTAAGTCTTTGATATGCAAGGATCACCTCAATGTGTCAGAAAAAATTTTCAAAAGGCTGGAAGAATACAAGGTCTGCTTTAACCCTAAGAAATGTGTGTTTGGTGTGACTTCAAAAAAAAATTGGGGTATATAGTTTCTTGCAGAGGCCTTGAAGTGGACCCCACTAAAGTGAAATCAATATTGGACATGCCTCTACCTAAAGGAATCAGTGAATTAAGGACATTGCAAGGCAGATTACAGTCTACCTGATGCTTCATCGCCCAACTAGCATAAAAATTACAACCATTCCAATAATTTTTGCACAAGGGAATCCCCTTTGTATGGACTGGAAAGTGTCAAAAATCATTCCAATAGATCAAAGACTATCTATTGTCACCACCTGTTCTAATGCCACCCATTAAGGGAAAACCACTGATTTTGTATATTTTTGCAAATACTTCAGCACTAGGAGCATTGTTGGCACAAAATGACCATGATGAGAAAGAAAGGGTTATATACTATATCAGTCATACATTGGTCAGATATGAACTCAACTACACACCCATCGAACGTGCATGTCTTGCAGTTGTCTTCGCCACCTAGAAGTTAAGACATTACATGTTGAATCACAAGAAGCACCTAGTGGCAAAGATTGACCCCTTGAAATATCTCCTAAGTTGAGCAGCATTGCCAAGTCGGTTGGAAAAGTGGGTTATGATATTGAGTGAGTATAACATATAATATGTGGAACAAAAAGCTATAAAAGGATAAGTAATAGTTGATCAACTCGTAGATGCACTTGTACAAGGCGACCACCCTTTGGTAGCTAACTTCCCCAACGAGTCTATCTTTCATGTAAAACCTAAATCACCTTGGAAGCTTTATTGTGACAGATCTCATACTAGTCATGGCTTAGGAGCAGGCATACTATTCATCACACCACAAGGGGACTCCATTCCTAAGTCATTCTGAATTGCTTTCCCATGTACAAATAACGTGGAAAAATATGAGGCACTTGTCACAAGACTTCGAATGGCTATCAAATGGAAAATTAAAACACTTCTAGTCTACGACGATTCCCAGTTGGTCATCAACTAGGTCATTGATGAATATGGGGCCAAGGATGAAAAGTCATTTCCCTAAAAATGCATGGTTGATAGCTTTCAATCATATTTCCACATACTTTCTTTTGAGAAAATTCCTAGGCCACAGAATAAGGCAGTAGACACAATGGCTATGATTGGATCTTTATTAGACATTCCTAGCAATGTGCCACAATTCAAGTTCTTGGTGGAGCAGCTATTGGTTCCTACATATGGCATTACTGAATCAAAAATGGTTGGTGAGCTTGTTGGTCCCAATTCACCATGGTATCAAGACATATACGATTACCCTCAATCCCAGACACTCCCCCCGAACCTTTCCAATAATCAACGCAAACCCTTTATCTACAAAGCTGGCCACTACACCATCATCAGTGACACCTTATACTGCTACAGCTTTTTCAATACCCTTCTTCGATGTCTCGACACTAATGAAGCACAAACAAACTTATGTGAGGTACATGAGGGTATATTTATATCTCATTCAAGTGGTCCAACCTTAGCTAAGAAGATCACAAGATGGGTATTATTGGTCGACTATGGAAAAATATGCACTTGAGTTTGTAAGGGCATGGCACTAATGTCAAATACATAATGATTTGATTCATGCACCACTGTAAAAACTTTGGCCCATCACTTCTCCTTGGCCCTTTTCACAATGGGGACTTGACCTTGTGGTCAAAATCCATCCCACCTCCTCCAATGGCCATAAATTCATCATCACCACCACTAAGTATTTCACTAAGTGGATCGAAGCCATCCCCCTTACATACATAACTGGAAAATAGATTTCCAAATGCATCCCCAACTACATTATCTTTTGGTATGGTGTGCCACAGTCCATCATCACAAACAATAGTCGTCCCTTCAAAAATCAAGATGTTTGTGAGCTTTGTGAACGCTTCCACATCCAACACCATTTCTCCATGTCATATTACCCACAAGGAAATATTCAAGCTAAGGTTTCAAATAATACAATTATCAAAATTCTTAAGTAGATCATCAATGACGTTGGTTGTGACTGACATTTACAACTTAACCCTACTATGTGGGCTTACCGCACTAGCATCTGCATGCCTACAGGAGCCACCCCCTTTGCCTTGGTCTTTGGAGTTGAAGCCATCTTTCCCATCGAGGTTAAAATTTCATCTTTAAGAGTCTCCCTAAAGGGCTTGATCGATGATGAAGAGTACCGACAATCACGATTGCATGAGCTGGAAATGTTAGAAGAACAAAGACAAAATGCCTTGAATTATTTATAGGCATATTAGAATCGCCTTTTCCATAGTTATAACAAGAGAGTTATGATCTTAATGCAAAACCTAAAGAATCAATCTAACAAAGAGAAACCCGACAAGTTCAAGCCCAATTGGTTGGGTCCTTATATCATCACTGTGTCATTCGCTTCAGGTGCATACCAGTTAGCCATTCCATATGGGGAACAGTTAATAGAGCCCATCAATAATCTACATCTATGAAATTTCTATATATAGCATCGAAGAGCCTGGCTAAAAACCATAAAAATTTAAAAAAATTTAAAAATACAAAAAAAATTATTACCCTAATGAAAACCAGGCAAACAACCGTCTTGGTGACACCAAAAAAATTAAAAAATGACAAAAATAGTAAAGAGAAATAATTCATCCAAAAGTGAAAACCTGGTAACCAGGCACTTTGGATAAGTACCATGGTGAAAACCTAGCAAACAGGCACCATGCATAGTCAATCATTTCTTTACCATCTACTTTCACTCTATCTGCCTTTGTCCATAATAAATACCTAGTCACCTGACACCCTCACAACATTCGTCATACTATCCTGCCACTTCTTTCCATGGCTGACAATGGTTGACATCAAGTCTAACATATTTTCCATCTTTCATCCTGATCACATCCTTTTCCATATCCTTCAACTTGGCTAGTCCTCAACCTGACTAGGGGAAATCCTTTATCACCTAACTGTAGTGGGTATCGCACATAGTGATGTCAATTGAAAGTCTTTAAAAAAAGACCTAAAAATCATAAAAAGTCCTAAAAAAAGACCTAAAAATCATAAAATGTCCTGAAAAAAGACCTAAAAATTAGAAAAGGTCCTGAAAAAAGACATAAAAATTAGAAAAAAATCCTAAAAAAAAGAAAAAAAAATCACAAAATGTCCTGAAAAAATCCTAAAAATTGAAAATGTCCTAAAGAAATCCAAAAAAAACAAAAACATGTCAAAAAACTCATAAACGAAGTCAAAATCGGTCATGTCATGTCAGTCAGTCAGTCCATGTCACTGTCGAACTATGTTGTCTCTACGCATTTACTACGTAGGCAAGGCTCATCTTCGAGCCCCCGAGACATTAGGTCAGTCCTTTTAGGTTTTTCCAAATAAAATCATGACTCAATCTTTGATCAATCAAGACAAAGTCATTGGTTGTGTCGAACTACAAGGTCTCTACGTGTATGGCATAGGTAAGGCCATCAATCAATGAGCCCCCGAGGCTGCACTAGGTCAGTACATTGCAATTACATTAGCATGTTAACATGAGCATGCGGTCAATTATGTCATCCAGTCAACTTTGGTCAAACTATAAAAAAAGTTGACCTGCCAGCTCTTGGTTATTCTTCGGATGTGTTCTTTCAAAGAAGAACTCTTGTTATTTATTTATGTTTTAGGATATGGCTTTCCTAAGCAACGTCACTATCAACTGGCATTTTGAGGGATTCTTGCAACATTTAAGGATCGATCCTCTCGACATCGACATCATTCAGGATGTGTCCTTTTGGAATTTGGAATTACCTGGCATTTGTCACCTAGACATTGTCAAAACCTGACATCTCGACATCAAAACACCTGGCATCTCGACATAAAAACACTTGACATTTAGACACACTTAGAAAACACTTCGACAAACACTGTCTTTTGGCATTTGTCCTTTGATTTCTCATCATGCTACTAGTTCCTCAAGGATGTCCTAACAACAAGATTTAGAGGAGCAACGATGTATAATGATGATTTTCTTGTCTTGTCCTTTTCAAACTGTAATGTTGCTAGTTCCTCAAGGATGTCTTGGCATCAGGATTTAGAGGAGCAATGATGTTTCATGACTTGTCTTTCTTGTCTTTCTAGTTTGTGGTTGGTTATGACAAAGGGACTGAGGCAACTAAGCTCCTAGTATGAGTTATGATCATCCTTTTGTGACTACTCATTTCATGTGATGGTATGACCTTGCACACCACTAATATGTTCCATATCATGTTGTTTTTTGGCCATTACAATAATCTTCCCAATGGTGATTAGAGAAACTTCTATTGGTTCTTTGGCAGTATATTGAAGGATTCTTTCTCCACACTAACATCTCCTTCTGTCTGGTCATTTCTTTTCTTCTGCCTCTTGATGATATCTTGTGACATACAAAAATATCATTGCATACATGCTCATATATAGACATTGCATTAGTTCATTAAACATTTACATATATCCATTCACATATTTTCATTTACATCATTTTCATTCACATAACATATAAGCACTTTAAACATTTTCATATATTGTCCATATCATCGGTGCATATACAACATAACATAAAACATCACATGGCGTATTATCCATACATACAATAAACATGGAATCACATAGAAAACATTATGCATACATATCAAACACCATCATAGAATAACCAACATACATAACATAGGATCATCATGGCATATAATCATAAATAACCATCATAAATGCATACATCACATAACATATAAATTGCATCATCATAGGAATCATCGCATAAATCACATCACATAAGAATAATAACATCATAATGCATCACAACATAATACATAGCATATAGTCCACACCAAAATTACATCATATATATATATATCTCAAAATCATGTCACAGGATAGTCTCGGGGAATCCCAAAAATAGAGCTCACAAGCTCAATGGTCAATATATCAAATGTCTCAACATAACAGCAAGATAACAATAGCATGCCCTAAATTATGCTCTCCTCATCCCCTCGAGGTGACGAATGGAGTGACTAATGCTTTGTAATTGGCACTGATGGCATATGTGAAGACAAGGCCAGTTGGGTCTGTGAGGTTGATGGATCGATGGCAGGCGGCTGACTGTGTTGAGACCTGTGTCCTGAGGATACTAACCCATGGCTATGACTGGATCTGTGGCTTGAGGAGTTCCTGTGACTGTGATGAGATCTATGACTTGAAGAGTATCCAGATGATTTTAATCCACCTACATTTCTCTTGCTATGACTATTGTGGCTCCTATTGTTACCACTCCCTATCCCTATCTGAGTCTAAGATAAACTAGGATCCCGTTGATCTATCAGCACCACTCTCTCATATAGCATCTTGTACTAACCCCAGCTAGCACTAACCCTAGCCAACTCCCTAGTGATCTCTCCCACTGGTCCAGCACATAATTGAGTGAACTCGGAGCACTATCTTTGTGCCTCCTATTTCCTGATCATAGCCATATCTCACTACACCCTCGTAACCTCCAACTCTCCCTGTAGGGTCCTGATCTATGTTGAGGCCTCATCTAGTCTGCTCTGCATAGCAGCTAACCTCTGATCCATTGTGGCATCCTATGGAAAAGGTGGCCTACTAGCTATATCCTCCTCCCCATCCACCATCCACTCCCTCAGCTATCTCTTGGCCCCATCCATGTCATCCTCTCCACCGATGTTGATCTCCTCATCATCTTCTCCAATCTCCTCTCCACCAACTGCCTCCTCCCCTCCATCAACAACCAATGTCTACTCCACTATGTGCACCTCCTCCTCCCTCGGCACCTCTCCCTCTAGCCATCCTACTGGTTGTTCTCCCTCTACTCTGACCTCTGGCTACTTTGCCTCAGGCCTACCCTCCTCCTCTCTCTCCTCCTCGCCCTCCTCTTGGATTAGTGTTAAGGGAACTCGCTCGACCTACTACCACACCCTCCTTGCCTGCCTCTGGTTGTCTCCTCCTCTCCACCTCCTCCCACCATCACCTCCATCTCCCCATCCCTTCCATCATCTCCTCCACCCCCATCTCCTCCTCCCCTCCCCCCATCTCCTCCACCTTCATCTATCCCTCTCCCCCTACCACCATCCCTGCCTCCTCATCCTACCTTCCTCACCCGTGGAATCACTAATCGCCAATCAACTAGCGTTGGCTGATCTGGATCTATCAATGGTTGTGGCTTGTGAGTCTACCACCATATATCATAATCTGTTGTGGTCCCTAGATCCACTGGACCCCTGCTCCAAGCCCACTGTTGTGCCATCAATCCATCTACATGTTGCTCTGATAGTGGAACTGACATAGCTAGCCCCCACATTGTCTCTTGTGAAGATTTTGCATACTCTACAATCCCCATAGGAACATCCTACTACTCATTGAACTAACGTAATATCCGTTGGGGTAGGTACATCTCAATGATAAGTTGAGACTGAACTGTCCATCCAATTAGGTATAAAAACTGTCGATAAAAATTAAGATGATCATCCTCTCCTGGCCACTGTGCACAATCTTTGTATGGCCTCCAGATGAATTGCATCAGTGTGTCAATACAATGGCACCAAAATCCTATGTCTCCAACTCTGGTTTGTTGTAATGCACCTGCACACAAGTAAACATATGACATACCCTCAACAAGCTATAGTCTCTGAATTGGTGGAAAAAAGACGAGAATATGCTCCTATGTCCAAATCATCAATAATGTGGTACCACAACTAATACTGCTCACCTCTCTATAGGCTACCTCGTGCAACTGATGATATAACATCCCCAATAAACATGGTCCCCATGCAAACACAGTCCTATCCTACCTCATCCTGACAAGCACCTCTCCCCACCTGATAGGAAACCCATGACCATGAGGATCAGGAATAAGCACACCGAAAATCAAAGTGCATATCATATCATCCCATTGCATGTAGTGCTCAGTCATAAACTCCCACCTAATCTCGTAACCGCCAATGCCTAGCTACACAGCATCGCCAGGCTCATAATACTCTGTCAAAGCCTAAAGTCCCTAGTGTGGATTATAGACCACTCACTCTCCTTTGATCAGAATGCATAGAATCTCGTAAGTGTCCTCCAGAGTGATAGTAGCCTCTCCCATTAGGATGTGAAAGGAGTAGGTCTCCGAGTGCCACCACTCTGCCAGTGCTATTAGTAGACCCCTATTTTCTGATACAATGGGCATATAGGTAACTTAGTACAATCCCAACTACATCAGTCGCCTACACTTCCTATCTCACAACTGATCTTTGAATGCATATGTAGATGGCTTGAACTCGCACGTATAAATAGGTGGTAATCATTTTTGCACATGTAGAAATGGGAGTTAACACATCATTGAACATCATTATCATCATCTATTTAATCAAAAGTGTCTAAGAAAGTAAACCTAAACTAAGTCAACCCTAGTCAAAGTCAAATGCATCGTGCTAGGTCAAATGTGTTGTTTCATTAGTCATATGTGTCTCGGCATGGAAATTGTGTCACAAAATCTCACAAATGTGTCATCCTAAAGCACTTGCATTGCTCCCTCCATTAGTTGCATCACTGTAAATAATTTGCATCGCACGATCCCACAATTGTGCTTTGATTTGGTGATTTTGTTGCAAAATATGACACTTGCATCGTGAAACGATGATTGGGTCTCATTGGCCCACAAATGTGTCATTGTAAACCTAGACCTACCATGACCCCTAAATTTGTGTCATGACACATCAAATACATGCGATGCAAATGCAGATGTTTCGCAACGCATTTGTTGACCTACCTTTAGCACCTAAAAAAGCACAAAAAATGAGAAAAGGACAAAATGAGAATAGAGTACATACCGGTGGCTCTACGCCCTCTAGTTGTCGAAAGGTTCGCACTCAAAATCTGTGATGTTTGGTCACTAGAATCATCATCTTCGTGTGAGGTCCTCTCTCTCTAAACTCTTAATTATCAAAAGGAAAAACTGAAAATGATTTACCTTTTCACCCAAATTCACCCTATTTATAGGGTGCATTTTAGGGTTTTTCTGTAGTTTTATTACTGGAGGCTCATTTGACCAACTTTGATTGACCTTTTGAATGCCTTAAACACATCGAAATTCAAAATCGATCATGCCACTATTTTTCTGGACATCAAATTGACTTATTAGGACACTTTCCAAATTTATCTAGTGCCGGGCCAAAATTTGAAAATTTTCCCGAGGGGGAATAAATACTTTGTACCTTCATTGGGGGATGTTTTAGACTTATTTTCTTTGTCACAATCTGATAAACTGCATTATGACAAAGAGGGGCAAAATATAGACACATAAAATTGACCTAGGCCTGCGAACATTATTTTCTCCATATTTTTTCTTAACATAATTAAAATATTTAATTATATCCTATGGTCCAATTTCAACTATTAATTAAATAATTCTCAATTATTTAATTAATTTACATCTTTTATTCCTCCTAACTATTTAAATAAATAAATTTTATTTATTTAATTAAATATGTTGCTAATTTCCTGATGTCTCTCTATAATTAAATAAAATCATTTAAAATTGTCCCACTTTCTATTTTCTCTTTCCAAGTAAATAACTTAAATTAATTGTTTACTGTCACAAGGTCCAACAACTTTTGAATTAAATTAATTTTTAATTCAAAAGGTCAACTTAATCTTTAAATCAAATAATTTTAAATTATTATTTGATTCTCTAGCTTTTTCTTTTTTCGTGCCAATATTTCCTCTTGTCACATGCATTCTCCACCATTGATTTGATTTTTCTAAAACCAAATCTCATCCCTTCATTTCAAATTTACCCTAATGTTTCCCTAACCCTAATTGTGGGTTGTCACATTTAATTTCATCCATTGATCTTAGGGAATTTCTCATCTGACAGTCTTAGCCATTCATCCAAAATTGACTTTTCTATAAAAAGGAAATTTTGGCCTCATTTTGACATCTCTTGACATTGTAACTTCATACTTCATAGGTTATTTTCTGCATACTTTAGCCTTGCTTCATGCTTGCATACTTGTATTTGAGGCTTTTCGATTGAATCCTTCAATATTTTCTTAGGACATAGTCATAGTCATAGGTTGCTCAACAAAAATCTTAGGGAAAACATCTACTTGTAGCAAATTGAGATGGTGCAATGAAGGTGAATCATGTAGGACATGAAGGCTTGGTGATATTGTTCCTTGTTTTTATGTTTTCTAACTCCAATGTTCCTCATTTTTTTGCCTAGGTTTATTTTGTTTATGCTTTATAATGCTAACTTGATATTTTCCCTAAGTTACACTTATATAGGTTAAGTGATATAAAGACACTCTTGACTTTAGCTAGTCTTCTCCCCCTATGTTGGATGAATTGAACAATCTTGTCAAGAAAGCCTAAGACATAACTATGTATATTTAAGAAAATGCTAGACTACATAAACATACATGCTTGGCCCTCGGTCATCTATATCTAGATCTAACACAAGAAAGCCCAAATTATTTCATGTGGAAAAAAATTACTAATTTGAATAATCCTGATAATTATTTATAGTTTAATGCAAACAGGAACTTATGTACCTATGTACGCAGATATGAGATACCAATGTACCATTGTAAGATAGGAATGTGCTCTAGCAGAGAAGCCCCTATTAAAGAGGAAGATTTGAATGACATTGTTAAATTTGTTAGTGATAATTTCAAGGAAATTGCAAAACCTCTTTCCTCAAAGATTCGTGAAAGATTCCCTCAACATGAAATACTTGAAGCCATGGGTATCATGTATCCTCAATTTTGCATAAACCGAGATAGCCCAGAACTATTTTCAAGATCGAGTAAATATCTTGATTGAACAATTTTTGAAAAGTGTAACATACAATGAGTAAACAATAGAAGGAATTTTAAATAAAGATAAGCTTAGAAAACAATGTAAGAATTTTGCAATAGCTATGAGGGACCAATATAATTTCTTGTGCATGGAGAAGTCCTTTGAACTAGGATCAATAACAAAGGTTTGGACAAAATTAGGTCTAAGTGAAATATTTTGTGATAGGATATCAGAATATTTCAAACTTGTTGATTTATGTCAAACAATTATATTGGGGTCGATGGAGGATGAGAGAGTTTTCAGTTCATTGGAATTTTTGAAATCAAAGTTAAGAAACAAACTCTACAAGAATCTAGAAAATTTCTTGAGGATAAAAGGAACTATGTATAATGTCAAAAAAATTCCTTTTTAAAGGGAACTCACAATCTAGAGGTCCACATGCAAAAGAAGAGGGACTGGGTTTTGCAACACTCCAATTCCAAATGTTGGTACTGGTGGCATTGGTGGCACTGTCAGTGGTAGTGGGAGAAATGACAGAGACAATGAATATTGAATTTGAGGCACAAGCCGAAGAAAATGAAGAGCAGACTCAAAATCAAGATGACTCTTTTACTTTATCTCAAGTTGAACATTAGTTTGACGAACCTGACTCCATTTGGGAAATGGAAAAGAATTAGCAGCTTTTAGGTATTTATATTGCACTTCATGAATCAGTTTCCATTGTTCCAAACTATAGTTGATGAAATTTTATATTGTATTCCATGAAATTGTGAATCATTGCACTTCATGACATTTTATTTTATACTGCACTTCATGAATCATATTACAAACTGTAGTTGATGATATTTTATATTGTATTGTGATATTTTATATTTAATATTGTATTCCATGGTATTGAATTTGATATTTCCTTTTGCATCATTTTTAAAGAACAACACTTATCACATTACATATAAATTCATATTTCATTTCCATTCTCACAATCTTTGATAAATAATTGAAAGGAATATTAATCCATTCCTTGAACAAAAGCTAACAATTCAACATCCATAACTTATAAATAACCATTGATTATTTTGAGTCAGATGATAATGAATATAATACTACAGACCAAGGATAGGTCGATATTATATTCAAAATTAAAGATATTATAGTGTATTTTCCCTTTACCTACATTCTAATAATCTAACTTGAAGTTGACCGGATTTTACCCATTCCCAATCTCTTAAGTCAGATCTCATTCTATGCATCCATTAACACACAGCCCCTTGCTTGTTCCAAGAGCAACCCATAGAATTATAAATCTTGCTCGTTCATGCCAATGGTCATAAAATTCTTTAATTATTGTTCTTTCCTTAAGTTTTGGTTTTAATATTCGCTTAATATCATTCATGTTATAAACCTAGGTAGGCAGCCCCTTTTAAGTCATGTAATAACTGCATGTGCTTATTAAAATCCTTTGTTATGTTTGGCAGGTGTTGGCCTCCTACAATGATTTAACTAAGCCCTTGCAGTTGTGATTCGTAGATTGGACATCTAAACTAAATAGCCATTCAATCATCATGAAGGTGCATTTAACTTGTCAACCCAGGGACATGAACTTGAAATGGGTCAGCACAGTATGTGCACTAAGGATCCCAAGCAGCCATATTCATCTACAACCAAGAAAAACATAATGTTGAAGGTAAATTGCTTAGAAGGAAATAACACAAGTACTGAACATCAACCAAAAACTATGCTAAGCTGAAATGCATGACAGAAATGAAAATCTAAGCAAACAAATAGGAAACTACTATGTCTACTTTGACTATAGGAACAGTCACAGAATGTAATTCTAGTGGTTGCAAAAACAATCAATGCCAGATTCTTAACTAATTACTGAACAAAAAGTAATAACTAAAATAAACTAAACTAAGGATGAAATTCTCACCAAGTGGGCCCCCTTGGATGAGTATCCTCTAAAACTAATGTAAACTCAAATGCACAGACTTATAACTTCATCTTATTCATTGGAAAACATGAGTACAATAGAGTAGTGTAAACTATATTGCTGAAATCTAAGAATGCAAGTACATCATCAAATCATGCAACCTCCTAAGAAGGAGCATCTAACTCTTATTTATAGGAAAAGAAGTGACTAACTAAGCAAGGCAGTCAACTCCACGAAATGGGAGGATGCCAGTTTAGGAAAAGTAGAGAAAGTGGAGGGGCAATTATGCATGCATGGAATCTGATCAGACGTGTCTGTCTCAATGTAGATTTAGCACAGCGGTAACGCCTATATTCACTCAACATCAATAAAGATCATTTACAAGGCGGTTACAATTCAGTTTGCACGAGGAATCTCCCACTGTCGACCTCTTTGAATGATTCCCTTCATTAACCTTTGCATGACCACTTTGTTAATTGTTATGGTGAATGACTATTTGGCGGAATCTTCTTGATCTAGGGGTCTCAAATCATATATGCATGGCATTATTAGTAAGCATAATAATCGCATATCTATAACTATCTTAAATAACATTCATTAATCCACATGTAGAATTAACACAAATAGTCCATATAACATATCAATGTCATTAAAGATTTGCTAAATTGAGGCACAATACCCGGTTTTGAGGAAATATCAACATTCAAACATCAAGGTTCATAACAATTTTGAAAAATAAATCATAAATTCTACCAAAAGTAAACCATAAACTAGACACATCATCCCCCCCCAAAACCTAAGGTTTTGTTGGTCCTCCAGTAGGGGAAGGGTTGTTCTTCTGCTTAATCAAAGCCCTAAAATTTGTAACTTCCAACTGTCCCACATTAGTGGTTGCTATGTGTGAATCAAGATTCCAATAGAACCCTTGTTTTCTATCCAATCTGTTACATCTTTGTCTCTCTACAGCAATATCATAGTTGTAAAACTTGTAATTTGGCACAAGCCACATTAGGAGGGGTGGCTAAAAAGTCAGTGGAAGCCAAAATCATCCTTTTGTCCTCCTAATCTATATATATCTATCAATTCTTTTAAGTGTTGCAGCATAATTCTGTATAGAGTGGGGCTCAAATTGCTTTAGCTCATTAGTTAGGTTGTTCCATCTTTGGGATAGGTATCTCTTCATAGTTTCATCTTTTGTCTTTGCCACCACCTCATATTCATTATAAACTGCTTCTATCCAAGGCATAACCCTATTACCATAGCTGGGTCTGAGAATCATTTTGCACCACTCCAAGTAAATGTCCCTTGGATTTCCTAATTCAGCCCTAATGGGCAAAGGGATGTTGGATTCCAATTGCTTATAAGCTCCATATTGTTGTTCCAAACTGATCTCATTTTGTACCCAGGATAAATGCCCTTAATTGAAAATCCCCCACATATAACAGTAGATTCCAATCATGGTCTTGAGTTACAGCATAATTGTACAAATAAAATTCACATAACAAATTCTTCATCTCACAGGAAGCAATCCAATAAGCATTGAAAAATTCAATAGGAGTCTCAATAGAAGGGTTCAAACCCGAGACAATTCTTGCCAGCTTAAAAGAAATATATTTCTCCTTCAAATGCAAAGCATAGACCCTTGGAGGGGCCCTACATTCTACTATCTGGGGTACCAAGGTTGTCATATCATCCACCTTCTTCTTTAAAGTAGCAATTTTTGCACCCTTGTCTACAATCTCATCTTTCTTTTGAATTTCCCTCTTCAGCCTATATTTCTCTTCTTTCCATTCCTCTTCTCTTCTTTGCACCTCTTTCCATAAATGCATATCTACCATGTGCATTGAAACATTAGGGGGGTTATGAATTCCTACCAGCATTTTTCCCAGCATTGATGCTTTCTCTTCATATAGTACTAGCTGCAGGGATTCAGGTTGTTCAGTCAAGTCCGGCTGCAGGGCCTCTTGTTCCTATTTTTGCTCATGTTGCAAGGTCTCTTGCTATAGGAAATCCTAATTTTCCTCATACCCTTGATTCTCAACTTGTTCCTACAATATCAGCAAGATCTGCCAGGTTATGTTTGTTTCTTTCTCAAATATATCCTCTTCCTTGACATTCACCTACCCCATTGGAGCTTTTGTGTCCCCCTGTGATATTTCTCTAGACTTAGGGCTTTCCTACGGAGGCATATCAAAGGCTATCCCAACTACTCTTGATTTCCTAAGAGGATTTCACATTTTTCTTCGGCTGCAAGATGAACAGTGTTAGCCTTTTGCTTCCTAGAGCTTGGTACTTCTTTTCCTGTTGGCTACTTTTTAGCTTTTCCTTTTCTTATTTCAGCTCCTCACTTTTGTGCCTTAGTTTTCATTAGGATTCCAAGTGGAACATCATCATCAAAATCTAGGGAGGAACTTTCTTTTTCAGAGTGCTTTGTTTCAGAAGAGCTAATCTCTATGGTCTATTTTGTTGTAGGAGGGTTTGCACGAGGACCTGGGCCAGAGGTTGAAGCACCAGGAGTGGCTTCAGCCACACTCAATCTCCTGCTAGACCTATGGGGTTGAGTTAAAACCCTAGGTCACAAATGCACAGGTCTAATTTGATAAATATTTATGAATTATTCCCAAGTCATTTAAGATACATCATGCAGAGACTTCTCAACTAACAATTTAATCAAACAATGGTCAGAAATAGAATTGTCCCTACCTTTCTGAGTCTTGGCTACCATGATTGAAAGAAGGTGGTAAATCACATTTAGCACATTCATCCTCCTTCCGTGCCTCATGTGATTCAAGAGTTTAAAATGCATAGAATGTAGATTTGACTAGCATCCATCACAAGTGATATATTTAATGACATGAACAGCTATTTGCTTCCATGGCTTGGGTGGAGAGGTTCTTTTTGTGCCTTGTTTATCCACGCTTAATGGAGGGTCATCAGGTTCTATAAATTCAACCCTAGCTAACCTAGCGTCTCTAGAAGTAGGGTAGTTTTCACCATCGGTAGGAAAACTTGTAACCTCTGCAATTCTTTCTTCAGTAGCCAATACTTCTAGCCCTTTTACTGTGGTTTTTTCCTCAGACAATGTCTGGGAAAATTCTAATGCAATGTCTCTATTAAAACCATTCAACTTCATGAAATAGTCTAACCAACCACATTTTTTGAATTTAGCTTGTGAAGGTGCATCTTGTAATAATACATCATCAACCGTGGGTTCATTCCTGATTAACCAACCTCCCATTGTCTGCAATCACAATCATTGCAAATTTTCCTTCCTACAATGCTGCCAAATTTCCAACGCCAATGTCGCATGAATTTTCCTTTTCTTTTTTTACCTTTTCTATCTTTCTATTTTACCTTTTGGCGACATAAGATTATGATAGGATCAATAATGGCAATAAATGAGTAATAAAGGAAGGTTATGATGGAGAAAAATGGTGGTGGCAGTTGGTGTCACCTCACACGTACAAGTCGTCATCGTACTTGGAGTTCAAATTGGCTTGATTTAAATTTTGTTGACATAGACTAGTATGGACTGAAATGTGGGCAAAGTACTCACATCTTCCCCCCCCCAACCTAAATTTGAGCATGTGTCCTCAAATGCAAGGTGGTAAGGATGATTTGACAGGGACAAGGAATAATGACATGCTATGGTGAACGTCCATATTAATTCACAACAATTAAATAAATGCACTTAAGACAATTAATAGATAGCAATTAATGCGCACATACCTGGGTTCATTGCAAAGATTATGGAAAAAGTACGAATCTCCTTTTAAGAAATAAGTAGATAAATTAATGAAAATGAGGTGGAATGAGGTGGAGTGGAATGCAGTGAAGCGATGGAAGAGAGAGAAAGGTGGAGATGGATGGGCGGATGGGTGGATGGGTGAAGTGGACTCCCCCAAAAGTGGAAGTCTTTATTATGACAAGTACATACCTTAATTATCCAGAAGGAGGGACACTAAGTCCACTTCCTTCAGCTACAAGAAGCTCAGGTGTTGCATGTTGAGTGAATTGTTGTAGGAACTCTTCTTTGGATGTTGGCTTGTGATACAATCTAAGGCGATGTCCACTGAAAAGTAGCTTAAATCTGACTGGGTCAATAGTAGTGAGTTGAACAACACCATTGGGGTATACTTTGGCAACCTCATATGGTCCTAGCCACCTTGTCTACAATTTTCCTGCATTATCTTGATATCTGGAATCATAAAGCAAGGCCCAATCTCCTGGTTGTAATTTCTTGTCCTTGATGAATTTATCATGCCACCTAATTCTTTGATTCTGTACTACCTCTATGTGATGCAAAGATGCTCTCCTCATCTCATCCAAAGCATTCAACTGCAATATTCTTTCTCTTTGTGCCTTAAAGATATCCATCCCCAAGTCTACTACAATCCAAAGAGTCTTATGTTCAAATTCAATGGGCATCATGGTTTTTTTCCATACAGCAACTCAAAAGGAGTGAAGCCTGTAGTTATCTTCCAAGTTTTCCTATAGGCCCAGATAGCTTCAGGCAGCCTATTTTCCCAATCCTTTTTATGAACTTCTTTGGACGTTGGCTTGTGATACAATCTGAGGCCATTTCCATTAGCAAGCAACTTAAATCTGACTAGGTCAATAGTAGTGAGCTAAACAGCACCATTGGGGTATCCTCTGGCAACCTCATATGGTCCTAGCGACCTTGTCTACAATTTTCTTGCATTATTCTGATATCTAGAATCATAAAGCAAGGCCCAATCTCCTAGTTGGAATTTCTTGTCCTTGATGAATTTATCATGCCACCTAATTCTCTTATTTTTCACTACCTCTATGTGATGCAAGGCTGCTCTCCTCATCTCATCCAAAGTATTCAGCTGCAGGATTCTTTCTCTTTGTGCCTTAGAGATATCCATCCCCAAGTCTACTATAGTCCTAAGAGTCTTATGTTCAAATTCAATGGGCATCATAGTTGTTTTTCCATACAGCAACTCAAAAGGATTGAAGCCTATAGTTGTCTTCCAGGTTGTCCTATAGGCCCAGACAGCTTCGGGAAACCTTTTTTCCCAATATTTTTTATGAGCAGCCACTGTTTTGGTCATGATGGCTTCAATCTCCTTGTTAGCCACCTCAACTTGGCCATTGGCCTAGAGGTGATAAGGATTAGACTTCCTGTGTCATATGTTGTACTCATTGACTAGTGTTGAAACAAGGGTTGATGTGAATTGATCCCCTTTATCAGTCACTATCTCTCTTCAAACTCCATACTATGTGAAAATCTCCTCATAAATAAATTCAACCTTATTATCTCTTGCATGTTTCATGGCCTTAACTTCTACCCACTTAGTTACATAATCAATGCAAACTAAGATATAAGACTTACCATTTGATGGAGGATCAATGGGTCCTACAAAATATCCCCATTTGTCAAATGGAGTGATTACTACCTAGGAGAAAAGTGGCATCTCATCAGATTTGGTTGGTTTTACCATCCTCTAGCATCGATCACATTTTCTTGTATACCTTCTTGCATCCTTTTGGAGTGTTGGCCAGTAATATCCTATGTTCAAGATCTTCATTGTTGTCCTCTTGGCTGCAAAATGTCCTCCACATGGTTCATTGTGGCATGCATGCAAGATATCATATGTCTCATCTTATCTCACACATCTCCTCATGACATGGTCTGGTCTAGTATAAAACAAACATCCAACAATCCATGAAAAAGGAAAATATTTTTTAATGAGCACCCTTCTCTCTTTTGGAGAGAAGTGAGGAAGAACTCTCCTTGTGACCAAATAATTAGCTATGTCAGCATACCAGGATGTTTGCACACTGATGGAGAATAGATTCTCATCAAGGAAAGAGTCTTCTATGGCTTGATTGTCTTCTGATGTAGTCAGCCTTGAAAGAAAATCTGCAACAACATTGGCCTTCCCTAGTTTATCCACAATGGTTATGTCAAACTTTTGAATCAATAATAACCATCTTGCCATCCTTCCTATGATCAGGGATTTATTCATGAGATATCTAATGGTTGCATGATTGGTGTGCACAAATATTTGATAGCCTATTATGTAGTGCTTGAATTTGTTTAAGGCATAGATCACTGCCAACATTTATTTTTTGTCACTGTATAATTGAATTCAACTCCTTGCAAGTTTTTGCTGACAAAATAAATGGAATTTTCAATAGCCCCTTCTTTCTTTCCTAAGACTACTCCTGTGGCATAGTTTGATGCATTTGTATGGATGTGAAAAGGAAGCTCCCAATTAGGCCCCTTGAGTATAGGAGCATGAGTTAAAGTTGTCTTCAGATCATAAAATGCTTTGTCAAAGCCTTATGTCCATTGAAATTCAACATCTTTGGTGAGAATAGTATACAATGGTGCTACTATTTTCTAAAATACTTGATGAACCGCCTATAATAGCCTATGTGTCCTAAGAAACTCCTTTCATCTTTTTTTTTGTAGGTGTGGGAATATTTGTGATTACCTCAATCTTTGCAGGGTCTACTAGAATTCCTTTGTGAGAGATGTAGTGTCCAAAAACTACACCTTCCTGCATCATCATGAAACACTTTTCACTGTTTAAAGAGAGATTGTGATCTTCACATCTTTGTAGGACTTTCCTGAGATTCTCCAATGCTTCATTGAAATCACCACCATAGGTGGTGAAATCATCCATATAAATTTCCATGCAATCATGAGAAATGTTTGAAAATATGCTAATGACTGCCCTCTGAAAAGTTGCAGGTGCATTGCATAAGCCAAATGGGAGTACCGAGTAGGAATAGGTCCCCCATGGACAGGTAAAGGTGGTCTTCTCCTAGTCCTCAGGTGCAATTTGGATCTAGTTATATCTATTGAAGCCATCTAGAAAGGAAAATTATTGCTTTCCTGCAAGTGAGTCTAAAACTTCATCTATGAAGGGTAAAGGAAAATGGTCCTTTTTGCTGGCGACATTAAGTTCCCTGTAATCAATGTAAATTTTTCATTTCCCTCCTTTCTTGGGCATAATCACCAATGGAGACACCCACTGGCTATCTAAAATGGGGTAGATAAATCCTGCATCTAGCAATTTCTGTAGTTCTCCTTTGACAATTTCTCCTAGTGCAGGGTTGATTCTTCTTTGTGGTTGTCTAACTAGGATGCAATCATCTCTGGTATAAATTCTATGAGTGCAAAGGTTAGGGTCCAATCCCTTCATCTCATGATAGTCCCACACAAATTCATGTTGGTGGGTCCTTAATAAGTTTTCCAACAATAATTGTTGTTCTTCATTTAGTTTGTTGTTAATATTCAAAAAAATTCCTTCTAACACCTGTACTTATGTAGTTGACTCTATCATAGCTGCTTCATTAACGCATGGTAGCTTGAGTTCATATGGCAGAAATGTATGGTACATAACTGTTGTTTTAGGAAGTCTGGCTACAGGAAGAGTGGCTATATTAAGAGTGGTTGTAGGAAGAGTGGGTAGAAGTGTCTTGACTGGAATAGCAGAATGAGAAGATGATGCTTCCTCCACTTCACAATGATTATGAATGATGTTATCCAATACTTCATCTTCATCTTGAAGTTGCATGAAAGAGATTCTACCTAAAATCATAAGCTATGCCACATAATTAACTTCCTCGGCCTCTTCACCAACATGTTGTCATACGGGATTATCCTCATCATGGGATGGTTGAGCAAGAGGATAAAGAGAAAGCTTTTTGGTTCTCTTTCCATCATAAATGTTCATGTCTCCTGTCCTGCATCCAATATATGCATTTGTTGTTGCTAACCATGGCCTTCCAAGAATAATGGGATACCCGCCTAGTGTGGCTTTAGGAGAGAGAATCATGAAATTTGTTGGGTACTCCCATGAGTCTAGAATCACCACAAGATCATGTACTATACCATCAGGCTTAACAATAGAACTATCAGCAACCTGTAGGACAATAGGAGTAGGTCTCATGCTTGCAACATTTAGTTGCTACAGGATATCCTTAGTCATTACATTTATTGTTTCCCCCAAGTTAATCAAAGCATTCTTTATTTGGATCCCATTTATAAAAACTCCTACCACAAGACTACCTAGGTCATTATACTTAGGGACAATCACTTTCCTAATCATGATGTCAGCTAGTTGTCCCACCACATGAATAGTAGTGGGGTCTTTCTTCTTCCTACCAGACTTCTTAAGGCATGCTTCCTTGATTTCCTTGCCATAGATTAGAACATCTTTTATGGCCTAAAATAGGGGTATCTGGACACATATATGCCTCAGCTAATCTATAATGTAAAAATTTTTGTCCTCCTTTTCTTCCTTCTTCTTGGAAACTTCTATTCTCTAAGGAAATGGTGGTTCTTGTTCAGTCTACTTGACTGGGACTGGTTCAAGATTTTTAGGTGCATTGGGCTGAATGGTGGTGTTCAAAGGCTCCTCTTCTTCCACAAGAAGCTTAGTGATAATAGGTGTGGAATGAGTTGGTATAGTAGTTCCTTAACGCAAGTGGATGTCACTCACACTCATAGGATAAGCAGGGTATTGATTTGAATCAGCAGAGTATACAAGATGTTGTTGTGGTTTGTTATTTGGATTGGGTGTGGGTTGAGCTTGTAGCTGAGTAGGTTTAGGTGGATTTGAGCTTGAATTATCAATTGGAGGAATTATAGTAGGTTTTTGGGGTTGAGAAGGTTGTTGCATGTAGTTGTTGGGCTGGTTTGGCCATTTTTGTCCTCTCCATTTATTTGTTTGCTACCAATTTCCTAGGGGTGGCTGCCAATTTGCTTGAAACTATTGCCAACTCCTCTGAGTTTGTTGCCATTGGGGTGGAGAGTTTTGATTATTAGGCCAGGTATTTGGAGGTTTACTCCAAGGTTGTGGTGGATATCCTCTATAGTTGGATGGATATGGGGGTTGCCATTGGTTACCAAGTGAATAAGAATTGAAATATGTCCCAACAAAAGAGAGTGGATCTAGTGGCATACCTTGTCTTGGAGCCTAAGGCCTCCTTTGTGCAACATAGTAGACTTGATCTTCTTCAATCTAAATTGGCTTGAACTTGGGTGCAATCTACTTATTCTCAATATTAGCTACCATCTTGCATCTGCAATCCTTCTTTTGTCTATAATGGGGGCAATGCTCTGTCAATGTTGCCTCGACCTCCTCTTGTTTCTTCTTGGCCTGAAGTGCATCCAGCTGAGTAGCTAGATTATTTATAATTGTGATGGTGGTGTTTTTATCCTAATCTAAGTATGCAAACTAACTAAACTAGAATGCAAAACAAAACACAAGATCACCTCAAATGATTAGCCTAAGGAAGAAAACACAAAAGAAAGATAACAAAGCTAGTGATTATACCTTTTTTGTGTAGATCCCCTTGGTTGGACCTTAATATGGTTGATTTGTGTGCTCCTTAGATGGCTATGAGATGAAGGGTGGATGCAAGATAATGAAGACTTGATGAATCTACAATGGAAAATGCACTTGAACTTGGATACTAATGCAAGGAATAATGCTATAAAATGGCTTGATAATTTGGTAGCATAAGGGTGAAAAATGACTAAGTTATGCAAATGCATTAGAAGAGGGGTTATTTATAGAAGATTTTGAATTCTCTAGAGAATTCAATAGTTGAGATTGAGCCAACATGGAAATGATGAAGAACTAAGGTGAGTTGAGGACTCACAAGCCCTCACATCTTTCCATGTGGAGGATGATGTGTCACAAGGACACATGAGGTGGAGAATGACATGTGATGGGAAGGTACTTGTAAGTACCTTGGAATAAAGATGATGTGACCTATCAATGATCACATGGGGGAGAGGATAATCTGTGAAAGATAAAAGTGAGTTTAAAATTCACATGATTGGGAGATCTTAAGGATAAGACAATGTTCCTAAAAAGAGAGGTGAGAAGTACCTTGGATAAGACAAGGTCCTTAAAAAAGTAAGTACTTACCCACATGTGCCTGATGTGACAATTCAAAGATTCTAGAAGACTTTGACACATGTGAGTGACAAGTCAAAGGTTCTAGAACTTACATGGGGAAGAGAATATTCCCTTGAGGAATAAAAGTGAATTAAAAATTCACATGGGGAAGACAAAAAGGAATTAAAAAATACTTGGGGGATGGAGAGAGTTGACCAAGGTATTGATTAGACTTAACTAATCAGTAATTAGAAAATAATTAGTGGTTAATAAGGATTAGAAGCCAACTTGCAAAAGTTGGAGGATGTGACACATCCTAATCAAGGATTAGGCATGTGCATATCTCTAATGAAGAGATTAGGATGTGGGTTAGGATTAAGCGAAAGTGATGTGACATGTGAGGAATTAAAAAAAATGTCATATTTATAATGCAATCAAGAGGATGTTTAGACAAAAAGGGATAAATTTGGACCAATGTAAGTGTCCAAATTTAGGTGTCTACAATAATGTCTTGTTTGAAGTCTTCCAGCAAATGAGTAATCTCCATTCTTGAGACTCCACTGGTAGATGACTTACCCATGGAAGATTGGTAAGCTCTCCCTTTCTTTGAAGTTTCCCTAGAGTAGTTCTCGGATATCTTCTTGATATCCTCCCAAGGGACTTGGGAGATATCTCCTCCTCCCATTAGGTTCAAGGCATCAGTGTAGCTATCATTGATTCCTCTCAGGAAAAGCAACTTTTGTGAGTATTCATTAAGTGTATGGTGTGGATATTTTTGTAGGAAAAATAAAAACCTTGCAATGTAATTCTTTAGGATCTCATCTTCCTTATTTTGCATCCTAAAAATGTCACCTCCTCTCATGTCATTGCCCCTGCAATACTCTTTGTATTTCTCAAGGAATTTTGTCTTCATGTCATCCAATGTCTCCACAGTATCTCTTCCTAGGATCATGAACCATCTTAATGTATCCTCTTTCAAAGTGGTAGGAAATAGCTTAAGCCTATGGGAATTGGTGGTATAGTCATAACTTATGTAGAGTATGTCAAACTCAAACAAGAAGGTATCAGGATCTTCTATGACAAGTCCATAGAACTTGGGAAGGACTGGAGCAGGGATATTTTTGAGGTTGTCTACTTCATTCTGATGAGAAATGGGGAAAGGAAAAGTTAGTTGGTTAGGTTTGTTTCTATTTGCATCACCCATGCTTTCTTGATGTAGTTCCAAAGAAGAGGGATTCTCAAGTTGATTTTGGTCTTCAAAAGAAACTTTAGAGCTAGTCAAATTAGGAAATGATCAAGGGGTTTGGATCTTCTTCTTCTTCTCTTGGTAGGTTTTGATATTCAACTAGCTGGAATGGATTAGGATTTTTAGGAAGGAATCTCCCATAAGCATCTCTTCTCCTTCCTCTTTGCATGCGGTATCAACTCACTATCAGCCATCTCACACAAAGAATTGGTAAAGAATAAGGGGGGTTTATTACTTCCTAAATGAGGGGTATACTAAGAAAAAACTTTTAGAAATACTACAGCAAGAAAAACTACCAATGACTCCAAATAACTCCCTAGTTTGACACCATCCTTGGGAACGGCACCAAAAATTTTGGCCTCCTACAATGATTTAACAACTAAGCCCTTGCAGTTGTGATTCAGAGATTGGACATCTAAACTGAATAGCCATTCAATCATCATGAAGGTGCATTTAACTTGTCAACCCAAGGACATGAACATGAAATGGGTCAGCACAGTATGTGCACTAAGGATCCCAAGTAACCATATTCATTCTACAACCAAGAAAAACATAATGCTAAAGGTAAATTGCTTAGAAGGAAATAACATAAGTATTGAACATCAACCAACAACTATGCTAATCTGAAATGCATGACAGAAATGAAAATATGAGCAAACAAACAGGAAACTACTCTGTCTACTTTGGTTGTGCGAGCAGTCACAGAATGTAATTCTAGTGGCTACAGGAATAGTCAGTTAGTAATGCCTATATTCGCTCAACATCAATAAAGATCATTTACAAAGCAGTTACAATTCAATTTGCATGAGGAATCTCCTGCCATCAACCTCTTTGAATGATTCCCTTCGTTGACCTTTGCATGACCACTTTGTTAGCCATTATGGTGAATGACCAGCTGGAAAAATCTTCTCAATCTAGTGGCCTTGAATCATATCTACATGGTATAATTAGTACACATAATAATCGCATATCTATAACTATCTTAAAGAACATTTATTAATCCACACGTAGAATTAACACAGATAGTCCATATAACATATCAATGTCATTAAATATTTGCAGAGATAAAATTAGGCCCAATTTCTATGGTTTCCAGGAAATATCAACATTCAAACATCAAGGTTCATGACAATTTCGACAAATAGATCATAAATTCTACCAAAAGTAAACCATAAACTAGACTCATTAGTGGTCCCATTGACTAATTTCTATTAGTTACCCTCCATCACGCGAGATTAAATTAATCAAATTAAGGAGTTGGCGGGATAGCGGGCAGGCGACACCTGGACACCCTTTTGGTGGGTCCTACCACTACTCGAAGGAACCAATGACTAAAGGTGTTCAAATCAACAGTTACTATGGTTTCTGACAAATGAATCTCAATCATTTTCTGCCTCCCTTCTATCGTAAGATGCACATGCTTTAAACCTAGAGGGGAAGTGAGGAGTTTCACACGTAGATAGATTCAACTCTTGTGGAGATGGTGGAGCCCACGGAGTGACATGGAGATAAATCGACATGGCATTTTTTGATTGGTCAATGGAAATAGCCATTTGTAGTTATATTTTCAAACTTTTTTGACTAAATCTGAGCTATCTGTTGGGCCATCTCACTATGAGATCGACAGTTAAAATTCAAAGTTCAAGATTAAGGAAAAATGAGTTGTATCATCCGTTCCGGTTCATGCGAGCGAACCATAATGGAGGACATGATGCAAGGCTACCAAATTTCCAATTGGTATGGTTTAAAGCCATAAAACTTGATTTAAAGTATAATTTCAAACTGTTAAATAATTTAACGCATCTAAGGAGTTCTCGCTAAGATTTTCAAGCTCGTTCGACAACAACAATTAGGGTTTTCAAGCATCTGCAAAACCAGTAAGTAAAATTGCAATCCTGCTCAGTGCTTCTTAGTTGTTTAAAAATTTACTGTAAGTGCTCGTTCTATCATTTTTTCATTAAGGTTTCTAGTTTCTTTGCATTTCTTTTAAGGTTTGACATTCAATTCAAGCAATTAGCCTATTTAGTCATGTTATTTTCTTGCATCAACCTATACCCTAGTTTTAAGCTTGCAGTTTTTTGAGTAGTAAACCCTAGTTTGCACAAAATCTGTTACTATGGCACCCAAAGTCAAAGCATCTATGTCAAAATACTAATCTTCTGAGTTTAAGCCCACTAAAAGACCTCTATCATAGGACTTAGCCAAACAATTGTTATTTCAACCTCTGAGAAATCAAAGGGACAACGTATGTACTTTGGCCTTGGAACTAAATTTGGCATCAATGATTATTGTTGTACAATTAAAGTTGTTTCCCTACCATACTCTGGATGGATACTTTTCCAAGGATGGTTTGGAAATAGGAATGTTGGTATCCCTTTCTACAACCCCTGGAGGTTGGACATGGGTAAGTTGGTTGTACCCAACATGTTCATAGATGTTGATCTTCTCAAAGCAATTGTTGTGAACTATGACCCTCTAGTTAGGGTTGTTAGAGCACATGATGGAAAAAATATGTATGGGTTAATAAGAAAGAAGTTGCAAGTGTTTTCAAGTTGAACACTTGGAGCAGTGACATGGTTAAGACTGATGAGCAGATGTTGAGGGAGGAATACAAAAGGGTAAAACACAATTTCAAGGTGTCAGTGTTGACCAATTTTTTGATATCAGTAGGTAAGGGAATCAACAAAATAAAGATTACTTTGGAACCCTCTAATGTTGAGCCCCTCCCTATTAAGCATTTCTAACCATATTTTCAGAAGACCTTTTACTCCCTCTACCAAATACTAGGGTTTGATCTTGGCTCTATCATGCCAATGGTTCATATGCACATGGCTGCGAGTATCCAACATCTTAACATAAATACCTTATAAGATTTTTCTGCATATATAGTAAAGGAAATTCACAAAGGATTGGTGGCCTTGAAGGGTGGGAAACTTGGTGTCAGATTTTGGTGGTTTTCACTCTTTATGCACATGTTTCTTTTCAAAGGTGTAGACTATTTTGGTTGGGGGATGGAACTTAAAAGGGTTGTGGATGGTATTGAGATGCTAGTGCAGTCATGCACCCCTATATTGGATAGTAATGAACAAAATACCGACTATGTGACTGCGACAAATCCTTTTGCCACCAAATTGATACAGGCTCTAATGGTGGATGTACCTAGGATCCCCAAGGATTTACATGATTTTTTGAGGCCAACTGAAAGGAGGCCTGATTTGAATATTGCTCACAACTGGGGGGATGTAATCCCTTATAAAAATTGTACAATTCTAAGGGTATTTGGCACACAATTGACACCCCACATACTCCCCAGGGAAGTGCCTTTGAGGATTGGGTTTTTGGAGGTGATGTGGCAGCTAGGGAATGTAGATGATTTCTTCCTGGATGAGAAGTGAACAGGAACTTTCTTCCTTACATACATTGTGTTTTCTGATTTTGTCATGATTACATATGGATGGAGAAATATTGTGGAGAACTATCTCAGTCATTACAATATGAAGATTTGGGCATAAAGGACATATGACCCTGATGAATTCATAGCTTGGTTAGTGAAGAGAAATAGGGGAGATAAGTATGTTCACACCCACACTATGCTTGATGACCTCATTAGAAATATTTTTGATCTTGATATCCAAATTGATAGAATGAAGAAGTGGGATTTTTTTGTGAAATTGGAAAGAGAAATTAAGGTTAAGAAGCCTTATTTTAAAGCTTTTTCAGAAATTACTAACCCAATTTTAAAGATTAAAGCTATGATACTAAATTTTGACAAAGTAGTGGAAAGCTTAAAGGAGATAAAATTTGTGCAAGATAAGGGGAAGGCCCCTATGATAGAGGGAGATTGAGTTGTGCAGTCTTCCAAGAAGGTGCACATATATTCAAGAAGGAAAGGCACAATAAGGAAGCATCAAATAGTTGCTACTCATGTACAATCTGGGGAGTCAAAAGTACATTCACCACAACAACAACTACCTCCAATTCCATTATCACCTCAACATTCTTCTACCTTTGAAATAATTGAATTGGATTCTCCAATTAGAGAATCATCCCCTCCAAGGGAGCCATGCCCATCAATATAAAATAAAAATTTGAAGCTTATGGTATGGTTGACTATCCTGCAAAGGATTCAGATGATGAAATTGATATAACTGATGAGGAAATAATGCAAGGGATGTCATCTTCTCAAGGGGAAATAATATCACAAACTATGAGCCTTAGGTTGAGAAAAGCTGACCTAAGTGGAATAAATAACTTTGAGGATGTTAGATTACAAGCATATGAAAGCTTTATGGAAGATGATCAATTTTTAAAGACACAAACTTTCAAGGAATATGTATGGAGAGCAATGAAGAATGAGTATGCAACATTGGTGTAAACAAGGAGAATTGAGAGCCCTAAGAATCCCCAAGAGGTTGTTGAAGTTGAGGTATGAGATGAAATGAGGGTAAAGTATTCAAACATTTCTACAAAAGAGGGCAGGGCATTGATGAGAAAGAGTGGAGTGTTATTACTCCCAGAATGGGACCTAGCATCAGTAATTTCTTGAAACTGTGAGAAGACAAGATGCCCCCATTTTTAATAGTAAAGAAGAAGTCACATTGACTTTACAAGGGTCATCTTTTAGTTAGAAATGGGACACTCTTGCTATTTGGGCTTTAGCCCCAACCACTAAAAAGCCTAATGTTACAGAATGTGCCCCAAGTGTAAGAGGAGGCTTAATCATGAAAAGAGTTTCAGATACAACTACCTTGGAGGAAGCAACCATCAATTTTAATGCGGCACAATTCACCAAATCCATAGTTGAAACATTAAAAAAGGAAAGGGATAGATTTAGAACAAAATATAATGAGGTGGTTGTTGAGTACAACTCAAGCCAGCAAAAGATCACTCAAATGCAAACTCAAATGGATCTGTGGAAATAGCAATTCCAAGCATTATAGCCTGGTACCTCACATGTTGCAATCTTGCCTCCTCCTTCCTCAATTCTTTCACCTCCTAAAAATCACGAGACTACCCCCATTGAATCTGAAGATGTACAAATGGCACAATCAGCTCTTTAATCATTAGATTCCCCTCAATTCGAGGAAGTTACCAAGGAGGAGTTGATGGAAAAGCTCAAGACTTATGAAGAAAGGATGGATTATCTTGTTCATTTGAATAATATGAATATAGTGACAATAGTGCTTGAGCACTTGAATAAGGGGGTAGATAAAATATTAATCAGTATTCATGCCAATTATGCTTTGATGTTTGATGCCATTAAGAACCTTGATAGAGATAAAGAAATTACTATTCCTTTATTAGATAAATGGATTCCAAGAGCTCAAATGTTGAGGGATATGGTTGTTGTATCCTCTCATGATGTATATAAGCCTCCAAATATACTTGTAACCCTGAGATTTATAATAGATACAACTGGTTCTCAAGGGTTCATTGTCATTGAGTCTTTAGAGGTGAAGATTAGAGAATTGGTTAAGAAGTTTGATGATTGGAATTTTGGTCTTCTTCCAGACATTCTAAATGAGAAGGGTGAAGTTAAGTCCCTACAAGAGTGGAAAGACTAGGAAACTACAATAACTTCCAACGCCAAAAAAATATGTGATGAAATGGATCTGGTTATGCTGATGGAATAGTATGGATAGGCTCATGCATACAATGGCTTTCCTTGAAGATTTTGATAAGGAGGAAAATTAGGTGGCAGTCAAGTATAGCCCATATAGAAAAAAGGCAGACAGTATCATGGGATGTGACTAGCCTACAGAGGAGGAGTTTGCATTATGGAAGTCCAACTATATTTACATATTGGACATATAAATTGCTGCAAGTGGGAGTGGGTGACATCAATTTTGGTTGGTGGTCTGCAATAAAAAAGCTCAGGAGGGAAGTGCAATGCATGGCCTGGAATGAGTACATATTAGGCCTTGGATATATCAACATTCAAATATTGCACTTTCTTAGTTTCAAATGTGGTGGCAAGGATTGCAGATGTGGAATTGCTTTGGTTTATTCTCTCTTTCACTTTATGCTTTTCTTCTACAAGTTTTTAAAGCATGTGGACTATAGTGTTTTCTCATGGAAAATATTACTTTGCACCAACTAAAGGAGCCTTTTGGAAGGTGGTAGAATCTTCACTAACAAATGGAAATGGTTTTTGTCTCATATGAAATTCTCCCTCCTATTTGGAAATGCAAATGTTACTACCTTTGGGGACGTTTTGAAATTGAAATTCACATGTATGTCAAATGTAAATGAAACTAAATGTGTAATTTGGCCTAAAGCTTGTTTTCTCCCTTGTTCTTATTGTTACCATTTTTTTTTTCCCATCTCATTAAATCTTTCACTAATTCATAAAACATTTCATCTAAGTGTGGGTGGCATTTTAAGTCACGATGCAAACTTGGGCAAGGTTTTTCGTAGTTTATCGAACCTTTCACTTTGCCGCCCGGGACCTTTTTATTTCCTTTAAATGTTTTATTAGGCAGTGTTTTGTGTTATTAGTTGAACCTTGTCCTCAACATGATATTCATTAGCCTGGATGGTCTCTTCTCATACTGTTTGAACCTGGGTGCATATCTGTGAAGTTCTTCAAACCTCTTTTATAACCACCCATAGACATTTTTTTCAAATTTTCAAAAGACAGATATGTGAGGAATGCTGATAGTGACAACTACCACATGTCATAATGCTAAATCAATACATTAATGCTCATCTACCCACATATTTTTTTGTGGAGTTGTGGTTGATAAAATAAAGGGACAAGAAAACATTCATGTTGCGGCAATTTTTGAGGAAGAGATGGAGGAGCTGTGCAATTTGAATTACAGGGATCACCATCAGAGGTATTTTTAGTTTATCCATTGTAGCCTATTTTTTGAATTGTTGTGCATTGAAGAAGTAGGTATTATCAAAAGTCACAATTGCAGATGGCAAGAGTTAAATATGTTGGGTATGAATATGTGTTTGGATTAAACTATGAGGGGCATGAGATTGGCAACACTCGGCTAGGGCCTATAAACCTAGATGAATTAAGGAAAAATTTTAACCAACCCAACCCTCCACCCATCATTGAGACAATAATGGGTAGTGGATTGATTGATTTTGTTGCATTTCCAATAGTAGTGCAATGTCTCGAATTGTTATTGGAATGCATCACACATTACAACCCACAAACATGGGAGGTTAAAACAAAGGACAATAGGCTCATTCTAAAAATTCAAAGGTCTACTTTGTGTCATGTTTAAGGACTCCAAAAAGGGAAGAATATTCACCAATGGACATGACCAATTCTCAAATTGAATTCACTACCAAGAAAGGAGTTTACAGGAACGTGATAGCAAAGAATTGGTTAGTCAAGCCGAAGAAAGGAAAATCCCAATTGCCTTGCAATTTGCACAGGAAACATTTGACAAATGAAGTAGCTGGCATTGTTGTGTTGTTTTATAAGGTTAGGGGAAATGAAAATATTCATAGTTTTGAAGAATGAATGTATTTCTTCGTGCAAATCATATTGAGCAGAGAAAAACTATTGGATTGGGCTAAGATAATTAGTGATCATATACATGAGTTGATGTCACTCTTTATATTGAAAATATTTTTCTTCATGTCATCCTATTTAATATATTCCCTTGCAAGCACTCGACCCTGGAATGGATTAAGGCCAAGTGATTTACCACTAGGGAAAATACTGATTTATGACTACTTTGAAAAGCTCCAACTTCACAAAATCTTCTTTCATTTCAAGAGAATTGCTGACACTTTTACTATGAGAATGGTCAAGGAATTGTAGGGGTGTCCAGTGATGAGATTGTCTCCTAAGGCCATATAGTTTGTTAATTTATATGGTTGTCATTTTATTCAATTTCAGAGGTTTTCATATATAAGAGTGGGCGGATATGTAGGTTTTCCTATTAAATTGCCCAGGTAACCTAAAGATAAATGGGTAATTATTGAGGTCAACATATAATTGGCTAATGTTAATAGATTGTGTCAGGGTAGAAAGAGACTCACATTCATCTTTCCATTTGGATTCGATGCATATAGATGCCAATCTATGTCTAATGCTTTGAATATTCAGGCAGAATTGTCCAGATATAATATGCCCTCATACAATGATCGTGTTAATTTTGACCTAAGAGACTATGTGAAGGAAAACCTGAAATTGGGTCCTTCTTTCAACCATCAACCCAACCTTGAGGATTATTGGGCTAACTATCTTAATGAATATGAGGTTAGCAGGAGAAGCTAGATGACATTGACAGTCGAGAAAATTTGTATTTATGATTTGAAGTTGGATTTGTGAGATGTTATTGAAGATGGGTCTGACATGGTTGACCCAATATACACTGAACTCATAGAGAGATGGCCCATCCCTACCATGGACTAGAACTTTAAAGAAAAAAAACTATTGAGGCTAGAATCACTAATGTTATGACTAGAACTAGGGAATGGGTAACCAAGAATAAAATTGAACAATATCACCCATGTACTAGATCAAAGGAATCATGAGTTTATGAAGGTAATTCCCAAGCCTCTGCTAGTAATAAATCAACTAGTAATGTCTCTCAGTCTTCATCAATAGGTGCCCAAGGAAGTGGTGATGGGGATCCACTAGACAAGAATGTGTACTCACAAACTTGTGGTGATGACACTTTTCATTTTCCTATCTTGGAAAAGGAGAATGAAGGAGAAGAAGAAGAGGAAGGGCTAGAAATTTTGAATGTTGATTCTCCTCCCTCTCAAAATGACTCACTTGTTAGAGAGATAATCCCTTCTTAGGAACCAGAAATAACTATGCCAATGGAGATACTCCTCTAGTCACTCAGACACTATTTGGATCCCCAGGCTTCAAGACAACTAAGGTCACAACAACCCTGGTATGGCTAGAAGATTCACTATCCCAGAAAAGGAAATCCATACAATCAAGCTTGCCTAAGAAATACATGGTAAATCAGCTATTACAGAGAACTTCAATGCCTAAAACTAAGAAGTTGAAGACCACCATTGGGCTCATAGATGACATTGAATCAAGGAGACTCCAACTAGAAATTTCACACCCATTTGTGCAATAAGAGGCCTCACAAGTAGCAGCGAGTGACTTTGAAGTGAATAGGGTTGACCTCAGCCCTCCTACTAGAGATGGTGATGTTCAAATTTTCTAGGTATTGATAGCCAGGATGGTGGAAAGATCAAAGAAAGATAAAGAAAGCAAGGATGAATTGAAAGCTCAAGTTCAAAACTTGACTGCTTGTTTAAAATCCATTTTTGAGGTCGTCCCACAACCTATTTCTCAAAATAGATGCTTCTGTTGAATCTCTCACTGTGGTTGGAAAAGAAGCCCTATCAAAAATAAAAAGTAGTCAAATTTTAAGTTTGGCTAGAGATGATTGGAATAAATCCCTTATCAAGAAGGGAAGTCTTGTTATTTCTGAATCTTTTAAACATTTTTCAAGAAGAAAATACTTTGAAAGCTACCTTAGGAGATGATATCATTAACATTGAGAAGGTAGAGAAGTTGTGGGTTAATTATTAGACTGAATTGAAATTCTTGATGAGCTCAGATATGGAGAAGCTAGCCACATATCAAATCATACCTAATGCTTTAGACACTCGCTCCCTGTCATGGAATAAAGGAGTAGAATGGAAATTGCAGGTTGCTAAACAAAGCCTACAAAAGCTTAAAGAGGTCATCAATGAATGTGATGCCATTTCAGATGAAGCATTGAACACATTGATAGCTCTTGGTCTCTTGTAGGTTAAAAATGGGATTAAAGATAATGTAGACACTAGAATTTTAACCACTAATTTCTAGAAAATGGTGAGAGAGGCTCTTGAAATACCCACTCCTATTGTTGAACACTTGCAAAAGCTAAGTGAATTACACTTGGTATCATCTCAGGAAATGGATCATTTGAAATTTTGTGAGCAGCGCATGGAAATGGCTAAAGATCTCCATTTGACAAGGAAGGTGAGGATGACAAATGTAGCTATTCCTCAACAAAATACCTAATGCATATCCTAAAGACTTTCCAGGTGTGGTGAAAGATACTTTTGGCGATCCAAGAAAATGGAAATGAAGTGACACCATCGTAGTGGCATGACTCTTCTTTATTTATTTTATTTGTATTTTGATTAATGGGCTATGTACATGAAGAGGAGAAACTTATTCTCCTATTTAAAATTTTATCTATTTTCATATGTTCTCTCTAGACATTATTCTGCAAGTTTTTGCTCAATACTATTGATGCATGAAATTACCATTTTGTCTATGTGCAATTTGGTTGAGTTTATCTATTCTCTTAAATCTTTGTGTTTAACAATATATCTTGCATGTCTTATCTTGGTACAAGAAGTGTGGTTTTTCCATTGGTTTCATTTCTCATATGGTATTGAGTAAATATCTATCTCTGATAATTAATTAGTCTTTGTGCTAATATTTCCTGATAGCTGCTCAAGACCTGGTACTTGCAATTTTCTGATATCAGGTTTACCTTTTCTACTTTCTGGTTAAAATCATGCATGGTGTTTTACTTTCCTTGTTCTTTCAATTCATTGCAAACCTTATGAGGGAGTTGTACCTCAAAAAAATTTAGAGAATATTAATCTTGTTTAAAGATAAATATTCAAAGTTGTTGGCTAAATTATTGCATCTTTTGGGCATCTAAATAGTTAATTCTCAAAGGTGTAAAAATTTGTTAACCAACATATTTTTGGAAACTCTGTTGGGGATTCGAATTATTAAGTTGTTCTCCTTATCTAGGCATATCTCACAAGTTAATTAATCAACCCTATATTTTCATAGATTTACTAGAGGAGAAAGAAGGGGAATTTTGACCCTATTTTTGAAACTTTACAAAGAAATAATTTCTCTTATATTATTCCCTCTAGGCGAAGGGCTAGGAGTTGACCAGCTTCACCTACTAGAATGCCTTTTAACCATTCTATTACTCAAATACTTGTTTTACACAGGACCGCTTTACCAGTTGCAATCAAC
>VDFB02271358.1:725025188-725085407 GCA_007258455.2 Sequoia sempervirens | reverse complement strand
GTTCGACATTGGTGACTTAGTGTTGATGCAAAATCCAAAAAATAAAATAGAATGTGAGAAACCCAACAAATTTGAGCCCAACTGGTTGGGTCCATATGTCATAATAACATCTTTTGGTTTCGTTGCTTATTATTTGTCCACACCTGAAGGGGAACCTTTTTCTCAGCCCATCAACATCTTGCACCTGCAAAATTTTTATGCTTAACTTTAGAGAGCTAGGGAAAAAATCCTAAAAAAATACAAAAAACTGAGAAAAAGTCCTAAAAAGTAACAAAAAATGAGAAAATGTCTTAAAAAATACAAAAAAAGAGAAAAAGTCCTGAAAAAATTGTTAGCTTGATGAAAACCTGGCAAACAGGCATCTTGGTGACAAAAAAAAGAGGAAAAAAGTAAAGAGAAAAATTTTGTCCAATGGTAAAAAACCTAGTAAACAGGCACCCTGGATAAGTACCATGGCGAAAACTTGGCAAATAGGCACCATTTGTAATTAGTCTTTACTCCATCATCTACTATCACTCTATTTGTTCTTCCACTCTAATTCATACTCAGGCCTTTTGTTTCCATCATCTCCCATTTAACATCCATTATCAAGCCTTGTCATTTTATCATGACTTCCAAATGTTTGACATCCTGTGCCTTTCTCCTGCACTGCCCATTCATGACAAACCTTGTCCCATCCCATTCGTATTGGTTTGTATTATACCCACTTTGGGAAATATCTTTGACCTACACTACATTCTACACTCGTCATTGGAAGTCACTTGCTCAAAAATCCAAAAAAAATCATAGAATGTCCTAAAAAAGTCCCTAAAAATCATAAAATGCCTTGAAAATAGCCATAAAAATCATTAAATTTCCTTTAAAAAATCCAAAAAAATAAAATATTCCCATAATCCAAAAAAATTAAAACATTTCAACCAAAAATATTCAAATAATTTTCATAAAATCTCAAAAATAGAATTAAAGTTAGTCATGTCAGTCTTTGTCCTTGTCGAACTATGTTGCCTCTACAACTAGACATAGGCAAGGCCATCTACCGATGTGCCATCAAGGCATTAGGTTAGTCTTTAGGTGTTGTCAAATAAAATCATGGTTCGGTCCTTTTTCAATGAAACAAAGTCAATGGTCATGTCAAACTACTAGGTCTTTGCACATTGCTACATAGGCAAGGCCATTTGTCAATGAGCACCCAGGGCCCTCTCGGTCATTCTTTTAGGATTCGTCAGGTTAGTCAAAATAAATTAGACACTATCAACTCAAATGTGACATCATTATCTATAGTTCAAAAAAAATTGAACATCAACAAGACATGAAAGCCACATGGTCTCCAAGTCAATTGAGTCATTTTTCATGTCAATAAAATTAGTCAAATCAATCACAAACCAATGGTCTTACACAATATGTGTCCTTCCTAAAACTAGACCTTCTTGTTGTTCCCTTTTGTCATTTTCCTTATACAGGTAGTTGCATGATTGAAACTAGACTTGATGTCATATAAGACATGTTTCTTCTCCTAAAACCAGGCCTTGTCAAAAAAATCAAGCTGTTGCTCACTTCATACCTTAACTCACTGGCAAACACTTACTGGAAAACAATCTAAATGACTATTGATCTTGTTGGTTTGTTTTATCTTATCTTTTGGATTTTATTTGGTCATGCTACTAGCTACCTCGAGGATGTCCAATGAAGGATTTAGATGAGAGATGATGTCTCATGACTCATCTATTATTTGATTTTTGTTCGTGGTTTTTCTTGACAAAAAGATTGGGACAACTTTTCCCTTAGTATGAGTTAGGACATTCCTTGTCTGTGATAGTCTATTCTATAGATGAATGACCTTGCACACCTCGATCTATGTCATACCATGATGTTTTTTGTCCATTTATAATATTTTACCACTTGATGATTTTAAAGCACTTTGTAAAGCACAAGAAGATTCATCACCGTCATCTTCTTTCATATCTCTTTGTCATCTATCATAATCCATTCCCTTCGTCATTGCGTCTTTTCCTCATCACCCTTATCAATTTCCCTTTGTCCTTTTCTCCTCCATCTTCTAATTCCTCTCATCCATTTTGAGAGTACATTCATGTTCTTGGATCCTGCATGTCCTCTTGAGAGGGCATACAACTACCTCCTTGTTAGCCTTCCTCATTCTTCCATTCACTCGGGCATATTGTTTCTTTGAAACAATGTGGCAAGCCACATTGTCTCAAAGAGGGGAAAAATGTCTTCATAACCATTTTCATCTATTGCATGACTTATTCCATTATCTACATATATTTATATCTCTCGTTGCATGCTTCATGTGACCATTTTCATATTTGAGCCATTTAATTCATTTAAATATATTTAAATATATCTTTCATTAAGGCATTTTTCATCTATGTTATAAAAACATTTGCATAAGCATTTAATCACTTCATAGGCATATTCACTTCAATATGTTTGCATAGTCAAAAGTCATCCCATCCATAATCATTTTTGCACACCCATTTCATATTTCATGCATGATCATTTCATAAACATTCATCTTTCTCAATAAATCATTTTATAAATCATTAGGCCATTTAATCCATCTCAAATCATAAATCATTAATCATTACCTTAATCATAGTTTAATCTATTATCATGAAAAGATTGCACATAATTCATTAATTTAATCTATTTACAATTTTCATGCATTTTCCCATCTTACCATTTATCCCACATTTCTCTCACAACTTGGTTCACCCCATGAATTCAGCTATAAATGCATGCTTCCTCCTCACATTTCAACACACACAAATTCTGAATCTCATTCTTATCATCTGGAGAAAACTCAAGATATTGTATAAGAGTATAGCAATGGAGATATATTTCTTTTGAAGATTCATGTAGTTTTGATTGATTTAATTTTACGTTGCATGCATTTTCATTTTAAGATGCTTCATTGAACGTATTGGTGGGAATTTGATTGATGTTTTATAGATTAATCATTAGCTTTCAGTTTTTCAGCATTAAAATAAGAAAAAAATTCCACATAAAATTTGAATCTACAATCCGCTTAAAATTTTTACATATTTTTAAATGAATAATAATTTAAATGCATACAATAGAATTACATTCAGTTGTATCATCACTTTTTTAACATCTATACCATGTAACGCCATATGCAAACAAAAATCTACCTGTATAGATCCTAAATTTCCAACAATGGAAGGATTATGTGATCATTTCACTTTACATAAAAGGATTATAAGTGGCTCTGTATATGAACTATACCAAAAAAATAATAATAATAATCCTGATGAATCAATATAATTGGTAAGAAAAAAATTCTACAATTCAGTTGAATCAATATGTTAAATGTGGACTATCAAATCAAAGAAACTATGAAAGAGCGAGTGAGGATTCGGGATAATCCTCCTTAATCGTAATATTATCACAATCTCTCTGCTTTTGGAAAAACAGATCACACCTACAGACAATGTGAAAATAGAAATTGCACAGATAAATAATGAAATGATTTGTTTTATAGAGACACTGCATACTCGAACTACTTTCAATATATATTTTCTTAACGGAAACACTTTTGGAAATGACCCAACATACTCAATAATGTCATAGTTACACGGCTCTCGAAGCATAATAGTTGTTAATGCAGATCTCAATAAGTAAATGAGCTTTTAATTTTCAAACTATGTTGGGTTTAATTTTAGTAGCTAGTAATTTTCTTTAAAGTTAATAATAGTGTTTGTATAAAAGTTGTATTATGATTATTGTAAAAGTGAATTTAGTAATTTAGTTGGAATGAAATAATTTTTATCTGGATATATTTAAAAAATTATATTTAAAGTGAGTAATTTTGTTGTAAGAGATTTAAGTAGAGTGATTTAAAAATGAGGAATTCTTATGTTAGAACAAAGTGAATTCCTTTTATTATTATATATGTTAGGGTACGTTGTGACATAAATTGAGTGGATGGCATTTTTATTTGAAATGTATATTGTGATTGCAATTAAACTACTTAATTGGTTGAGAAACACAAAACCTTACTTTTGTTTCTACATGGTGTACTAGATGAATAAAATACCTATTTCAATTATGCAATTCTTACAATGAGCATAATTTAATTCTAGTTAATATATTATGCATTAGAATAATAAGGATATTATTTTACTCTTATGATATAATTGCTAATATTTTTTTTTTCTATGTTAGAATCCATATTGTGATGTAATTGGATAGAGTGAATTAATTTTAAGACTATATATGTTAGATATGTTGTGATGTAAATGAAGTGAGTGATATTTCATGATTGAAATGAATAATGTGTTTTCATCTAGACGAATACCTTTCATTGTTTACTGACATGTTCAAATATATATTGTGAACTAATTGGAATAAGTCCATATCAAAATATGTATTGCAATTAAATTAGTTTATCAATTAACAAATGTACAACCTTACTTTTATTTCTCACATAATTTATTGCATGAAAAAATACCCCACTTCCATTCTTACACTTGAACATTATTTAATTTTAGTTACCATATTATCCATTTCATGATTGAAATGAATAATGTGATATAATTCAAATGAGTTCCTTTCTTTGTTTATTCACATGTCTAAATATATGTATTATGAACTAATTGAAATAAGTGTATATAAAAATATTTATTGCAATTAAATTAGTTTATTGGTTGATAAACATACAACCTTACTTTTATTTCTCACATAGTTTATTGGATGAAAAAATAACCCACTTCCATTCTTATGCTTGAACATTATTTAATTTTAGTTACCATATTATTCATTTCATGATTGAAATGAATAATGTGATATAATTCAAATGAGTGCCTTTCTTTGCTTACTCACATGTCTAAATATATGTATTTTGAACTAATTGAAACAAGTATATATGTATTGAAGTAATTCTTGAGATTTTTCTTCTAACTCATTAGGTGATGTAGAGACATTTTTATCATGATCATAGGTCAATGGATCATGCATTATGTCAACAGGATCAAACAATTCTAACACTCCTTGAAATAGATGACTAAAAGGTGGCCCTTGATGTATGGTGAGTTGATCATTGGATGGGGTAGAAACAACTTCAATGTGCTCATCAATGGAGAGATCTTGATCATTTTTTCAACCATTTTGGTGGAGATATTTTCGATGTTTTATACCATAGGATCAAGTGATGTTAACATTTCTTGAATTGGATCATTACTGGGTAGTGACTCTAGACATATATTGATTTGATCATTGGATGAGGTAGAAATATCTTCAAGGTGCACCTTGATGGATAGTTGTTATTGATCTTGGAGATGTGATGACTTATCTTTGAGATGGGTTGATTGAGTTTTTTGTTGATGTTGTTGATCTCTATATCCAACCTCTTGACATTGGAAATATTGTACTTGATGTGGTTGTGGACACAACTCAATGCTTTGATGACATGGTTCAACCAATGGTAGAGTGTATTGATTTTGGAGTGAAGATGTCTCTTGGCTCAATAAGTCAATTAATTTGGCAAGTGAAGCAAGTTGATATAGCAAAATTTGACCCTAATTTTCATTTTGACTCCCTTTTTATAGTTGATTCTTTTGTTCAAGGAGATTTGAAATGTGTACTTGTGATGTTTGTATGGGATGATGGAAAAATTGATTTTAAACAATATTCTGATTTAGAATGATGCTTAGATTTTGCATTAGAGGTTAAAATTGGATATTATTATGGTTGCAAAACATATTTCCTTGATTTGGGTAACTTTGATTTTGCATGGTGTTACCTTCAGTTGGAGCAATACATGGAGTCGTTATCATCTTGTTTGTATCTTTTACAACATTTGTATGATTCACATATTTACCCCAAAGTTTACTAAGGGTGGATTTGGAATATTCATGTTTGGTAAACTTGTACTTGGTATATTCACTTTTGGTATGTATGGATTTGGTGGGATAATGTTGTTTTGAAGACTCATGCATTGATTTTTTGGTTGATAGATTTATAGGTTTGGACTTGGATTTAAATCTACCATAGGGAAAGGTTTTCCAAAATTTAGATTGGGCATACTCACATTTTTTGTACCATTGAGGTTTGTAGGAGATACAGATCCCATGTATGGATTGTATAAATGTGAGTTTTGATAGCTAATTGGCATTGTAAGTATTTGATAGTTTGGTTGGTTTAGTTTGCTCATGATGTATGGATCAAGTTTATATTCCATGTTCTTCTTGTGTTTGGATCTTCTTAGAAAAGTGACCCATAAGGTGTTTAGTACCAATGTTGATATGAAGGATGAAAGGGTTGAATGATATGGGTGTTGAATTTTTAGCAACTTTGGATCAATGCTAGACTTTAGGATTTTATTTTGATTGGTTTGATTTGGATAATGAGCTTGTAAACCCTAAGATGTTAGATGTGATCTTAGGATGAACTTGTTCAGAAGGTGGATAATTTAACTAAGTGTCTGAGGAAGGATTCATCCACACATACCTAACTAAACAAATGATTTTGATTTGGTTTGATGATTTACCCAAGTATAGAATGATTTTTCCAAAGCTCTAAATTTGTTTGTGTGATGGCTTTTGATTGATTTTTTAGGATGGATGAAATGTTTGATTTTTATCCTAAATGAACCTAAGAAGAACTTTGGTTACTAGACCAAGATATTGAAGAACATTATTTTCTCTAAGAGTAGTTTGAACCAATAGACTAATGTTTCCATGGAAGACCATAAGAAAAATGATAACAATCACATGTGTGGGTTTCAATTGATTTAATCTTGGTTAATGAATTTCTTTTACCACATCCACACTTCTTGCTTATATTTTTGGACTACATGTCTATGTCTTAATTTTATTTTATCCCACAAAGTCTATTATGTGAAAATCAAGAAAATCAAGGCAATAGTTCCCTAATGTTGAATTTAGTGAGAGAAAATTGAGATATAAATCCAAATACTTAAGAGCCTCTAGGGATAGGATCCTTAGGGAAAGCAATAACACTTAGATTTTTAATAAAGATATTTGATCCTCCTAAAGGGTTTGAAATTTGATGTTAATGTTGAATGTTTGTATTGCAACATTTTCGATTCAAGCAAAGTGTTTTGATTCCAAGAACATGCACAACCCTATGTATATTGAGGCAATATTTGTTGAATCTCCACTTGGATAAATCCAACCACACCTACTCTTAGTGAATGATTAGAATGCTTGACCACACTGGCTCCCTTCCACAACACTCACTTATGTAGGTCATCCAAGCATCAGTACCCATGAAAATCCCATGGCATAGTTCTCATCTCTACTGAAAGGTGTAAAAATGTGGGGCAGCTTTAGAATGACCATTCTTGCACCAACAAATAGATTAAGGATTTTGATCTTTTAAGAAAAGGGTTTTAATGCAGGAAAGAGGTTCATGGGGGATCATCCATACTAAAAGAGACCATTGTTACCTTTCTTGTTGGAACAATCCTTGTGATACTTGAACTTTCCTCAATTTCCCACACTTATATCTTGGGTGGAAGTCGCTTGGCTTTAGCATGTTCCCGATTGGGTCATTCCCTTGGGTGATTACTTTTTCCCAAAAGGCATGCCCTCTAGAGATAAATAAAAGTGAGAAATTACATACATGGTTTGATCAATCTTCATTGAGAAATAAAGAGAGAAAATGGGTGATATACCTAGCTCTCACTCACAAGCTTTGTTCAATTTTAAAATTCCCACATTGAAATGTGGAGGCAATATTTTTTGCAACTTAATATCAACAAAAGAATTTTGAGACTCAAGATTGTTGTGAAGCACGAGAGAAACACATATGCCTTTTAAATGATATTACTTTATACAAAGGATTACAAGAAACAAAATCTCATGTTCATTTTATCCTCAAAGAAAAAGTGAATTCCTTTTAAGCACCAAATTTGACATGTGAAAGTTGTTTGTTCAAATTTGGCCCAAAAGTAAGGACATGTTAGTTACTAGTGTTCAGTTTTAGTCCCAACTTTGAAAAAAATCAATCAATGATTAGTTTTAAACCCAAATTGATCTAGTTGATCTAAGAAACAAAAAAAAATCAATAATTGGATGCTCTAGACTATTACAATAAGCATTTAAAAATGATTTTTCAAGTTTAAATGCCCAATGATTGAACTAAATTTGCTTGTGATTTTTGGGGTTTTTCACCTTGCTACTCTATTTTCCTCAATAAATATGTGAATTAATTATCAACTATTTAAATTTTCAAATCATTAATCGACATATTCAAGAAAAATATAAGAAAAAAATGTTAAAAATTGGCAGTTCACTAATTCTATCTTCAAAAATGAAAATATATTATTCAACTCTCTATTAGCCTTTTTGATAAACCCCCTTAGTAATTTTTAATTTTTCTTTCGACAAAATCTCCAAATTGTTAGCACTCAAATCATATACAACCATATTAGGGTACGTGCAGGATCATGATGGGCCAAAAAGTGGCAATATGATGGGTATGTTGTAACGCCCCATCGTGCGAACCCCAAAGGACAATTAAACAATAATCACTGCACAATTTTTATTTTTTTTTAAAATAAACATAGCATACATGTAATACACATTAAGTGATGACACAAATTTCATTTAAGTAGATTTACTAACACATACATCCCTTGGGGTACACGAGGAGTCATTATGAGACTTAGATCCACACAACGACAATAAATAATAAAAGCCAAAGATATAATCCTTAACAAAATAAACATTAACAAATATAACACATACATGATAATCATTGATAAGAAACCATCTGTGTACATAAATACATCATATACATGATTAATTTAACACATTGAATAACAATCGTCATAGACAATTTTCACACTGAGTTTAATATTACATTACAGTACGATGTTCTAGAGGTACAATGATACAAAAGTGCTTTCAATCATGAACGGAAACCATACAACAAGATAACATGATACAAATAAACCGACGAATACAGAGTATCATAACTGGCTCCACGATAGATACAATTATGGATTCGCTGCAACAACACCAATCCACACCTCTTGATCCTTGACTGGGGACCCAATGGGGTGCTTAGAACGTTCCACCCGACCACATGAGTCTGAAGACCCAACCCCTCATGCTAGGAGCTAACAAGAAAGAGACCTCAACCAAGAACATCCAAACATGGAACAACAAGACTCATCATCGTACAAAAGTAACATGAAACCCAAAGATACTCACAACATCAATAAACCATTACTAGAAAACATAAGATCCAAATCATTTCACAGTAGTGATAAACCACTTCAAAAACATAGTAACAGTAAAACAAATATCTTAAGATCAATAAATTGTTATAACAACAATAAACCACTTTCGAATCATAACAACAATGATACATTTTCAAGCATAAAATCACTCTCGAATGTCACAACAATAAGCCACAAAACTTAACATCAATAAATATCAAGTCATAAAATCAAAAGACCGCTTCCAGAGGATATCAATAAAACAACTAGTAAGGGACTGCTAGAGGAGAGTTTCATCGCATGGCCTTACATGGATTATCCAGACATCCTGACCCAAGGTGTCGCCTCCATCTATACATGGATTATCTTGACAACCTATCACCAAGTGTCACCTCCATCTACGGTTATCCTGACAACATATCTCAAGGCGCGGCTCCATAGGGTTGCTCATGCGGAACCATTAACCTTTCATGAAGACAAGGCAACGATCTTGCCAACCACGACCTTCTCAATCCCCTTTAGCCTGTGATAGCACTAAAAGGCGGATGAGGCATCAATTTTAAATCTTATAATGATATTACTACCCAACCCTCCTAAGTTAATTATTAGGTTTTCACTTGATTATTGACTCACTCATGGGTTATCCTGTGCCCTTCCCCTTAAATGGGGTACTGGCCCCCACGAGGAGCCACTCTCCCTAGAAACCCAACAACATCAAACCAAAAACAACCAAGGGTTGTGCCATCATAATTTGAACAAAGAATCACAGCATAAAAGCATGTGAGGCATTACCCATCTCGCCAACAAGTACAAAATCAGAGTCTCACAAAGTTTCGTACAACCCATTCAAAAACATGAAACCAAAACACTTGCCACATCAAGGGCACATAAAAGGAGAGATATTGACCAACAATAAAACAAACAAGCCCCTGGAAGACTCTCAAAAAGTTTACCCTAGGGTTTCCCATCAAAGAACTGACAACAATAATTGCAAGACCTCAAAAAACTATTTTCAATTTAAATATAATGAGTGAATACACCAAAATAAGATCAACAACTCCATCCAGACTACATAATCAACTTCGATACAAAGTAAATTAGAAATTCAAGAAGATCAACTATCCACAACTCATAAACAAAACACGAGTTCCCAATTACATTGCAACACAAATTAAATGACAAAGGATTCCTTGAATCAAAATTAATCTCCAAAGGCATTCACACCAACATGGAATCATCCAATAACAATCCTTCAACAACAGAGGTAAAAGCATGTAACCAGGCATCCAAGAGAGACCTCAATTTCCTCCTCACAAGATACCCATACAGTTGGTAAACAAATGACCTTTGATAAAATCAATGAACATGACAACAATATAATTTATTGTTTCACAAAAATAGAATAAATCTTACGTCAAAAAAAACAAATCCAAAGAGACCATTGTTTTATCTCAAGGAGTAAATTTCTAGTTTACTTGATAGTACAATCTTCTAATTTTTAAGTCATTAATCCATCAAAATTCATCTTTGATAAGTAAAATATCTTAGCACCTTTCTTTCAAATTGCAATCTCATATCCATTAAATAATTTTCCTCTTTACACACATATAACCTTATTGGAGCTGGACTCTTACCTCTCTAATTATTCTAATTCAATATCTATTCTCAATTAATGATGTGATATTTAATAACTATCTACATTTGTATAAACCTGCCTTATAATTGAGAATTTGTTTGTAAACATTTCCTTTCACTTGAATGAATTAAGCATTTATTTACATACCTATTTATATATTCATACACCCCTATCTAGTACATTTATCTTCATAAAATCAAATGCCTTTTAAGTAACACTTACTATTTTAGGAGTCTTGAATTTTAATAAATATATCTTAACTAAATAACCACTCAACATTACTACCCAAATAAGATAATATTTTTCCTAATTCTCCCATTCCTAACATCCAACTAATTTAATTAATCTGGTTATTTGCTCATTGATCCATAAGCAATTATAATAACATTCCTCCTAAATAACCAACCACATAAGATTTTACAAATAAACAAGAGAGTAATCAGCTCTAACAAAATGATGGACTAAATTATTTAATTAAACTAATCCTTTCTTTATTTGTTGTTCTCAAATGCATTTATGAAGTCAATTATCACATACTATAAACAGAAAACTAATCCCTCTTTTAGAGCCTCCAATCATGCTTTTCTTGCCACAATTAAATGCTATTTTAGAAGGCATTTTATTGACTTTATAATTTCCGTTTTATATGCCCCTTTGTGGCTGTTTACATCCACATCTATTTGCTGTTAAATCTGATAATTATATGGCATGTAAGACTCATATTAATCATATACTTGGTGCTAGTTCTATGCAGATTTCCTTTAAAAAGGTTATTAATTGAACTATTCCAAAGTTTAGATAAAACATTACTTGCCACCTAGCCATGGCTTTTGCCAGCAATTTGCTAATAAATTAACTACCTTTTAGCTGTAATGTGGCCTCATAAAATGGCCCATCCGAAACGACACTTCTTGAGGAAGGTATGGTGATGCTAAATGAAACAATCTGAAAAGGGACTTGAGCTATAATAATGTGCACCATATTAGATATTCATTAATGATGCAGAGATTTTCCATCAAGCATAAAATAAAATGTATGTAGCATTGTGGAAACTGGGCAAGGCATAAGGACTGCTAAATGATAGTTAGCTATGAAGGGTAAAGGATGCAAGGATAGGGCATACATGTTGTTTGACAAAATGCCTCTGAGAAATGTGATCTCAAGAAATACTATGATTGCAGAGTATGCACAAAATAGATTTGACGAAAAAAAAACTTAAGATTAAATTTGAATGGTGTTGACTGCGGAAGATATAAATCTGTAAATCTTGTTTGCTCTTTAGATAATATACCTCAAAGAAATAGGGTTTTGGTAAGGAAATTGATGAAGATAAAGGGACAATAGAAATGGAATTCTATCACCTAAAAATATCCTCTGTGAACACTTTATTCAACAAATGAGTAAACCTCTATATTGCAGTTTTATATATTCCAGATTTCATAGGTTTGGAGTTTGATGGAGTTTGATCATTGAAAAGTGGTAAAATACTATTCATGGCATACATAATAAAGATAAACTCCTAACAATATCTAGACCTAACTGCATCGAATTATATTTTAGCACATCTAAGATCCACGATTAAATATATTCCTGACCTCATATGCGTGCAACATTGATAGTGGTTATATACATTCTCCCTACGCCAAAGGTTGAAGTGGCAACTGCCCTTTAGAGATATGAATGCAAAATGGAGAACCATAGGCAAAGCGCATGAACTGTTTGATAGCCTGCTCAAAATTAAATGTGGTCTCATGGAATGCAATGATTGCGGAATATGCTCAACACAAATCTGTTAAAAGGGCAAAAGAAACTTTCGAGCAAATGCAATTGGCAGGCGTAAAGCCATCCATATTAGGGAGCCTTTTTAAAACTTATACACTCCCTAGGGTCTAAATACTTCAGCTGTGACAAATTACAAATGGTAACAGGGAGATTATATAAACCTCTACCCTATCTATTTCAAGTACTGTAGATGTGACAGGCTTCAAATAGTATGAGAGACATTTATTTAATGATTGTAGGATTTGTTCAAAATGGGTTTGTCGAGTGGCTTAAGACACTTTTAAGCAAATGCATAGAGGGAGTTTTAATCAGTCTCCACGACCTACGCTAGCATCCTCCCTGCCTGAGCGAAAAAAAGGAACTTTCAAATACGGTTATGGACATCCATCAAAGTACAAAGGATAGAGAAATTTCTGTGAGATGTGTTTGCAACTACCTTGGTAAACAATAATTGCAGAAAAATGAAGAAGCACAGATAATTTACATGCATCATTCGACCAAAATGCCTCAATGAATTACATCAGAAGTTTAAAAGTTTGCTATCAAATGGAATAGAAAGTGCAACAGTAAACAAAAAAGAGATATCACAATATCAAAATGGGCTATTACATAAAATCGAAGAAGAATAGAGTTTTGATTTCCCTTAAACTAACATGCAGATTTGGTGGATTGCTAAACCTCGATGATGGATACCAACATTCCTGGAGTCCTTAGAAGACCAAGCGTAGTGGAAGATTTCCCAAGCGTGTCCCCTCTCATGTCCACTCCCCACCATTACAATAATAGAATCTTGTGATTGGAAACAGAGTTAGAGTCTCCATCACACGATTTCTCCAATAATCAATTAAACCCACAAATAGTTTGATGGAAATTGCAGAGTATGGAAGCAATTAATGACTAGTATCCTCATTAGGCCCCTATTCTTAGAATTTATTGAAGAGACTTTGAATTTTGAGAGACATCACTATTTCTTTTTATTATTTTTGTTCCAGCTTTTCTTACTTTAAAACACTTCAGCTTCCTATCCCCTTAACCATTTAAATTTCTTATTAAAATAATTATCTTTTCATCATTATTAAATTATAAATTACATTATTTTCCTATATATAATATTTATACCCCACAAGGTAATCTTTTGTAAGGTAAAAATTAATTTAATTATTTAAAATTAACGTGTAAATATTATTTCACAATATGGACTTGTTATTTATTTAATTCATTTTAAACATTAATAATATTTTATTTCACAAAAACATAGAAGTATTATAACTTTTATTTTATCTAATACCTCCAAACACAAACTGAATAAATTGAATCAATTCAAATCATGCCGATCAATACTAACTTTACAAGCGTGTTAGAGGCAACACAAGGACATCACAAACGGAGGGGAACTACATCCTCCCCCCCAAGGCTTCAACTTACTCCGAAAAGTTGAGCTCAAACATAAACATGGTAACACAACAATATCAATGATCATAAGAACATCAACACCATAAATTAAAACATCTATTAAACGTCATCATGTAAGCAACAAAAATTAAACAAACCAAAAATAAGGGAATGATACCAAAATGATAATAGTGACGGGGTTGCAACCAGACTAATTTTCCAAATACTAGGACAGATGATGAACTAGGTTGGGGAAACTTTCTTGTCAGTTCCTATTTTTCCACATCAATCCCATTGGGTGTTTATGATGCTCGCTCTGTCTTAACAATGCAGGTGGAATCGAGGCTTAGTTCCTGCAATCCTGCATGCAAACAAACGTTGTGCACAATACATATATATCACAAATACATCATGAGAGGAACTCCTAGCATAGTAGGGCACTCGCGAGCGAGTGATACCACACTGTCCCTCCAACCAAACCACACCTTATAGTCAAAACAATTCTAGTAACTCGTAAACAGTTTGCTTCTTATTAGTTAAACAATATTCGCATAAGGATGCTAACTATAAACCTAATTCATCTACTATAACAAAATGAATTACTACTTGAAATTATAAGTATCTATACCTACATATTACAATTGCATTACCTTCATCACTACGTTTCTGAAGCCAACTTCCTGTAAATCAAAAGCTACCATAGAACATTGCACATTAGTACCAATAATTCAAGTTGTATCTTAACCTCAAGATACTATATTCTGCTAAAAATCATAGAATAATTATCCACAAAACCTCACATCTTCGTTAAAACTCATAATTTTCACACAAAGAACTCCACTTTAACCATTATTCAACACCAAATCTCACATCAATTTCAATAAGAAGGGTAAAATTTTACACCTTCACAGATTCAAGAAAACATAACTCATCATTCAAGGACAACAAAATCACAGATTCCATGCACACTTGACATATTCACACACATAAAACACATCACCAAGAAACACATCACACTAAAACTCAAGGGTCCATAGAGCATCCCCGACAGGAAGGATATCAGTGCATTGCGCACTACACCGAGGGTCCTATCCTTTCCTATCAGTTTCCTACACCATCGATCCCTACACCGGTTAATAGAAGAAACTCAGGTTCACAACAATGACAAAAGAAAAGTGAAACTCAAGACTCACGGGTCTAAGTGCAAGGTTACATAGTGAGCACACATAGTGCCCAGTGTATGAACCTATGCTCTGATACCATGTTGTAATGCCCCATCGTGCGAACCCCAAAGGACAATTAAACAATAATTACTGCACAATTTTTTTTAAAATAAAAAATAAACATAACATACATGTAATACACATTAAGTCATGACACAAATTTCATTTAAGTAGATTTACTAACACATACATCCCTTGGGGTACATGAGGAGTCATTACGAGACTTAGATCCACACAACGACAATAAAGAATAAAAGCCAAAGATATAATCCATAACAAAATAAACATTAACAAATATAACACATACATGATAATCATTGATAAGAAACCATCTGTGTACATAAATACATCATATGCATGATTAACTTAACACATTGAATAACAATCGCCATAGCCAATTTTCACACTGACTTTAACATTACATTACAGTACAATGTTCTAGAGGTACAGTGATATAAAAGTGTTTTCAATCATGAACGGAAACCATACAACAAGATAACATGATACAAATAAACCGATGAATACAAAGTATCATAACTGGCTCCAAGATGGATACAATTCTGGAGTCGTTGCAATAGCACCAATCTGCAACTCTCGATCCTTGACTAGGGACCCAATGGGGTGCTTAGCACGTTCCACCTGACCATGTGAGTCCAAAGACCCACCCCCTCGTGCTAGGAGCTAACAAGAAAGAGAACTCAACCAAGAACATCCAAACATGGAACAACAAGACTCATCATCGTACAAAAGTAACATGAAACCCAAAGATAGTCACAACATCAATAAACCATGACTAGAAAACATGACATCCAAATCATTTCACAGTAGTGATAAACCACTTCAAAAACATAGTAACAGTAAAACAAATATCATAACATCAATAAATTGTTATAACAATAATAAACCACTTTTGAATCATAACAACAAGGATACATTTTCAAGCATAAAATCACTCTCGAATGTCACAACAATAAGCCACAAAACTTAACATCAATAAATATCAAGTCATAAAATCAAAAGACCGCTTCCAGAGGATATCAATAAAACAACTCAAAAGGGACTACTAGAGGAGAGTGTCATCGCATGGCCTTACATGGATTATCCAGACATCCTGACTGAAGGTGCCACCTCCATCTATACACGGATTATCCTGACAACCTATCACCAAGTCCCACCTCCATCTACGGTTATCCTGACAACCTATCTCAAGGTGTCGTTCCATAGGGTTGCTCATGTGGAACCGTTAACCTTTCATGAAGACAAGGCAACGATCTTGCCAACCACGGCCTTCTCAATCCCCTTTAGCCTATGATAGCACTAAAAGGCTGATGAGGCATCAATTTTAAATCTTATAATGATATTACTACCCAACCCTCCTAAGTTAATTATTAGGTTTTCACTTGATTATTGACTCACTCATGGGTTATCCTATGCCCTTCCCCTTAAACGGGGTGCCGGCCCCCATGAGGAGCCACTCTCCCTAGAAACCCAACAACATCAAACCAAAAACAACCAAGGGTTGTGCCATCATAATTTGAACAAAGAATCACAACATAAAAGCATGCGAGGCATTACCCATCTCGCCAACAAGTACAAAATTAGAGTCTCACAAAGTTTCGTACAACCCTTTCAAAAACATGAAACCAAAACACTTGCCACATCAAGGGCACATAAAAGGAGAGACATTGACCAACAATAAAACAAACAAGCCCCTGGAAGACTCTCAAAAAGTTTACCCTTGGGTTTCCCATCAAAGAATTGACAACAATAATTGCAAGACCTCAAAGAAATATTTTCAATTTAAATATAATGAGTGAATACACCAAAATAAGATCAACAACTCCATCCAGACTACATAATCAACTTCGATACAAAGTAAATCAGAAATTCAAGAAGATCAACTATCCACAACTCATAAACAAAACATGAGTTCCCAATTACATTGCATCACAAATTAAATGACAAAGGATTCCTTGAATCAAAATTAATCTCCAAAGGCATTCACACCAACACAGAATCATCCAATAACAATCCTTCAACAATAGAGGTAAAAGCATGTAACCAGGCATCCAAGGGAGACCTCAATTTCCTCCTCACAAGATACCCGTATAGTTGGTAAACAAATGACCTTTGATAAAATCAACGAACATGACAACAATATAATTTATTGTTTCACAAAAATAGAATAAATCTTACGTCAAAAAAACAATTCCAAAGAGACCATTGTTTTATCTCAAGGAGTAAATTTCTAGTTTACTTGATAGTACAATCTTCTAATTTTTAAGTCATTAATCCATCAAAATTCATCTTTGATAGGTAAAATATCTTAGCACCTTTCTTTCAAATTGCAATCTCATATCCATTAAATAATTTTCCTCTTTACACACATATAACCTTATTGGAGCTGGACTCTTACCTCTCTAATTATTTTAATTTAATATCTATTCTCAATTAATGATATGATATTTAATAACTATCTACATTTGTATAAACCTGCCTTATAATTGAGAATTTGTTTGTAAACATTTCCTTTCACTTGAATGAATTAAGCATTTATTTACATACCTATTTATATATTTATACACGCTTATCTAGTACATGTATCTTCATAAAATCAAATGCCTTTTAAGTAACACTTACTATTTTAGGAGTCTTGAATTTTAATAAATATATCTTAACTAAATAACATCACTCAACATTACTACTCAAATAAGATAATATTTTTCCTAATTCTCCCATTCCTAACATCCAACTAAATTACTTAATCTGGTTATTTGCTCATTGATTCATAAGTAATTATAATAACATTCCTCCTAAATAACCAACCACATAAGATTTTTCAAATAAACAAGAGAGTAATCAGCTCTAACAAAATGATGGACTAAATTATTTAATTAAACTAATCCTTTCTTTATTTGCTGTTCTCAAATGCATTTATGAAGTCAATTATCACATACTATAAACAGAAAACTAATCCCTCTTTTAGAGCCTCCAATCATGCTTTTCTTGCCACAATTAAATGCTATTTTAGAAGGCATTTTATTGACTTTATAATTTCTATTTTATATGCCCCTTTGTGGCTGTTTACATCCACATCTATTTGCCGTTAAATCTGATAATTATATGGCACGTAAGACTCATATTAATCATATACTTGGTGCTAGTTATATGCAGATTTCTTTTAAAAAAGTTATTAATTGAACTGTTCCAAAGTTTAGATAAAACATTACTTGCCACCTAGCCATGGCTTTTGCCAGCAATTTGCTAATAAATTAACTACCTTTCAGCTGTAATGTGGCCTCATAAAATGGCCCATCCGGAACGACACTTCTTGAGGAAGGTATGGTGATGCTAAATGAAACAATCTGAAAAGGGACTTGAGCTATAATAATGTGCACCATATTAGATATTCATTAATGATGCAGAGATTTTCCATCAAGCATAAAATAAAATGTATGCAGCATTGTGGAAACTGGGCAAGGCATAAGGACTGCTAAATGACAGTTAGCTATGAAGGGTAAAGGATGCAAGGACAGGGCATACATGTTGTTTGACAAAATGCCTCTGAGAAATGTGATCTCAAGAAATACTATGATTGCAGAGTATGCACAAAATGGATTTGACAAAAAAAATAAATTAAGATTAAATTTGAATGGTGTTGACTGCTGAAGATATAAATCTGTAAATCTTGTTTGCTCTTTGGATAATATACCTCAAAGAAATAGGGTCTTGGTAAGGAAATTGATGAAGATAAAGGGACAATAGAAATGAAATTCTATCACCTAAAAATATCCTCTGTGAACACTTTATTCAGCAAATGAGTAAACCTCTATATTGCGGTTTTATATATTCCAAATTTCATAGGTTTGGAGTTTGATGGAGTTTGATCATTGAAAAGTGGTAAAATACTATTAATTACATACATAATAAAGATAAACTCCTAACAATATCTAGACCTAACTACATCGAATTAGATTTTAGCACATCTAAGATCCATGATTAAATATATTCCTGACCTCATATGCATGCAACATTGATAGTGGTTATATACATTCTGCCTGTGCCAAAGGTTGAAGTGGCAACTGCTCTTTAGAGATATGCATGCAAAATGAAGAACCATAGGCAAAGCGCGTGAACTGTTTGAAAGCTTGCCCAAAATTAAATGTGGTCTCATGGAATGCAATGATTGCGGAATATGCTCAACACGAATCTATTAAAAGGGCAAAAGAAACTTTTGAGCAAATGCAATTGGCAGGCGTAAAGCCATCCGTATTAGGGAGCCTTTTTAAAACTTATACATTCCCTAGGGTCTAAATACTTCAGCTACGACAAATTGCAAATGGTAACAGGGAGATTATTTAAACCTCTACCCCATCTATTTCAAGTACTGCAGATGTGACAGGCTGCAAATGGTATGAGAGACATTTATTTAATGATCACAGGATTTTTTCAAAATGGGTTTGTTGAGCAGCTTAAGACACTTTTAAGCAAATGGATAGAGGGAGTTTTAATTAGTCTCCACAACCTATGCTAGCATCCTCCCTGCCTGAGCGAAAAAAAGGAACTTTCAAATACGGTTATGGACATCCATCAAAGTACAAAGGATAAAGAAATTTCTGTGAGATGTTGTGTTTGCAACTACCCTGGTAAACAATAATTACAGAAAAATGAAGAAGCACAGATAATGTACATGCATCATTCGACCAAAATGCCTCAATGAATTACATCAGAAGTTCAAAAATTTGCTATCAAATGGAATAGAAAGTGCAACAGTAAACAAAAAAGAGATATCACAATATCAAAATGGGCTATTACGTAAAATTGAAGAAGAATAGAGAGTTTTGATTTCCCTTAAACTAACTTGCAGATTTGGTGGATTGCTAAACCTCGATGCTGGATACCAACATACCTGGAGTCCTTAGAAGACCAAGAGTAGTGGAAGATTTCCCAAGCATGTCCCCTCTCATGTCCACTCCCCACCATTACAATAATAGAATCTTGTGATTAGAAACATAGTTAGAGTCCCCATCACACAATTTCTCCAATAATCAATTAAACCCACAAATAGTTTGATGGAAATTGTAGAGTATGGAAGCAATTAATGACCAGTATCCTCATTAGGCCCCTATTCTTAGAATTTATTGAAGAGACTTCGAATTTTGAGAGACATCACTATTTCTTTTTATTATTTTCTTTCCAGCTTTTCTTGCTTTAAAACACTTCAGCTTCCTATCCCTTTAACCATTTAAATTTCTTATTAAAATAATTATCTTTTCATCATTATTAAATTATAAATCACATTATTTTCCTATATATAATATTTATACCCCACAAGGTAATCTTATATAAGGTAAAAATTAATTTAATTATTTAAAATTAACGTGTAAATATTATTTCACAATATGGACTTGTTATTTATTTAATTCATTTTAAACATTAATAATATTTTATTTCACAAAAACACAGAAGTGTTATAACTTTTATTTTATCTAATACCTCAAAACACAAACTGAATAAATTGAATCAATTCAAATCATGCCAATCAATACTAACTTTACAAGTGAGTCAGAGGCAACACACGGACATCACAGACAGAGGGGCACTACATATGTGGCTGACGACTTTTTTTTTACCAAAAATTCATGAAATGAAAAGGGTTTTTAAAGGAGATTCTTAGCTTTCCACCAATATAAATTATACTTACTTTGAATTTAATAAGTAATTATTATTCATTTTCTATTCAAATTATATCTAAAGTCCTGATCTATAGATTGATTGAAAAACATCTATAACTTTCAAACAATATCACATTTTTTGAATCCAAAACATGTGTCACATTCTATGCTTCACATACTATAGGATTAAGAAAGTAAAAAATGAATTTCATGAAGTTTTGACCAAGTTAAGGTGGTCATACATACAAGTTTTTAATATTTTTAAAAGGTTGTAATAAAAAATTCATAATTAATTATTTACTTAGAAGAAAGTCACAAAAAAATATGCATAACATCGGGACATGAGTCCTCTACTTATATCTAAAATCTTATAAAAAAATGTTATCATTTTCTTGTGGTTAGGGTGGTTAGACAGACAGCCACTTCTTATTTTTTCCCTGAAATTTAAGCATTACTGCATTGAAATTTCAAATTTTCACCAAATAGATTTCATTTTTTTTTTAAAAACCTAGTAGTTTAGAAATTGCATTCAATTTTCTATAGATTCTATTCTTACATATTTTTGAAATAATATAGATAACTTATTCAAGGTTTTAAGTCAAGTTGCCTAACTCTAATTTTTCTAATTTTTTTGCCACTTAAGGGCCTATTTTTTCCATGATGATCCTGCACATATCCATTAATGCAGAAAAACATTAAATTTTGAGAGTGAACAACAATAGAAAATACTCTAAAAATATTAAAAATCATAACCAAAATCAAATTATATTACCCCAAGATCATATTCAAAGTGAAATTACAAAACCAAATAAATCTACTAGAACAATGAATATTGATTTCTTCTTTTGTCTATTTGTTCCACCATTAATTATGTTCAAACATTGAACATAATTTCCAACAATACCATCCTTATTTGTTCATTTTTTCTAATAGAATATACTATATTAAAAGCCATCTCATTTCTAAAGAAAATTCCAATAACTTTAAGGAAATGACATCATTTATTTATATGCAACTATATATGGCTCTTTGTAATAAAGGATAGCTAGTACTATGATTCCAATGTTGAAATATAGCCAAGAACATGTATATGTCATAACTCCTTTCCCAATGTAATGTTGCACACCTACCAATGTTACTTCATTTTAATAGCCTAAGGAGAAAATCAAAATATTTTATTGGGAAATGTTAGTGTTTGAAAAGGCACCTCAATAAGCTACTAAACTATTTGTCATGATTCCTACAACAAAGGACAAATCAATGTGCAAAATAAATACCGATCTAATGCACGCCACATAAACATGCCAATAGCTCTCAACATTAAATTTTGATTAGAAAAACATGATGATTTTGAGGTATTGAAATGTTGTTTGACATGGCACCTAAGAAGGGACTAGACTCAAATATTGCCTAGACAATATGGACCATGCTTCAAATATCTGAGAAAAAAATGTCAACTTGCAACAAGCATTAAATGCTCAATAACTGAGGTCGATGCCCTTTTTTCTCAAAAAAAGATAGTGGTCTAAAAAACACTTTAAGACATAGCATCAAAGAAATGAAAGCAATGACCAAATCTTTAAAAGCAATGAAAGTAATGAGATAATCAAAGAAATTATTGAATAATTGGATTTGTAAAGCATTCATATTTGAGACTCTAAAAGTATTCGAATGAAAGAAATGACTAAATCTCTCAATGTAACAACACGTTATGGTGAATAAAGTGAATTAAGGGTTGATTATAACACTTAGATACCTCCAATTTTCTCTTTTACAACAACTATGAAACTGATAAGGAGTTAAATAACCAAGAGGCTGCTATGATCATATCCAAAATGTTAACATTTGTAGTGATCATTTATATTGATACAGAAATTTGACGCATACTTTCTCTCTTTTTATTTTCAATCAAAGAAATCTCCAAAAATAATGCATTACCTGACATTTACTATTGACAAATCCTTAGCAAGATACTTTGGGAGACTCTATATTTTGACCTTTAAATCTCCTTGATAGGTTCTGGCTTCCACAAGATACAACTCCTAGTGGCTCTCATAGACTAATTTCTTTGCAAACATCAAAAGAAAAACAAAAAGAAGATAGTGAATCAAGAAGCTAAAAAATCACACTTAGTAATGGTCTCTACCAAATATTTCCTTCTTTGTGTCATGGCTGGACTTGCGGTCATTTTGGGAATTTAAGAAAAGAACTTGTATAATGCGTGACTATGAGAAATGGATTAGGCAGTGCTAGCATCCTTCATGATGATGTTTTGGATAAATATTTTGGGACAACATGTAGACATTTATTTGAAGTATTCTTTCAAAATAGTTCCTATGCCTTGTGTATACGCCTAAAGTTGTTCCTTTCTCATAGAAACCACTGTGCTATTTTGTGTCGATTTTGAGATTTGGTGAGCATTTTAGTAGCCTATTCAAATTTTAATAACTCTTCATTATTATGTGTATTGTTGAGAAGGGGAGTTGCCACACTCTAAAGCTTTCTATGACACATCAAATTATAACCTTTCAAAGTTGTGAATGCCTTTAGAGAAAAATATTTTTGAATAGCAATGGAGAAAAGTAGAAGCAACAAATTTAAAATAGTTTACACTTGAGCTAATAATTTCTAAGCACAAACTTAAGAAAATATGGACTTTTCAACATTCTATAACTTATGATAATTTCATTGATCGGCTATATATTACATAAAACCAAAATCATTTTTTTTTAAAGCTAAACCACCAATGAGAGAAACAATTCCAATATTTAACAATAATGAAATAAAGCAATGAAATACTTGGAGATTAAGACCCTTGGCTAAAATTTGTCAACTAAACAAGAAAATTGATTAGGTCATAAATTAACTATCCAACACATCCTCAATGAATTTTTTCTATCTCAATCTGAGCAGCTAGTTACTGCCCCATGGAGGGTGCCAAAATGTGAGAGATGAATCTATTGTCACTAAGAATAGATAAAATATTCAAAATTAGCCATTGTTCGAACTAAAATAAACCACTCCGTATGAAATTAATTTGAACATGAGAATAATGGAAACAAAACAAAAAGAAATAAAAGCACAATGAAAAACTATTCTAATGATCAAACCAGCATCTCATAGGGGGATTGGTATTCCCAAGCCCTTTTTGATAAGCTCTAGATGTGATGAAGATGGAAGATGATGAGTGATCAAGATGAAAATGCTTGATATTGTGTATCTAGTTGTGGATGAAGTTGTGCCTCCAATTTGTGCCCCTCAAATCAATAGAAGAATCCCCTATGTATAGGGAAGAAGGTTTAAAAAATGGAGAATAGGATGGATGTTTGATTTAAAGCATGATCCAATGACAAGACACCACTTGTCAACATGTCAATTGAGGAAGGTTGTGCACATTTTGGTCATTGTGCATGATAAATGCTATTAGGTTCAAATTTGAAATTTGAAAGTTGGCTCGTTGGAGGGAGAAGAAAGTGTGTTAAATGCCAAGTGGGAGACATGTAAGAGACAATGTAAGAGGATTTAATGCCATGTTGGAGGACAAGTCCTTTTAGAGGGACTTTTCAAATTTGGAGTAATATTCCCTTTTGATGTCATTTTGTATGATATAGAAGAAACAAAAAATCAAATAAATTGATTTATTGTGCAAGTTGCAAAATCTAGAGAATTAGGGGATTAGATTAGCATTAATCATGATTTGATTAATTTTAATTAAGGTTAGTTGATTGTGGTATTCAACTTAAATATTTAGATTTATTTAAATTAAATGAGAAGATAAAGAACATTAAATATTTAATTAAATATTTGGATTTATTCAATTAAATGAAGGAAATTTAGGAGATTAATTAAGTAAAATTGATTTATTTAATTAAAGAGATGACTTTAGGAGATTAATTAAATAATCTTGATTTATTCCATTAAAGAGATGAATATGATTTAATCAACTAATGATATATTTAATTAGATAAAGTTAAGTTGAAGGGGAAATATGATTTAGTTAAATAAATATTGATTTATTTAATTAAAAGAGGAAATATAATCTAAATTTTAATTAGATAAAGATTGTTTGATTAAAATGGTTAGTAGAAGGATGATTAAGGATGAAATGAAATTAGTGAATCTAGATTAGGTGCATGTATATTTTACATGTCTACAAGTACAAATACTACATCACATAGCAAAAAGCCCTACAAGGTTGATGTAATGTAAACTATGGAAGAAGATGAGGAGATTTTTGAAAAGACTACTATAATTGGGAGATTTTTTGGATAAAATTTTTACACATAATGAAATTCATGAATGGGTCTCCAAGAACTGGCAAGGATCTAATTAATAATGAATTTCCTAATTAAAGCATTATTAATTGAAGTGCTTTAAAATTAATTGCTAAGAGATAAGGTGATGGAGAATGATAGATGAGAAAATGGAGAATGCTTTCTTTATTTACAAAAGTGGGAAAGGAATTTCAATCCTCCATTATGCAAGGCCCGATGTTGATTTGAATCTACAACTTACCCTTTGAGTACTAGTTTCACCAATGCTTAACAAAGATAGAGGAATCAATGGGTTTGGTGATTGACTTAGACCTGAGGAATAACAAATCCTTGATTTATGCAAAAGTCCAAATTCTTGCAATATACTATATCCCTATTATCCATCTTCTCAAAAAGGTGAATATAAGAAACCAATTAAAGTGGAAGTTCCAAAATATTTCTTCCTTACCTACAAATGACATAACCACTTCGAGGAAAATTACAAAAGGAAAGAAAAACAATTAAGAAGTTTAGAAAGTGAAAAGACAAAAAATAGGCAACAATTAAGGAAACTAGTAACAAGGAGGAAAAGAAGAGTGGAAAGGATAATGCATGGGCCTTAGTGGTGATTAAACGATTAATATCCATCTAACTAGAAAACTCAATTCATATGGAGGAAGGGGAATTGATGGAGAATCATGAGTTACCACTAATGGAGATTGCCTTGATACAAAATGGTGAAACTTTTGAAATGATTTTGTTGAATGAAAGAAAAGGGGAATTTACTTCAAAGAAAGAAGATTCCATCAAAATATCTCAAACATGACATATCCACCAAATTTCAAAGGTGGCCTCAACTCCAAGAATAGGAAGGAAATCAAATAAATAAAAGAGGGAAGAAGAGGCTTTGATAGGTGATAAAACCTCAATCCAATTCTACATGAGTAGATCCAAGGGAGGTTGCTCTCCATTGGAGGAAGATCAGGATCCTCACCCATAACATTAGGGGCCTAAACACCCTTAATCAAAAGCGACTAGTCAAGCACTAGTTGGACTATTTGAATGTTGCCATCATATTATTAAAAGAAGTTGTAGTGTAGGGAAATACATACCCTTGCATTTTCATAATTTTTTAGGCCCACCTAGCTTTATTCATCCTTATATATGTCTTAATTGGTCCTATTTTTCATCCATAAGCTTAATAAATTATATATTTTTATGGCTCATCCCAACAAACATTAAAGGGTAAATGATAACTTAATGATTTTAGCTGTGTCCCTAATTCTTGGACTAGGACTAAGATGCCACCTAGTGCATCTTTTTCCTCCAAAGGTCTTGGGATGCTCTTTTTAAATGCATCTTAAATGGGCCCCTCTTTGGATTCTATGCCTCGAGTTTCAAGTGTCGAGACTAACATGCAACCTAGGGCATCTTAGTCCCCTTAAAGTTATTTTCAAGATTTAATTTCAAATATTGGTAGGATTTAGCCTCCTTTAATTATTTAATTCATATTTCGGCTTGGTGTGATGTAATTTTGGGATAGTAAGGATAGATAAGTAAATACAAGGTTCTTTCAAATTCATGAGAGAATCCTAGAAAATTTACAAGTGACATAAGAACATTCAAGAGAAATTCATCAAGCATTTCAATCCATCAATAAGATTCAAGCATCATGCCAAATATATTCTTGCATCATGTGCATTTTTGAGCTAACATTTGTGATGTAGATTTTTGAATCAGGCAAGAAATTCAAGTCAAGATCTATCAAGAACTACTTCAATTAAAGATCTACATTCAAGCTAGTCCCTTCGCAAAATTTTGTAGATTTCATAATAGGGTTTTGGTGAGTTGCAATATAGACCCTTTTTTATTTATCATTTCCCTTTTTATTTTATTTCATTCCAATATTTAATTACCAACAAGGGGTTTGACCAAGACAAACCACCATTTACTAACAATCAAAAAGTTTTTCCTCTCTTGTATGTTTGTATTTGTATATTTTGGTTAAAGTCTTGAAGATCATTTGAAGTGAAAAGTTTCTAAGCTTCAATGTTGCATTACAAAGTTGTCATCTTCAAAATAACTCACCTACAGGTCATATTTCGAAGTTTCAGGATTAGAGATCTAAGAAGAAGGAAGTTCACACATTTAGCCTTAGGATCACATTTAGAGATTTCAAAACTTCAGGATGAGACTAAGTCGGTATTAAGGGTGTCTTAGTCCTCCAAAGGGTATTTTATATAGATTTTTTCATATTATGTTCCAAAATTTGAAGATTTTTCATTTCCCTCAAAAAGCAACAATGTGACTAAGATAATAGTAAGGGCGTCTTTTTCCTCCCTAGCATATTTTGATAGCATTTTTGTATATCCTGAATCTCATTATATTTCTAGACTTCCTAGGTACATACATCTTAATTTGTTACTTAATTTTGTCATTTATATCCATTATTTGGCTTGCATTATTGGGAACTATGAGTTGAATGTTAAGTTTTCTTTCCCAAGCTTTACCTTGGTGGTGAACCCTTTTAATCCTAAATATCCCCCTAGATCTTTGTTGGTGAAAATTAACTCGCCTTGGTGTTGACACTCAATCCAATTTAGACTCCTAGGGAATATTTTAATGACAATAAGATAAGAGTGGTGTTATATGACCTAGGCCATAAATCACACATTTTCCCATTGTTCAGAAACATAATTGGTAGATCTTGAAGCTACGTCATTTGTGAACTACTACAAGAAATCGAAGAGTGCATTTTTCTATTTTGATGGAGTTTTGAGAGGATTCGATGTGCTATGGATTCAATCCAAATATGAGGTGATCCCAATTTCAAAATATATGTTTTAAAATATATGGTCATGTTAAAATAGAAGAAAATAAATTGGTTTGCAAGGCCATATCAAGAGAATTAAAATTTACAAGGATTGTCTTAGGGGTGACTTTAATACAATAATCAATTTAAATGAAAAGAAAGGGGAAACAAAGAAGGTAACTCAAGAAAAAAATGACTTATGAAAATGTTTTCAAAATTCAATGAAGGTTAAGAAAAGTTGCAACATGATAGTGCATATAAAAGACTTGCTAGGCCAAGTTGTGACCAATGAAGTGGACATTGAGAAGGCTATAATTTTTTTTGAGAATCTGGTGGGAAACAATGGTGAGGAAAAAGGAATAAATTATAGCTTCTTGGAAGAAATCAACATAGTTATCAATGTGGAAGTGAACAATAAAATTAAATATGTAATTAATTTTAAGGATGTAATAGAAGTAACTTTTCAGATGTAACTTGAGAAAGTGCATGTCCTAGATGGCTTCAACATGCTCTTTTACTAGTTGTTTTTGGATTTTATTGGGAAGGATTTGCACAAGATAGTGGAATAATAAAGGAGAAGTTCCAATATGCTAAAGGATTTTAATAAAACTAACATAGCTTTAATCAAGAAAAAAGATAATTGTGAATCTTTTTTGGACTATAGACTTATCTCTCTCCATAATATGGTCTATAAAATTATCACAAAGCTAATGAAAAATAGGTTAAATCCACTCATGCTAAGAATAATATGTAAATAAAAAACCAATTTATTCCAAAAAGGAACATCATGGATGGGGTGATAGTAACACATGAATTTTTCAATTCTTGAAAAAATTCAAAACTAAAAGGCATTATTTTAAAGCTAGATCAAGTAAATCCTATGATAGAGTTTGATGGCATTTTTTGTTAAAGGTAATGAAGTAGATGGGATTTGGAGACAAGTGGATGAAGTCGGTCTAAGCATACATATCAATGCCAAGTTATTCAATCATAATAAATGTTACCTTGTTTGGATTTTTTTGCAATGCTAATGGGATCTGGCAAGGAGACCCATTGTCTCCATTCCTCTTTTTGTTAATGATTTAAGTATTGAGCTATCATATTTCCAAATTCCATCAGTTGGAAATTTGGAAGGGAAAAAAAGTGTTAGAAGTCATCTTGGCCATTTCACACTAGTTCTTCGTAATACCATCCTCTTTCACACTTGATCATTGGAAGAAACATAAACAATCAAGGTGGTTCTAGAAACTTTGAATTTTGAAGTAGGTCAAGCAATGAATAGGGACAAATTAGATATATTTTTTTCAATACAAGAAAAATAATGAAGCATAAAATAATAGGTTTGTTGGGTTTTAATACAATTTGTATTCCATCAAAATATCTAGGAATTCCTCTATTCCACAAGCTTGCCAAATACTCATTATGGAAATAGACATTGGATAGGTATAGATTCAGAACTAAAAATTGGAGGGTAAGGTGGATCATATTGGTAAGCATGCTAATGATGATAAAGGAAATTTTAGAGGCTATACCAATATATATGCTAACATGCATAAAGCTACCAAAAAATGGTGGTGAATTAGTTAATGTGGATACAAAAAAAATTATTTGGGATATGGAACATGATAAAAAATTATTAGTGCTAGGATGGGACACAATGGTGAAGCAAAAGGCTGAAGGTAGAGTGGGTATCGAGGAATTGATGTTGCACAACGAATCTCTTAGTTGAAAGTTGGTATGGCATATGTACAAAAACTGAGAGGAGCCATGGGCCATGATCCTAAAGGCCAAATAGTTGGATTCCAATAGGAAAATGGAGTTCTAACGATTACTAATCCATAGAGGGTATTAATAGTATGGAATTTTGTTTTGTCTTGCAAGCCAATAATCACTAATCACATAACTTAGATGGTGAAGGATAAGAAACAAGCATCCTTTTGGTTTTACTCTTGGAATGGATATGAGCCACTTGAAATTTTTTGGGCATCATAGAAACAATCCAAAAAGTCATTGATAAGTATGGGTTTTGCATTAGGGACTATATAAACTTGTGGGAAGCTAAAAGAAGGACCAAATACACATGGAAGGATCTTTCCTACTTACCTACAAATCAAAGAATAGTGCTATAGGTTGAGCTAGCTAAAAAAATATTGTATTTTATATGTGAGATAGATAGTATAATGGTGTGTGGAAAGATTTGTGGAATATTCAATGAATTTTGGCTATGAAGCCATAAGAAAACAAGGGTACATAGTGTAATTGTCTGCACAACTATGTTGGATTAACTTTTTCCTTCTTAAAGTAGGACCATTTGCTTGGATTTCCTTGCGTTTTAGGATTTTAACCAGGGATATTCCATAGAGAATTGGCATATTAGGTCCTCATAGATTTTTTAGCTATGAAGCCATAAGGAAACAATGGTACATAGTAATATTTCCTGCGCAAACATTGTTGAGTTAATTTTTTTCTTCTTAAAGTAGGGCCATTTTTTTGGACTTCCTTGCATTTTAGGATTTAACCAAGGATGTTCCATATAGGAATTGGCATAGTAGGTCCACATAGATGTGTCCTCTACTATAATAATATTGACTTGATTAATCACTTGTTGCTTTAGTACAAGGTAGCACAAGTATGTTGGAAATTTTTCTATGCTAAACTAGAATGGGTGGGCCCATTACCAAATGCTATATTAGAGGTGTTTGAAGCATGACCATTGATGGGGAAGGGATTTGCAATGGATAGATTATGGTAGGAAGTCCCAACCATGGCAATATACTAATTGTGTAGAGAATAAAATGTAAGGATCTCTAAAGACATGCAGACTCAAGTGGATAGTATCCTTTGTAAATTGAAAGGGGGATATATGAACATTTCAATGTGTAGGTGAGAAGTACGAGGTACAAGTTTATATTGAAATGGAACCAAAGGATGGTACATAATTGGCCCCTAATAAAAGCCAAAATAGGTTATAGGTCTTTTAAACTCCAAGAAAAATAGGGGAAACTAAAATGAATGTTTCCAACCCAAGGAAGATCTAAGTTGAACTTTGACAAGGCCCCAAAGGGAAACCCTAGGCCCTTAGGTGTAGGCTTTGTTATTGGGAATGATAAAAGGAAAAAAATTGTGGGTAGTGTCCAAAATATTTTTGGAGGGGATGAAAAATGATGCAAATTTTTCATTATGAAGGGGTGAAGTTCCATGTACATAATAATAGGGATGATATTGATGGATATTCTTTTATTGTAATCATAGTAGTTTCATCAAATCAAGCTCCCAGCTAGAGGAGGAATATCTAAGTGGAGTCACTCTTTTTTTGGCTTGTTTGGGTCCTCCTTGTGATTTTGGCTTAATGTTTCCTTGATTTAGTGTTGTAATGTGGATAACACATTAACATTAAGTCTTGGGACCTTGTGAAAATATATATTTTAATGACACCTTCCTAAATAGTTGTGAAGTGTTGTAATTCACTTTCACACTTTTCTAAGGTTTATCAAATAATTAAATGTAATAAACCTATTTTTAATCAAAATCAACATTAATATTTCCTTATTTGACATGTTGTAAAGTGTTGTAACAAACTTTCACACTTTTTTAGGTTGGTCATTAATAATTGGGCTGTCTTATGCTTTAATTGGCCCCATTTTGCATCCACAAGCCTCATTTATTGCATCTTTTCAAGGATAATCTTGACACCAATTAGTAAACAATCATAATCTAGGTGTTTTTGGCTTGTGTGGCCTAGATTTAGTGATTTGGGTCTCATTTGCCACCTTGGGAGAATGAGTCTGACCTAGATTTTTGGGTCCCAAACTTGGTTTTACACCTTTCTAAGATCTTTTCATTTTTGGTCCCATATATTATGCCAGACGAGACTCATTAGTCATCTTGGGTGAATGAGTCTTGAATGACCAAAATTCAAACTCAATTCAAAATTTTAGTAGGATGTTATCCTCATAGATCTGATGTTAGCATGTAGTGTTGTAATTTGAAGCATCATTGCATAATTAAATATATATACAAGGTTATTTCTCTCATTTTCACCCTACACTTTTGTGAGAGAATTCTTATACATATGAAGATAAATATTCTAAATTAAAAATGAGTAATTTTTAGGTTAGAATGGAGTGAATTCATTTTACTATTATATATATGTCATGGTATATTGTTACATAAATTGACTATGGTATTTTTTAATGGAAATGTACATTGTTATTGCAACTAAATTTCTTAAGTGGTGTGCAAACACATTTCCTTACTTTTATTTCTCATGTAATGTATTGGATAAATAAAATACCTACTTCAATTGTGTAATTCTTACACATGAACATAATTTAATTCTAGTTAATATATTATGCATTAGAATAATATGGATATTGTTTTACTCTTTTGATATAACTGCTAATATTTTTTTGTATTTTAGAATCCATATTGTGATGTAATTGGATGGAGTCAATTAATTTTTAAACTATATATGTTAGATATATTTTGATGTAAATGAAGTGAGTGATATTTCATGATTGAAATGAATAATTTGTTTTTATTTAGATGAATACAATTTCTTTGTTCACTGACATGTTCAAATATATATTATAAACTAATTGGAATAATTCCACATCAAAATATGTATTAATATTTCATGATTGAAATGAATAATATTTTTTAATTTAGATGAATAAATTTCTTTGTTTACTAACATGTTGAAATATATATTGTGAACTTATTGGAATAAGTCCACATCAAAATGTGTATTACAAATAAATTAGTTTATTAGGTGCCAAAAATACAACCTAAATGAGTGTCTTTCTTTTTTTACTCGCATGTCTATACATACACAAAAAAAAAAAAACACACACACACACACACACACACACATATAGTGAATTAATTGAAATAAATGTCTATAAAAAAAATTAATGCAATTTATCAATGGTGATCCTAGTCCTACACAAACACAAGAAAAAAACTCAAAATTAGTTCTATATGCAATTTAAAACCAATATTCCCCATGAAATTCATTTTAAATGCAAATAAAAAGAAATTAAATCAAGAACACAAGTAAAAAATTATGAAATTCTATTCTATGCAAGAAAACTCTCAATCCCGTAGGGGAATTGGTACCATTTTGATGTGGAAACTAGCCCTTTCCCAACTCCTTTGCAAGCTTGATTAATATTGATCCACTTGATGATGATGAACAATGTGATTCCTTGATGAAATCTGCACTAACCTAGCTATGATGATGGAAAAATTATATGGAAATGGATGAATTTTCTCTAAATATGAAGATAGTAACTTTCCTTTAAGTTCTAGATCCAAAATGAGAAGAAGAGCCTTCTATTTATAGAAGAAGATGATGGAAGAATGAGAAAAATGGAGGAATGTGGGATGATTCAACATCCAATGGTCAAATGCCACTTGTTAAGATGTGAATGGAGGAAAGTTGAGAACATTTTGATGAATGTGCCAATAAATGATATTAGGTGGAATTTGAAAATTATGAAATGACAAGTTGGAGGGAGAAAACAATGTATTGAATACCACTTGGCTCAATGCAAAAGGACATGTAAGAGGTATTGAATGCCTTGTTGGAAGGGAAAATCCCATTTGGGGAGATTTTCAAATTTGGAGGAATATTCCCTTTTGATGCCAAGTTGAGGGAAATAGGAAGAATTAATAAATCAAAATAAATGATTTATTGTGCAAGTTGCAAAATCTAGAGGATTTAGGTGATTGAGATTAAATTTAATCGTGATTTGATTAATTCAAGTAAGGTTTAGGTGATTTGACAATTTGAGTTAGACTTTTGGATTAATTTAAATCAAAATGAGAGGAAAATGATTGTTAGACTTAAATAAACAAAGTTTGATTTATTTAATTAAAGAGGGGTTGATGTTAGTTTTAAATCAAATAAAGATAAATTTATTTAATTTAAATAGATGAGTTTAGAGATTAATTAAATAAAGTGAATTATTAAATTAAAAGATAGATTATGGGATTAATTAAATAAAATGATTTACTTAATTAATAGGATATTCAATAAAATAAATGTTATTCAATTAAATGGTTAGTAAAGGGAATTATTTAGGATGAGCTAGTGTTAGTGAAATCAAGATTGAGTGTGTAACATCAATCGGTACATTTTACATGTCTACATTTTGCCCCTCTTTGAAGGATGCACTTGTTGCGTTCATTCAAAGAATAAACATGTCTTGATAAAAAGCCAAAAAAAATCAATTTTTGAAATGCCTCAATGCTGCTCTAGTGGATGAATTATGCTAGTATACTACCCCCTTAATAGATTGGAACAAAATTTGGATTTTTGGGTGATCTCGTGAAAAAAGAAGAAAAGGTGCCCAACAATTCCAAAAAGGCTTCGAGAGGCCAAAAACATGCCAAAATGTGACAAACCAATGCAAAATGACCCTTTGTTGGGTGAAAATAGGATCTGTGGTCCAAAACCCTAGCTTTTAGGCTTAAATAGGCCTCGAGGGGCCACTTCTATTTCATTTGCACACAAGCTTTTGAAAAAAATGTTATTTAAGCTCTGAGGATTGATCAAGATGGTGAAATATGTGCTTCCTTGCCACATTTCCAAGCACATGTGAGTGTACCAGGGGCTTCCTGGCATAAGACTAGCGGTGAGTCATCTTGCCCCAACATTTTTTGGGATTTTTGAGTGCATTTATTAGCTTACAAAGTCAAATTAGGTCAAGTGGTCTTGTGTAGTTCCATTGAAAACTTCATTTCAATGCTACACAATATTAAACTTCACCACTCCCATGGATAGCAATGTGACATCATAGTTTGGAGTTAGGGTTCAAACTCCAAACTAAACCACATATGTGAATTACAGTGCGATGGGACAATTAGTAAAATAACCTGGTGTAGTGGTTAAATAGAGGCACACCCAAACTGTACCATGATAATGGAGTTTGGAGGTTTAGAGCTTCTAGTGGTGTAGTTTTGAATTTCCAAATTGTGCCATAATTACAAACAATGATGTATTTTCTATGTCAACCACAAAAAATTTGAACAAGATCCTATTTTTTTACGAAACTTGATGTTATGACTTTCTTGATGTAGGAGGAGGAAAATATTCTTCATTCGCATGAGCATAGATCCTCCATTTTGGGTAGATTAGTTGGTATGCATGAGTGGCTCTAGGAGAACCTAGGGGCTATTGGACTTTGGTACATTACATATGCACTATCAATGAGGAATGATGAGAGACTCATGATACTTTCATTTAAATCATTTTATGTTTAAAAGACTTGTTATTTTTCTTAATTGACATGACTAGTGGTAGATTATAAACTAAGATATTTACTTTCTTTGCTTTATATTTAGCTAAATTGGTGGATATATTTCTTCAAGTAATGGTTTATGTTAAATGCACTATTTTATGATGATATTAATGAGATAATTATGTAGTGTTGATCTTTTATTGCCATAATTGTTATCCTTTTCTTAAGGCTTTTATACAAGGTATTTTAAAGTCTAATGATGAAGTTAAAATACCTGTTTAATTAGGGGAAATAATCATGCCATTGATCGACCTAGCTCGATGATGAATCACTCAACTCTAAATTAGCTTCTTTGTAGTTGGTTATGGAAATTCTACTCCCAGCACCATTCTAACATATTTCTCTGTCCTGTTTCAATTCTTCTTTAGTTTTGTTTTAATCTTTTGTTCAATCACCTTAAATCTTGGCAATTGATGTCATCTTATGAATCTAATAAGGATATAGTTATAAATATCCATGTTTTGGGTTTAGATAGTAGTTAGATAATTTTCAATTAGAATTTTGTAATTCGATGGAAATAATTTGTTCTATGTCCCACTTTGATCAATTGGAATGAAAGCAAGAAATTAATTCAATCATTGTATTAAGGGGTCTTACCTGAGGAAGCATAGGGCCTAATCAACCAAAGGGATTGGTTTTGTGTTGGTATTTTACTGAGTTATGTTATTTTTGTTCATTAGTGTTAAATCTAAAGTGTTAGATAACAATTATGGAATGATAAGCTGTAGAATAAGTTTTAGTTTATTGGATGTTAAAATTGGATAATTAATTCTACTTGAATGTCTTTTAAGTTTAATTTCGTCATGGTTAGATTAGTTTATTAGATTCGTTGTAAGGTTTATTAAGTTAATCAAATTTATATGTTGTTTATAAGAATTAAGTTTGGTAATTAATTGTTTAGTTTAATTAATAAAGGGAAAAATTGTCCCTAGGGATAAACGCCTCTAGTAATCAATGCCACTAATTATCCTAATGACTAGGTGAACGAACCTCAACTAGTCACAAATCGAAGAAATACCCATAATGATGCAAGTCCCCATAATTTGAACGTTATTAATGCTAATAAAATTCAGTTGAGAAATTGAACTATTCAAACTACACTAACAGAGAATTCAAGAAAAAGGGGAAGAAAATGAAAATTCAATAGAAAAATAGAGGAAGAACAAACCATCAATTAAGCACCCTACCCTAAGAGATTAAACGAAGAGAAAGTGAAACCTAAAATCTCTCAACCCATTAAATAAATGTAGTCAATTCTCATCTTCTTAGAGAGTTGAAAAAGATTAACATTGAAATACCACTATTATAGGTGATTAAAGATATACTAGAGGGGTATCTGCAGGATCATCATGGAAAAAATAAGCCCTTAAGTGGCAAAATATTAAAAAAAATTGGAGTTAGAAAACTTGTCGTAAAAAATTGAATAAATTATCTATATTATTTCAAAATATGTAAGAATAGAATCTATAGAAAATTGAATGTGGTTTCTAAACTACTCTGATTGTTTAAAAAATAAATAAATATATTTGGTGAAAACTTGAAATTTCAATGCAATAGTACTTAAATTTTAGGGAAAAAATAAGAAGTAGGTGTCTGTCTTACCACCCTAACTATAATAAAATGATAATATTTTTTATAATATTTTAGATATAAGTAGAGGACTCATGTCTCGATGCGATGCACATTTTTTTGTAATTTTTTTCCAAGTAAATAATTAATTATGAATTTTTTATTACAACTTTTAAAAAATATAAAAAACTTGTATGTTTGACCACCTTAACATGGTCAAAACTTCATGAAATTCAAATTTTCTTGTTTTAATCCCATAGCATGTGAAGTATAGAATGTAACACATGTTTTGGATTCAAAAAATGTGATAGCATTTGAAAGCTATAGATGTTTATCAATCAACCTATCAATCAAGACTTTAGTCATAATTTGAATAGAAAATGAATAATAATTACTTATTAAATTCAAAGTAAAGCATAATTTATATTGGTGGAAAGATAAGAATCTCCTTTAAAAACCCTTTTCATTTCAACAATTTTTGTTAATAAAAAGGTCGCCAGCCATGTACCCATCATATTGCCACTTTTTGGCCCATCATGATCTTGCACATACCAAGAGATAAATCATATTTTTAAATCCCTATGAATGATAACTCCAGGGAGGAAAAATAAATTACTTTCCAAAATTCAAGCAAGGACAAAACTCATTGATGTGTTATCAAGAAGATTGCTTCCAGAAAAATATAATGATCTTGGTAGCCCTATAATGATGTTGAGTATTAATGGAATTGAAATGTCTAGTGTTCTAATTTATTTAGGAGCTTCCATAAATGTTATCACATATGATATAGTTGAGATGCTAAGCATGACAACTATTTAGCCAACAACAACTATTCTATAGTTGGCTAACCAATATACTATAAAACCAAAAGGTATTATAGAAGAGATCATGGTTACCATTAACACATGGGATTATCCAATTGAATTTTTGGTTCTTAAAGCTGGAAAGAAAGATTCTAGATATCCAATCATCTTAGGTAGACCATGGTTGGCTATTATTACTACCTTAATTGATTGTAGATCAGGAAGCATGATCATATCAAATGGTGAAAAATAGAAAGAATTGTCACCCTACCCACCAACACAATCATCAATTCAACCAAACACTCAACTTTGGGTGGATGAAGATTTAGAGTCAGAAGGTGATGGTATTATGGAGTTAGCATAGTTATGATAGTTGAACATATTCAAGAATGTGAAGAACACAATTTTACTTAAGAAATTGAGAGAGAAAATTGTCAAACAACATCACATGAACAACACTCTTGTACTATGAATACTCTTGTTGAAAAATATATGGATTCCAAAATAGACACCATGGAGATTACAATAGCTGGAGATAAACCTCTCAATATCAATTTATCTTTATCCCTAAGGAAAGAAAAATAATTGAAGGAAACATTAGAAAAACACACTAAATCATTTTCTTGGGAGTATATTGATATGAGAGGGATCAATCCTTCAATTTGTAGTCATCACATTTACATAGAAGATGTAATACCAATTAGACAAGGAAAAATATGTATCTTGAATCTTGTTCTTCGTGATAGTTAAAAAAGAAATAGAGAAGCTACTCAAAGTAGGGTTCATACACCCAATCTCTGATAGTTAATGGGTTTCTCCACTAGTTATTGTTCCAAAGAATAATGGTAAATGGAATGTGTGCATAGATTATCGATAATTGAATAAATCCACAAAGAAATACCATTTCTCATTTCCATTCATCCACCAAGTATTGGATAACCTACCAGGAAGCAACTACTTCTCTTTTCTTGATGGCTTTAGTGGATATAACCAAATCCAACTAGCCCCTAAAGATCAAGACAAAACTACCTTTACTTGTCCTTGGGGAACATACACATATACAGTCTTACCATTTGGACTATCTAATGCACTAGCCACATTTCAAAGAGTAGTGCATGCTATATTTGTAGATTTCACCACTGGGTATGTGCAAGATCATTATGGAAAAACAAGGCCCTTAAGTGGCAAAAAAATTAGAAAAATCAGAATTAGACAACTTGACGTAGAAATTTGAATAAGTTATCTATATTATTTCAAAATATGTAAGACTATAATCTGTAGAAAATTGAATGTAGTTTCTAAACTACTAGGTTTGTTTAACAAAATAAAAAAAATATTTGGTGAAAATTTGAAATTTCAATGCAGTGGTACTTAAATTTCAAGGAAAAAATAAGAAGTAGGTGTCTATCTGACCACCCTAACCACAAAAAAGGGATATATTTTTTTTTATAAGATTTTATATATAAGTAGAGAACTCATGCCTCAATGTGATGCATATGTTTTTGTAATTTTTTTCCATGTAAATAATTAATTATGAGTTTTCTATTACAACTTTAAAAAATATAAAAACTTGTATGTCTGACCACCTTAACTTGGTCAAAACTTCATGAAATTCAATTTTTGTTTTGAATCCTATAGTATGTGAAGCATAGAATGTGACACATGTTTTGGATTCAAAAAATGTGATATTGTTTGAAAGCTATCGATGTTTTTCAATCAACCTATCAATCAAGACTTTTATTGTAATTTGAATGGAAAATGAATAAATAATTATTTATTAAATTCAAAATAAATCTTAATTTATATCATTGGAAAGCTGAGAAACTCCTTTAAAAAACCCTTTTTTTTTTATCAATTTTGGGTAAAAAAATAGTCATCGGCCACATACCCATCATATTGCCACTTTTTGGCCCATAATGATCCTGTACATACCTCACTTCCTATGTCAAAATTCATATGGATCACTTTACAGTCCATGTTAATAAATTTTATGAGGAATTAAAAAACATAGAAAAGGTATTACAATGCTATAAGGATCATAGACTATCTCTAAATCTTGAAAAAAGTTCTATTATGATGACAAAGGGCACTGTTCTAGGACATCACATCTCAAAAGAGGGCATAAAGGTTGATCCCAAGAGAGTTGAGATCATACAGAACATTGAGATCCTTAAGAAAAAAATTGGTGTTCAAAGTTTTCTTGGGCATGTAGACATACTTTTAAAATAATAATTTTGAGCACTTTGTAACTAATGGGCCATGTGATGTATCCCTAGTGTTCATGCTAGTGGAAAGTGGGGGAGACCTGGCCCTCCTCCACTCAAGTTTGTTTGTGTGGCTTCCTCTATACATTGGGGTTGTCACATATCTATTTTTGTTCTTTTCCTTCTTTTTTTTTTCTAAATTTGTGAGTTTTTGTTTGCTTTGTTGGTTATGCTCCCATCCTTCTGTTGTTCTTTCCTTGTGAGTTTTCTTAGGTGTGACCCTGAGGGGCTTGGATGGAGGAAGGTTTTGACCCCCCAATCCTTGGGTGGATGGAGGTGTTCAACTTTCATCAGGGGTATCATTTAGGGCAATGGTTGAAGGTAATCACTTTTCCATTCGTGAATCTACTAAATTTTATATCAGTGTTGTGTGAGATGTGGAGGGTTGTAGTGGCGTGGTGGATGGTGAAGGTAAGTCCCTAGTTACTCCCTATTTTTCTAGACTCATTCCTAATCCTAGCATGAAAAATGTTATTAAATATGTTTGTGGGAGGCTTAAAGACTCTACAATTTTTTTTGCTAGTGTTGACATTATAAAAAAAAAATTTGTGAGGAAATTTATTGATGCCTAGTTCTCTAACATCTAGGCTACCAAGCTTGGCATCCAAATCAGTTATTGTAGGATACTCTAGCATGGGATATTTGTTATTTTTCTAAAAAGCAATGAGATGAAAGCCAAAGTGATAAAAAATTCTTATTGGAGGGTATGTGCAGGATCATGTCATGGAGAAAACAAGGCCTTAAGTGGAAAAAAATTCAAAAAAATCAGAGTTAGGCAACTTGATGTAAAAATTTGAATAAGTTATCTATATTATTTCAAAAATATGTAAGAATAGAATTTGTAGAAAATTGAATTTAGTTTCTAAACTACTAGAAAAAAAAAATTTAGAAAAATCTATTTGGTGAAATTTGAAATTTCAGTGCAATGGTACTTAAATTTCAAGGAAAAAATAAGAAGTAGGTGTATGACTAACCACTCTAACCACAATAAAATGATAATTATTTTTCGTAATATTTTAGATATAAGTAGAGGACTCATTCCTCGATGTGATGCATATTTTTTGTAATTTTTTTCCAAGTAAATAATTAATTATGAATTTTTTATTATAACTTTTTTAAATATAAAAAAAGTCATATGTCTGACCACCTTAACTTGGTCAAAACTTAATGAAATTCAATTTTTCTTTTCTTAATCATATAGTATACGAAGCATAGAATGTGATGCATGTTTTGGATTCAAAAAATGTGATAACGTTTGAAAGCTAGAGATGTTTTTCAATCATCCTATCAATCAGGACTTTAGTCATAATTTTAATAGAAAATGAATAATAATTACTTATTAAATTCAAAGTAAAGCATAATTTATATTGATGGAAAGAATAGAATTTCCTTTAAAAATCATTTTCATTTCATCAATTTTGGGTAAAAAAATAGTCATCAGCTACATACCTATCATATTGCCACTTTTTAGCTCATCATGATCCTACACATACCTTGGAATCTCAGTGGTTGTGTTTTTTGTGCTCTTGCATAGTCACCTTCTGCCATTGTAGAAGAGGTACTCACCCTCTCTTGCCATAGGCGGATTTTGATCAAGAATCCTCCCCCTGATTTCTGGGATCTCATCGTTGGTCTATTGGCTCCCTTTGGTAATGTGATTTGTGTGGATGAAGCAAAGGTTTCTCTTGCACATCTTGATGCCTACGCGCTAGTTTCTCTGAATCCTGGAACTAAAATTATGTTAGGCATTACAATTGAGGATGATGAAAATATCATTTGATGCCCTTTAGAAGTCTTGGGTAGCATTAATGCTTGTTGTTTATGTAGGAACAAGGGGCACATTCACAGGAATTGCCCCTTGATCAAATGAAAACCATAGCAATATCTGTAATGCAGGAAAAGAGGTGGATAGAACTAAAGATGCGGGGGAAACTCTAATGGGAAACCCTCTGAGCCTCCCACATCGGAGGATAAATTTGAGGCTTTTCAAGTTGATAGTACCCAAAAAGTCAATTGAAAACTCTTGGCCCCTCTAGCGAGGCTGGAAGATGTTATCAGGAACCTAAAGGTCTTGTTGACCTTCCCATCAAGAATACCTTTGAGGTCCTAAGGGAAACAAACCAGCGTCAATGTGAAACTGTCTCTAATGTTGAACTAGAACCCTCAAGTGGTTCCACCCCCAAGATCCCTCTTAGAAAATCTTCTTTCATCTGGAATTTTTATCAGATCCAAAAACTAAATGCTCAATGGATTGGCATGCGTGAAAACTAACCAAGAGAGTCTAATGCAAATGAATAGGGTTGATGGTAAAATCACCTTGGAAAAGGGTAGTCTGGATGGCAATCAACCAGAGTCTATTGATTTGACCAAGATCACTAGGACTAAAAACTTACATAGCAACCCCAACTCTATTATTCTTGAGAACCACCCTATAAGTGGTGTGGAACTAAGACTGGCCAAGGATAGAGATGAAACCAATCAACTAAATGAGAATGATGTTGGGACTCAACAGGGAGACATACTCCTTCATCTCGGTCAAATGAACAAAGGCCTTGTTGGGTGCCATCTTGGTGTATCCAAGGGTGAGGCTATTTCTTGCAACCCCCTGTAAATGAAAGTGGACTATTCCAAGAAGATATTCGCCAGCTTGTTAGCAATCTGGATCCTCCCCCTATTTTAACTTCTTCCCCTCACCAACCTATTTTGGAATCAATTGGAGAGGCTGTTGAAACTACGAATCATAATATCACAAAGGGTCATATTGAAAAAGTGAGGAAGCTTAGGAATGTTCTTGGAAGGCCAAGGAAGTATGTGATCCCCTTATCAATCAATAATGTTCAAACAATTAAAATTAAATTAAAAAAAAAGTCTCATTATTTAGTCCCCCTTAGCAAAAAGGGCTAAGATGGAACAAAAACTACCCAAATGCTTTGAGCAGGTCAAGAGTAACCAAGAGGGTTCTAGTATAATTGAAGAAGATGAATCTTAACATCATCTCCTGGAATGTCCAGGGGTTAGAATCCCCATACAAAAATTACATTGTTAGAAGGTATTTATACCTGGAACCCCAAAAGGATGTTGTTTTCCTTCAAGAAACGAAGGATATAGGTTTTACACTAGAAGTTAACTTGAGCTTCATTTGGAGGGATGCTTACCATATTTCCCCCAAGCATGAAAAAGGGAGAGGGGGTGTTAACTCTAAAAAATGCAAGCGGAATGCCTCAAGAGGTTGCCAATTTCTTGATACGCTTTAGGGTAACAGACAAGGTCAAGAGAGCACAACCTTCTACTCTTTAGGTGTTGCAAACCTGGGCGGGTGTACCTCTCTGAATAATGTAGATTTGACCTGGAATTATCTTCTTACAATAACTTGCTCACAATGGCAGATGGGATTGAACAGATGAAATCCAACTTGACAATAGTGACAATATTATGATCTAATTCTTAAATACTTGATTAAAAGAAACTGGAAGAATTTATAATGATGAAGTGCAGAGACTAGTGCCTTGTTGGGTATGCAGAGTCAAATGAGATCAAGGTGAGCAACACTCTCTAGATGAGAGACAAATTATCTGGCATACGTTTTGATTACAACTTGTATAAACATGCAAGACTATGACTACTAAGTTCTACTTCAATAATCCAAAATAAAATTCTCTAATTGTTGTGATCAATAAAAGGATTTAATCTTTCCTTGAAAGAACCAGTCGATTAATCACACAAATACAACAAATGTGTATCGATAAATTTAACATAAACTTGTTATGTCAACATAAACAACAAGAAAAATCAATTATGGAGACAACTTAGTAGTATTTTTCATTTAATTCAATAGATAATTGACACCATAGAAATACAACAACATCAACTAAATCTCAGAAATACCTCCATTATTAAATTCATGCAACAATAGCCTCTGGTTTGATAATTGTATTCTACTTTCTACTTGCAGTGTATCAAAAATTTAATTGCCTCTCCCTTAATTTACAACATGCTTATATATACACCACTATGAGAAAAAATTCAAAATGAAACATCATGTCGGCCCACCACAAGATTCGGGCTCAATTCAAGTGGGCTAGCAGCAATTTTGAAATATTCTTCATGTCGGCCACAAGACTTATGTTTCTATTATTTATCAGCGTGTAGTCGGAAAGACAGTCAAAGAGTCATACCGAAGGCAATCCACTCGTGCTTCCTTCTATTTTCATTATGACTCTGTGATGTCAATGAGACATCTCACAGAGGATCCCCAAATGTTATCGATAATCTTCAAACCTTCTGTCACAACGCAAGAATGTCCCAGACCGAGGTGCATATTCCGCTTCATTCATAGTGATCATAGCAATCCATTTGTCATACCAAAGCCATGAAGTAATCCTTTGCTTCGCTATAACCTTGGGTTGTCAGTAAGATGTTACATAGATTTGATTATGTTTTACTGAAATGCACCTTACCTCCAATATGTTGCTGCAACAACTTGCTAGTTATACCAAAGCCACATAGTAGTCTTTCATTCATTTATGCTTCACCATAACACTTGAGTATCGTGGAGACCTCACAATGACCGCCTTAAGTTTCTCCGAGATCCAAAATTCATTTCCCAGTTGCCAAGACATCCTGCTCATTACACCAAAGTCATGGGGGTTGCCGATGTTCCTTCATTGTAATAATGTGGTATTGGGGGAACCACATACTGAGATCAATATGTCAAGCCGAAAGGCACACATTATATCTAAGTCACCAGGACATAAGAAAGCTCCCACCGAACTGCACATTTCACTTCATCTGCCTTGCTATAGCACATAGATATTGGGGAGACTCTATGTCGATAGCCTTGAGCTTCACCGAGTAGGCTATATGACCAAGACTTGTCGCTATGATCTATGATATCTCCTACCGAAGAACCCACCTGTTTTATGTATGTCACTGTAACCTATCACACTCGGGGGTACCTCACATAGACTAAACAATGTTTCACCAAAACACCCCAAGCATATACTACTTCGCGAAGACAATATAGAACTCACACTGAAAGCCATAAAAAAATCCACATGTAAGGTTGGCAAGACTGAAGGTCACTCACCAAGACCTTACAACAAAAGTCGTGACTCCATCCGATATGCAATCCATACCTATCAGTCAGCGTAGCAAAATGGAATTGCCATGACATTATATCCAAACAAAATGTTTGGCCGATAAGAAACCACTATGCCCAAGTTGACAAGACAAAAGATATGCAATAAGACCCTACCCTGAACACCATGACATATGCGGACAAGGGTCATCACTATCACCAAAACAAGATAGGTGTTACGCCGATAGACCTGCATAGAACAAATGTCAACATAGAAGCAACATGGGTCAGGGAGATAGTGGGAAACCTATGCTGACATAGACAAGAATGTGGAAAACGCACACATAGATAATCTCAGGGACAAAATTGAGCCAAAATGTGAGTGAACAAATCACGAAATAGGGAAAAATGTAATAAGAAAGGACTCATATGAAAAATATGCAAAATCATCAAATTTTAATAGTTCCAATAGTGGCTCCGTCTGGGGATGAATGATAGTCAGATCATTACAAGGATTCATAATCTTGGGTGAGTAGACCAGACAAAGAAAGATGAACTAGTGAGCAGCAATGGAATGAATGGTGAAGTAAATGGATGCAAAATGAATGCAAGATGGAGGTGTATGGAAAATGACAGTGAAATGGAAGATGACAAAATCCTAGACTACTATGCATGGAAAAAGGAATTTTAAAAAGGATATACAAGAGTTGTCCATGCACTGGCAACCCTCAATCCTCTGTATTACTTAAGAGAAGAAGAGCTTCAAGAATTTCCCATGAACAGGCAATTCTTGATCTTCACTAGCCATGTTCTGTAAATAGTATGAGTCTTCACCCTTCTTGCCAACAACAACAAAAGGTCCCAGCCAAAGAGCTTCAAATTTTCCATGCTTTCCCTTCTCCTGACACCTTGCATTCCACATCAATACCAAGTCATTTTCTTCAAATTTTACATTCCTTTCCTTCTAGTCAAATAGATATTTCATCTATGCATGTAACTTCATGTTTTGACTTTGGGCCTCTCTCCTTACTTCATCTAGTTCAACAATTTGTTCCATTATGTCCTCCATAGGCTCAAGAACTTCCAAATCTTCCCATAAGATAAACTTATAAACTGGTAACAAGTTCTACAGAGGCATCCTAGCTTGTGCTCCGTAGACTAACTCAAATGGAGATTTTCTAATTGCCTTCTTCATAGTGATCCTATCAGCCTGCACAACCAGTCTTAACTTTGAATCCCAAGCCCTCTTGTTTTGTCCCAACATCCTTTTTATAATCTTCAAAAGACTCTTATTACTAGACTCTGCTTGACCATTGTCTTGTGGATGATAAGGAGCTGCATAAGAAATAGTAATGTCATACCTATCACAAAAGCTTTTGAATTCATCTGATCTGAAGCACATCCCATTATCTGTGATTATCCTCAATGGTGTACCAAATTTGGTAATAATGTTCTCCATCATAAAATTAGTCACTACCCTACTTGTAGCCTATTTGGTTGGGATTGCCTCCACCCACTTTGTAAAATAATCAGTGGCAACTAGTATCCATCTATATCCTCCACTTGACTTCTCCTGTATCTCTCCAATGAAATAAATTCCCCATTGATGAAAAGGGGCATTAGCCTGTAGAGGTTGAAGTTGCAAAGCACCCTGATACTTCAATTTTCTAGAAAACTTTTGGCAAGCCTCACATTTTCTCACATGTGTAAAAGAATCATTAAAAACTCTTCGCCAATAATACCCAGCCCTAAGAATTTTGTGTGTAGTTTTCCTTGTTGAGTAATGACCTCCACACACTCCTTCATGCATTTCCTTCAAAACATGCTTGGCCTGTGACCCATCCAAACATAACAACAATATGCCATCCCTATTTTTCCAAAACAGATTGCCATCCATAAAAACATTTTTGGATGCCTACAACTTCAAAGTTCTCCTCTGGCTATCACTTAATCCATCTGGAAAATTCATGTATTTAAGATAATGCATAACATTAGTATACCAAGGAGTATGTTCAATGCTTGCAACTGTAGCCCCTTCTTCAACATTGCAAATCTGATTTGCCTCAATATTGGTTTATGTCATCAGCCTAGCCAAACCTTGACCTCTTACTAGCTTGGTAATCTGTATTTCCATTTCAAACTCTTGAATCTTGTTGACCCATCTACATCTTCTCCCTATGACTTCAGATTGTGTTAAAATGTCTTTAACAGCAGCATGAGGGACATAAGCAATCACCCTAGCACCAATAAGATATGGCCTAAATACTTTAATAGCCTTCACAAGTGCAAATGCTTGCCTCTCCATTATGTCATACTTCAATTCAGACCCCTATAATGATTTACTAAAGAAAGACACAGGTTGCTCATGGCCATCATCATTTTTTTGTAACATCATAGCAGCAATAGTGTGCATTGAGCCAAATGAGAAAATCTGAAAAGGCTTTGTAAAATTTGGAGACTTAAGAACATGAGCCTCTTTGATAGCCTTTTTGATAGATATAAAAGCATCCAAAGCATCAGCATTCCAATCCATTTTTTTTCCTTTCTTCAACATTTTAGATATGGGCTTAATGATCTCAGCAAAATTAGAAACAAATCTTCTGACAAAATTAATTTGACCAAAGAATGATTGTATTGCCTTGACAATTTTGGGAATAGGAATTTTATCAATAGCTTCAACTCTCTCAGGATCTATTCTAATTACTTCCCTTTAAACAATATGTCCTAAGAGCTTACCTTCTGTGACTGCAAATGACACTTCTTTGGATTTAAACTAATACCATATTCAAGAACTTTAATAAATATTGTTTCAAGATGTTACACATGATCTTTAGCCTTCTTCAAATAAGTAGTCAAGTCATCTTGGTACACCACCATGATAATATAAATCAAATCAGCAAATGTTAGATTCATGGCTCTTTGGAAAGTCACCCTAGCATTGGTGAGACCAAATGGCATTCTTATGTATACATATGTTCCCCAAGGAGTTGTGAATGTTGTTTTGTACTGCTCAGATTCCTTGACTTTGACTTGATTATATCCAGAAAATCCATCCATCATAGACAATAATTCACACCCTGTCACTTTATGTCGTATTGCTTCCATGTTGGGTAGAGGATAATTATCCTTGAGAGATGCCATGTTCAAATTTCTAAAGTCCACACACAATCTAATGTCACCATTCTTTTTTCTCACGGGAACCAAATTTGAAACCCATGTTGAATGTATAATTGGCTTAATAATTCCTCCATACCTGAGCTTTGTCAATTCTTCCTGCATCTTAGGCTCCTGTGTTGGGTTAATAGGCCTTTGCTTCTACCTAAAAGGCTTGGAATCTAGCTTCAAAGGTATTTCATGCTGAAATAGATCTTCCCTATATGCTTTCAGATCTTCATATGAACAGGCAAATACATGTTTATATTTTCCCAACAGGTCAATCAACATTCTCCTAGTAGCTGGACTTATTTTCTTCCCAATGTACACCTTTCTTGGTGCTATGTCAGTCCCCAAGTTAATTTCTTCAACATCTCTTTTGACTAGAGTCTGTTTCATAAAAGATCTATCATTTCCATCATACAACCTTTCCAATGCTACCAGACATTTGAGCAATTTTTTTTTTTGAGCTGCAATATTTCCTTTCTAAACACTGTCTGCTTCCCATCTACTTCCTCAACAAAAGCATTGAAGTCAATTTCCTGTGCTTCATATTGGTCTATACAGTGCAAGAATTTTAAGAGATCAACATCATCATTGAAGACTTGCCAGCTATAAACATTGTTAGGAATAGCAGGCCTTGTCTTAAATTCAATTTGTGATACTCTAGCCAATGTGATATCATCTCTTTTTAGTGCTACATGTTCCAAAAATTAGCCATTATGTTTCTTGACCTATCAATCTATTCAATTGAAAATGCATCAAATAATTCAATAGTGTCCCATACAACATTCCTATATTGTTTTAATCTTTTGTGCTTTGCTATATATTTTGATTTCATCTGTGAAACAACCAACTCAAAATCACCTAAAACAACCAGCAACTTAATCTTGTGTTTCACAGCTATGTTCAAGCCTATTAATAAAGCTTCATACTCTGTAGCATTGTTTGTACATTCAAATGGTAACAGAAAAGATTATTTAATAGTAATACCTCTAGGTGAAAAAAATACAATCCCAGCTCCATTACCTTCTTGACTGTAGGCTCCATCAAAATACATCTTCCATACACCATTGCAATCCTATACACCATGTTTTTCAATTGGATCACTATTAATCAATTTTGGTTTAGCTAGTTCTATTTTAAAACTCCCCAAATCAACATCACAGAAACAATTGATTTGATCTTGTGGTACACATTCAACAAGCTGGCTCATTCTTGGCTCTACATATAACTTGAGTTCCTGACCATTCGCTGGTATTGTAGCATAAGATAGATCAAATTGAACATTTCCACGTATAGCTGTAGTCCACTGCCTTGATAGAAGCATCCCAAATTGAGGAGTATCAATGACTTTTATATCTATATTGTATGTCACCTGTGGATATGTAGCTAATTTGACTTCAACATCTTTTATAATACCAACCACAGGAATAGGTTGATTATCCATAGCATAGCACTTGCCTCTAGTGATATCAACCCACATGCCAACCTACTTCATTACTCCAATTGGCATGATGTTTATAGCAGCACCAGAATCTATCATACAGTTTCTCAACAATTTATTATTGATGAGCAATGTGGTGAAGAAAGGATCCACTTGTGGAGAAGTTGTTAAAACATCACCCAAACATACATTTGAATTATTTACCTTTTCCTACCTACTGAATTCTTCATAATTCATATGTTTTTCACTCCCATTTGTAATCAATTGAACAACATTGTCTCTATACTCCTTAATTTTCATCAATTCAAGTAGTGGGACAAATATCTTTACCTAGGATAATGCTTGTGTGAAGTCAAAAGAGGAGCCCTCTATCTTAATAGTCTTCTTCAATTCTGACATTTCTCCTTTGCTCTCTTCCTTTTCTTTCTTACAAGGCTTATCAAATTTTTGTACTTCCTTATGTAATTCTTCAGCCTTCTGCTTTTGGATAGACTTTTCTCTACCTTTATCATGTTGCTTGTTTTCTGGCATCTTTACAGTTTCCTGTGTTGCCTTTTGATCTTTTATGAAAATTCCCCTAGGAACTCCATCTGGCTCATTTACTTTTTTGTTTCTCAACCAGTACTTACTTCGTGCTTCCTCAACTACAGCACCACTGATTCTTTCTATTTCATCTTTAGTAAGTCTCCTCACATTGCATTGAGCAGGCACCTCAGCAAGATGTGGCTCTGTCCAATCTTCATTAGAATCATAAAAGATCTGCTATTCAGCCATATGGACATTATAATTTTGATTGGAAACATCATATTCATAGCCTTCATCCTCTGAAGATGAATTTCTTTCCTCAACATGGTGAGAAACATTTGAAGTCAAATATACAATGTGATCTTCTCCATTATCTTCCCTCAGCATTCCTTCTTCTTGCGTCCTCTAAGCTACAACACAATAGTCTGGAGAATGTGGCTGATTACAAAGTTCACAAAAGTAATTATTACTCACCAAGTAAGTTCCCTTCTTGCTCAATGGATCAGGGGTCTCTTTACGTCTTGGCCTAGCTGCAATATGTTTCCCATCTTTCCAATATGTATTGTAAGGCATATCATACAACCTTGGCTTTTCACCTCTATTCTCATTTTTGTATGTATTCTCTTGTCTGTACGGATAGTTATTGCTTTGCTAAGGCGATCTCGGGTTGTCTCTTTTATTAGTTATACCAACAACCTTCCTGTTGTTTTCAATTGTCAATGCAATTCTCTGTGCTTCAGCTAGATCTCTTGGAAATCTATTTCTTAGTTCGTACCCAGCCTTAGGATCAAATGCATTTAAATAAACACTTAATGCAATAGAATCTGGTAGTCTTGATCTAGGCGGTACCTTAGTCTATAATTTGTTCAACCTTCGGTTGAAATCATAAATTGAATCATTTTGATTTTTCTGAATTCTCATTAATTCATGAAGAGCTACATCTGGAGCATTTTGATTTCCTTACTGCTCTAAAAGTCTACCTTGAAATACATGAAGAGAATTGATTGAGAAGGTTGGCAGGCTATTGAACCAGTCCCTAGCATCTTCAAGAAGTGACATCATGAACAAATTCATGTGCAGATCTTCATATGGCACATCTATGTCTTGAATGAAAATATTAAAACTCCTTAAATGCTCTTCAGCTGTGATTGCAATACTCCCTATGAATTTAGGCACCATATTCCTCCAACTGTCATCCATGGGGTAAGGATATAGCTAAAAACCAAGTAAATCAAACTGTCTAATCATAGTTGTGTGCTAGTGAGGGGAAGGAACAAGTGGATATTGATGTTGATACATAGGATTGTTATTAAATTGTGCATAATGTTTTGAAATGTAATGCTGACCTGGAGGTGGATGCATACCTGTATGCTGTGTGGGAATATGAGGTGGATGATTTGGCTGCTTGTAATGATTCCCACTCTGATTCTAAGGAACATTCTGTTGATTGGAGGATCCTGCACCATGATCACCCTGCTTGTGAGGCAGAACATACTTGGAGCCACCAGCCATCTGATTAGCAATTTGGGCTTTCTGTAATCTAGCCTCCAACTCCTTTATCTTCCTTTCTTGTTGTTCCAATTGTGCCTTTACTTCATCAGAAATTGAGACCTTATGGTTTTCTTTAGGAATTACATGATTACCCTCCATCTGCTGATCATATTCATGCTGGATTATGATTCGTTATGCTTCCAACTTAGCTCTAAATTTAGTCTATTTCTGAGGATCAAGGTAAGAAAAAGGATTTCTCTGGTCTTCTAGAGTACAAGGCTCTGGACCATATGTTTCATAATGTGCCTTTGATGCTTTGTCATTTCCTGTCAAATACATGTCCTCACATGTCCCTTTTCCTTTGTCAACATTGTTATCTTCGTGAGTCCATTTACTGTTGCCAGCAGGAGCTCCAGAATGACCTCCCCTATACTGAGATATTCTTCCATTCATATTTGCACAACTACAAAATTTATGTCAGAGTCACCACTCACTTTTATCAAAAATGAGAAAAATGTTTAATACTTCTTATTCCCAGCGGAGTCTATGCAATATTTCTGACTCTATGATTAAGGCTATGATTCTGATTGTTCCTCAGCAGAGTCACCAATTTTTTAACTCTCAAAAATGCACGTGAAATGCCTCAAGAGGCTACCAATCTCTTGATACACTTTAGGGTAACATAAAAGGTCGAGAGAGTGCAACCTTCTACTCTTTAGGTGCTACAAACCTGGGTGGGTGTACCTCTTTGAATAATGCAAATTTGACTTGGAATTATCTTCTTACAATAACTTGTTCACAATGGCAGATGGGAGTGAACAGATGAAATCCAACTTGACAACAATGACAATATTCTGATCTAAGTCTTAAATACTTGATTAAAAGAAACTAAAAGAATTTATAGTCATGAAGTGCAGAGACTAGTGCCTTTTTGGGTATGTAGAGTCAAATGAGATCAAGATGAGCAACACTCTCTAGATGAGACACAAATTATCTTGCATAAATTTTGTTTACAACTTGTATAAACATGCAAGACTATGACAACTAAGTTCTACTTCAATAATCCAAAATAAATTTCTCTGATTGTTATGATCAATAAAAAGATTTAATCTTTCCTTGAAAGAACCGGTCGATTAATCACACAAATATAGCAAATGTGTATTGATAAATTTAACGTAAACTTGTTATGTCAACATAAACAACCAGAAAAATCAATTATGGAGATAACTTAGCAGTATTTTTCATTTAATTCAACATATAATTGACACCACAGAAATACAACAACATCAACTGAATCTCAGAAATACCTCCATTGTTAAATTCATGCAACAATAGCCTCTGGTTTGATAATTTTATTCTATTTTCTACTTATAGTGTATCAAAAATCTAATTGTCTCTCCCTTAATTTACAACATGCTTATATATACACCACTATGAGAAAAATGTCAAAATGAAACATCATGTCAGCCCACCACAAGATTCAGGCTCAATTCAAGTCGGCCAGTAGCAATTTTCAAATATTCTTCATGTCAGCCACAAGACTTATGTTTCTGTTATTTGCCAATGTGCTATCGGCAAGACAGTCAGAGAGTCATATCGAAGTAAATCCACTCGTGCTTCATTCTATTTTCATTATGACTCTATGATGTCGATGAGACATCTCACAGAGGATCTCCAAATGTTATCGATAATCTTCAAACCTTCTGTCACAATGCAAGAATGTCCCAGACCAAGGTGCATATTCCGCTTCATTCAAGGTCGTCGTAGCAATCCATTTGTCATACCGAAGTTGTGAAGTAATCTTTTGTTTCGCTATAACCTTGGGCCATTGGTAAGATGTTACATAGATTTGATTATGTTTTACCGAAATGAACATTACCTCCAATACGTCGCTGCAACAACCTGCTAGTTATACTGAAGCCACATAGTAGTCTTTCATTCATTTATACTTCTCCATAACACTTGAGTATCGTGGAGACCTCACACTCACTGCCTTAAGTTTCTCCAAGAGCCGAAATTCATTTCTGAGTCACCAGGACATCTTGCTCATTACACTGAAGTCACGGGGGTTGTCGATGTTCCTTCATTGTAACAATGTTGTATCGGGGGGACCACATACTGAGATCAATATGTCAGGCCAAAAGGCACACATTATATCTAAGTCACCAGGACATAAGAAAGCTCTCTCTGAACTACACATTTCACTTCATCGGCCTCGCTATACAACATAGATATCGAGGAGACTCTATGTCGATAGCCTTGAGCTTCACCGAGAAGGCTATACGACCAAAACTTGTCGCCATGACCCATGATATCTCCTACCAAAGAACCCACATGTTTTATGTATGTTGCTGTAACCTATCACACTCAAGGGGACCTCACATAGACTAAACAATGTTTCACCAAAACACCCCGAGCATATACAACTTCGCCAAGACAATATAGAATTCACACCGAAAGCCATACAAAAATCCACATGTAAGGTTGGAAAGACCGAAGGTCACTCGCCAAGACCTTACAATGAAAGTTGTGACTCCATCTGATATGCAATCCATACCTACCGGTCGGTGTAACAAAATAGAATCGCCATGACATATTACCAAAACAAAATGTTTGGTTGATAAGAAACCACTATGCCCAAGTTGGCAAGACAAAAAATATTCAATAAGACCCTACCCTGAATGCCATGACATATGCCGATAAGGGTCATCACTGTCGCCAAAACAAGATGGGTGTGATGTTGATAGACCTACATAGAACAAATGTCAACATAGAAGCAACATGGGTCAGGGAGACAGTGGGAAACCTAAGCCGACACCTTTCTTGGTGCTATGTTAGTCCCCAAGTTAATTTCTTCAACATCTTCTCTTTTGACTAGAGTCTGTTTCATAAAAGATCTATCATTTCCATCATACAACCTTTCCAATGCTACCAGAGCTTTGGGAAATTTATTTTTTTTGAGCTGCAATATTTCCTTTCTGAACACTGTCTGCTTCCCATCTACTTCCTCAACAAAAGCATTGAAGTCAATTTCTTGTGCTTCATATTGGTCTATACAGTGCAAGAATTTTAAGAGATCAGCATCATCATTGAAGACTTTCCAGCTATAAATATTGTCAGGAATAGCAGGCCTTGTCTTAAATTCAATCTGTTATAATCCAGCCAATGTGATATCATCTCTTTTCAGTGCTACATTTTCCAAAAATTAGCCATTATGTTTCTTGACTTTTCAATCTATTCAATTGAAAATGCATCAAATAATTCAATAGTCTCCCATACAACATTCCTATATTGTTTTAATCTTTTGTACTTTGTTGTATATTTTGATTTGATCTGTGAAACAACCAACTCAAAATTGCCTAAAACAACCAGCAACTTAATCTTGTGTTTCACAGCTATGTTCAAACCTGTTAATAAAGCTTTGATACTCTGCCACATTGTTTGTACATTCAAATGCTAACAGAAAAGAGTATTTAATAGTAATACCTCTAGGTAAAAAAAATACAATCCCAGCTCCATTACCTTCTTGACTACAGGCTCCATCAAAATACATCTTCTATACACCATTGCAATCCTGTGCACCATGTTTTTCAATTGGATCACTATTAATCAATTTTGGTTTAGCTGGTTCTATTTTAAAAATCCCCAAATCAACATCACAAAAACAATTGATTTGATCTTGTGGTACACATTCAACAAGCTGGCTCATTCTGAGCTCTCTATATAACTTGAGTTCCTGACCATTTGCTGGTATTGTAGCTTAAGATAGATCAAATTGAAAATTTCCACCTATAGTTGTAGTCTACTGCCTTGATAGAAGCATCCCAAATTGAGGAGTATCAATGACTATTATATCTATATTGTATGTCACCTGTGGATATGTAGCTAATTTGACTTCAACATCTTTTATAATACCAACCACAAGAACAGGTTGATTATCCATAGCATAGCACTTGCCACCAGTGATATCAACCCACATGCCAACCTACTTCATTACTTCGACTGGCATGATGTTTATAGCAGCACCAGAATCTATCATACAGTTTCTCAACAATTTATTATTGATGAGAAATGTTGTGAAGAAAGGATCCACTCGTGGAGAAGTTGTTAAAACATCACCCAAACATACATTTGAATTATTTACCTTTTCCTACCTACTGACTTCTTCATAATTCATATGTTTTTCACTCCCATTTGTAATCAATTGAACAACATTGTCTCTATACTCCTTAATTTTCATCAATTCAAGTAGTGGGACAAATATCTTTACCTAGGATAATGCTTGTGTGAAGTCAAAAGAGGAGCCCTCTATCTTAACACTCTTCTTCAATTCTAGCATTTCTCCTTTGCTCTCTTCCTTTTCTTTCTTACAAGGCTGATCAGATTTTTGTACTTCCTTATGTAATCCTTCAGCCTTATGCTTTTGGATAGACTTTTCTCCACCTTTATCATGATGCTTGTTTTCTGGCCTCTTTACAGTTTCATGTGTTGCCTTTTGATCTTTTATGAAAATTCCCCTAGGAACTCCATCTGGCTCATTTACTTTTTTGTTTCTCAACCAGTATTTACTTCATGCTTCCTCAACTGCAGCAATAGTGATTCTTTCTATTTCATCTTCAGTAAGTCTCCTCACATTGCGTTGAGCAGGTGCCTCAGCAAGATGTAGCTCTGTGCAATCTTCATTAGAATCATAAAAGATCTGCTATTCAGCCATATGGACATTATAATTTTGATTGGAAACATCATATTCATAGCCTTCATCCTCTGAAGATGAATTTCTTTCCTCAACATGGTGAAAAACATTTGAAGTCAAATATACATTGTGATCTTCTCCATTATCTTCCCTCAACATTCCTTCTTCTTGCATCCTCTGAGCTACAACACAATAGTCTGGAGAATGTGGCTGATTACAAAGTTCACAAAAGTAATTATTACTCACCATGTAAGTTCCCTTCTTGCTCAATGGATCAGGGGTCTCTTTACTTCTTGGCCTAGCTGCAATATATTTCCCATCTTTCCAATCTGTATTGTAAGGCATATCATACAGCCTTGGCCTTTCACCTCTATTCTCATTTTTGTATGTATTCTCTTGTATGTACGGATAATTATTGCTTTGCTAAGGCGATCTCGAGTTGTCTATTTTATTATTTATACCAACAGCCTTCCTGTTGTTTACAATTGTCAATGCAATTGTCTGTGCTTCAGCTAGATCTCTTGGAAATCTATTTCTCAGTTCGTACCCAGTCTTAGGATCAAATGCATTTAAATAAATGCTTAATGCAACAGAATCTGGTAGTCTTGATCCAAGCGGTACCTTAGTCTATAATTTTTTGAACCTTTAGTTGAAATCATAAATTGAATCATTTTGATTTTTCTGAATTCTCATTAATTCATGAGGAGCTACATCTGGAGCATTTTGATTTCCATACTGCTCTAAAAATCTACCTTGAAATACATAGACAGAATTGATTGAGAAGCCTGGCAGGCTATTGAACTAGTCCCTAGCATCTTCAAGAAGTGACATCATGAATAGATTGATGTGCAGATCTTCATATGGCACATCTATGTCTTGAATGAAAATATTAAAACTCCTTAAATTCTCTTCAACTGTGATTGCATTACTCCCTGTGAATTTAGGCACCATATTCCTCCAACTGCCATCCATGGGGTAAGGATATAGCTGAAAACCAACTAAATAAAATTGTCTAATCATAGTTGTGTGCTGGTGAGGGGGAGGAACAAGTGGATATTGATGTTGATACATATGATTGTTATTAAACTGTGCATTATGTTGTGGAATGTAATGCTGACCTGGAGGTGGATGCATACTTGTATGCTGTGTGGGAATATGAGGTGGATGATTTGGCTACTTGTAATGATTCCCACTCTGATTCTAAGGAACATTTTGTTGATTGGAGGGTCCTGCACCATGATCACCCTGCGTGTGAGGCAGAACATACTTCGAGCCACCAGCCGTATGATCAACAATTTGGGCTTTCTGTAATCTAGCCTCCAACTCTTTTATCTTCCTTTCTTGTTGTTCCAATTATGCCTTTACTTCATTAGAAATCGAGACCTTATGGTTTTCTTCAGGAATTTCATGATTACCCTCCATCTGCTGATCATATTGATGCTGGATTATGATTCGTTATGCTTCCAACTTAGCTCTAAATTCAGTCTGTTTCTGAGGATCAAGATAAGAAAAAGGATTTCTCTAGTCTTCTAGAGTACAAGGCTCTACACCATATGTTTCATAATGTGCCTTTGATGCTTTGTCATTTCCTGTCAAATACATGTCCTCACATGTCCCTTTTCCTTTGTCAACATTGTTATCTTTGTGAGTCCATTTACTTTTGCCAGTAGGAGCTCTAGAATGACCTCCCCTGTACTGAGATCTTCTTCCATTCATATTTGCACAACTGCAAAATTTCTGTCAGAGTTGCCACTCACTTTTATCAAAAATGAGAAAAATGTTTAATACTTCTTGTTCCCAGCTGAGTGTATGCAATATTTCTGACTCTATGATTAAGGCTATGATTCTGATTGTTCCTCACTAGAGTCGCCAATTTGTTAACTCTCAAAAATGCACGCGGAATGCCTCAAGAGGCTACCAATCTCTTGATACGCTTTAGGGTAACAGACAAGTTCAAGAGAGTGCAACCTTCTACTCTTTAGGTGCTACAAACCTGGGTGGGTGTACCTCTTTGAATAATGCCAATTTGACCTGGAATTATCTTCTTACAATAACTTGTTCACAATGGCAGATGGGAGTGAACAGATGAAATCCAACTTGACAAAAGTGACAATATTCTGATCTAAGTCTTAAATACTTGATTAAAAGAAACTGAAAGAATTTATAATGATGAAGTGCAAAGACTAGTGCCTTGTTGGGTATGAAGAGTCAAATGAGATCAAGATGAGCAACACTCTCTAGATGAGACACAAATTATCTGGCATACATTTTTTTTACAACTTGTATAAACATGCAAGACTATCACTACTAAGTTCTACTTCAATAATCCAAAATAAATTTCTCTGATTGTTATGATCAATAAAAAGATTTAATCTTTCCTTGAAAGAACCGGTCGATTAATCACACAAATATAGCAAATGTGTATTGATAAATTTAACGTAAACTTGTTATGTCAACATAAACAACCAGAAAAATCAATTATGGAGATAACTTAGCAGTATTTTTCATTTAATTCAACATATAATTGACACCACAGAAATACAACAACATCAACTGAATCTCAGAAATACCTCCATTGTTAAATTCATGCAACAATAGCCTCTGGTTTGATAATTTTATTCTATTTTCTACTTATAGTGTATCAAAAATCTAATTGTCTCTCCCTTAATTTACAACATGCTTATATATACACCACTATGAGAAAAATGTCAAAATGAAACATCATGTCAGCCCACCACAAGATTCAGGCTCAATTCAAGTCGGCCAGTAGCAATTTTCAAATATTCTTCATGTCAGCCACAAGACTTATGTTTCTGTTATTTGCCAATGTGCTATCGGCAAGACAGTCAGAGAGTCATATCGAAGTAAATCCACTCGTGCTTCATTCTATTTTCATTATGACTCTATGATGTCGATGAGACATCTCACAGAGGATCTCCAAATGTTATCGATAATCTTCAAACCTTCTGTCACAATGCAAGAATGTCCCAGACCAAGGTGCATATTCCGCTTCATTCAAGGTCGTCGTAGCAATCCATTTGTCATACCGAAGTTGTGAAGTAATCTTTTGTTTCGCTATAACCTTGGGCCATTGGTAAGATGTTACATAGATTTGATTATGTTTTACCGAAATGAACATTACCTCCAATACGTCGCTGCAACAACCTGCTAGTTATACTGAAGCCACATAGTAGTCTTTCATTCATTTATACTTCTCCATAACACTTGAGTATCGTGGAGACCTCACACTCACTGCCTTAAGTTTCTCCAAGAGCCGAAATTCATTTCTGAGTCACCAGGACATCTTGCTCATTACACTGAAGTCACGGGGGTTGTCGATGTTCCTTCATTGTAACAATGTTGTATCGGGGGGACCACATACTGAGATCAATATGTCAGGCCAAAAGGCACACATTATATCTAAGTCACCAGGACATAAGAAAGCTCTCTCTGAACTACACATTTCACTTCATCGGCCTCGCTATACAACATAGATATCGAGGAGACTCTATGTCGATAGCCTTGAGCTTCACCGAGAAGGCTATACGACCAAAACTTGTCGCCATGACCCATGATATCTCCTACCAAAGAACCCACATGTTTTATGTATGTTGCTGTAACCTATCACACTCAAGGGGACCTCACATAGACTAAACAATGTTTCACCAAAACACCCCGAGCATATACAACTTCGCCAAGACAATATAGAATTCACACCGAAAGCCATACAAAAATCCACATGTAAGGTTGGAAAGACCGAAGGTCACTCGCCAAGACCTTACAATGAAAGTTGTGACTCCATCTGATATGCAATCCATACCTACCGGTCGGTGTAACAAAATAGAATCGCCATGACATATTACCAAAACAAAATGTTTGGTTGATAAGAAACCA
>VDFB02271358.1:724831706-725025088 GCA_007258455.2 Sequoia sempervirens | reverse complement strand
TATATGACCAAGACTTGTCGCTATGATCTATGATATCTCCTACCGAAGAACCCACCTGTTTTATGTATGTCACTGTAACCTATCACACTCGGGGGTACCTCACATAGACTAAACAATGTTTCACCAAAACACCCCAAGCATATACTACTTCGCGAAGACAATATAGAACTCACACTGAAAGCCATAAAAAAATCCACATGTAAGGTTGGCAAGACTGAAGGTCACTCACCAAGACCTTACAACAAAAGTCGTGACTCCATCCGATATGCAATCCATACCTATCAGTCAGCGTAGCAAAATGGAATTGCCATGACATTATATCCAAACAAAATGTTTGGCCGATAAGAAACCACTATGCCCAAGTTGACAAGACAAAAGATATGCAATAAGACCCTACCCTGAACACCATGACATATGCGGACAAGGGTCATCACTATCACCAAAACAAGATAGGTGTTACGCCGATAGACCTGCATAGAACAAATGTCAACATAGAAGCAACATGGGTCAGGGAGATAGTGGGAAACCTATGCTGACATAGACAAGAATGTGGAAAACGCACACATAGATAATCTCAGGGACAAAATTGAGCCAAAATGTGAGTGAACAAATCACGAAATAGGGAAAAATGTAATAAGAAAGGACTCATATGAAAAATATGCAAAATCATCAAATTTTAATAGTTCCAATAGTGGCTCCGTCTGGGGATGAATGATAGTCAGATCATTACAAGGATTCATAATCTTGGGTGAGTAGACCAGACAAAGAAAGATGAACTAGTGAGCAGCAATGGAATGAATGGTGAAGTAAATGGATGCAAAATGAATGCAAGATGGAGGTGTATGGAAAATGACAGTGAAATGGAAGATGACAAAATCCTAGACTACTATGCATGGAAAAAGGAATTTTAAAAAGGATATACAAGAGTTGTCCATGCACTGGCAACCCTCAATCCTCTGTATTACTTAAGAGAAGAAGAGCTTCAAGAATTTCCCATGAACAGGCAATTCTTGATCTTCACTAGCCATGTTCTGTAAATAGTATGAGTCTTCACCCTTCTTGCCAACAACAACAAAAGGTCCCAGCCAAAGAGCTTCAAATTTTCCATGCTTTCCCTTCTCCTGACACCTTGCATTCCACATCAATACCAAGTCATTTTCTTCAAATTTTACATTCCTTTCCTTCTAGTCAAATAGATATTTCATCTATGCATGTAACTTCATGTTTTGACTTTGGGCCTCTCTCCTTACTTCATCTAGTTCAACAATTTGTTCCATTATGTCCTCCATAGGCTCAAGAACTTCCAAATCTTCCCATAAGATAAACTTATAAACTGGTAACAAGTTCTACAGAGGCATCCTAGCTTGTGCTCCGTAGACTAACTCAAATGGAGATTTTCTAATTGCCTTCTTCATAGTGATCCTATCAGCCTGCACAACCAGTCTTAACTTTGAATCCCAAGCCCTCTTGTTTTGTCCCAACATCCTTTTTATAATCTTCAAAAGACTCTTATTACTAGACTCTGCTTGACCATTGTCTTGTGGATGATAAGGAGCTGCATAAGAAATAGTAATGTCATACCTATCACAAAAGCTTTTGAATTCATCTGATCTGAAGCACATCCCATTATCTGTGATTATCCTCAATGGTGTACCAAATTTGGTAATAATGTTCTCCATCATAAAATTAGTCACTACCCTACTTGTAGCCTATTTGGTTGGGATTGCCTCCACCCACTTTGTAAAATAATCAGTGGCAACTAGTATCCATCTATATCCTCCACTTGACTTCTCCTGTATCTCTCCAATGAAATAAATTCCCCATTGATGAAAAGGGGCATTAGCCTGTAGAGGTTGAAGTTGCAAAGCACCCTGATACTTCAATTTTCTAGAAAACTTTTGGCAAGCCTCACATTTTCTCACATGTGTAAAAGAATCATTAAAAACTCTTCGCCAATAATACCCAGCCCTAAGAATTTTGTGTGTAGTTTTCCTTGTTGAGTAATGACCTCCACACACTCCTTCATGCATTTCCTTCAAAACATGCTTGGCCTGTGACCCATCCAAACATAACAACAATATGCCATCCCTATTTTTCCAAAACAGATTGCCATCCATAAAAACATTTTTGGATGCCTACAACTTCAAAGTTCTCCTCTGGCTATCACTTAATCCATCTGGAAAATTCATGTATTTAAGATAATGCATAACATTAGTATACCAAGGAGTATGTTCAATGCTTGCAACTGTAGCCCCTTCTTCAACATTGCAAATCTGATTTGCCTCAATATTGGTTTATGTCATCAGCCTAGCCAAACCTTGACCTCTTACTAGCTTGGTAATCTGTATTTCCATTTCAAACTCTTGAATCTTGTTGACCCATCTACATCTTCTCCCTATGACTTCAGATTGTGTTAAAATGTCTTTAACAGCAGCATGAGGGACATAAGCAATCACCCTAGCACCAATAAGATATGGCCTAAATACTTTAATAGCCTTCACAAGTGCAAATGCTTGCCTCTCCATTATGTCATACTTCAATTCAGACCCCTATAATGATTTACTAAAGAAAGACACAGGTTGCTCATGGCCATCATCATTTTTTTGTAACATCATAGCAGCAATAGTGTGCATTGAGCCAAATGAGAAAATCTGAAAAGGCTTTGTAAAATTTGGAGACTTAAGAACATGAGCCTCTTTGATAGCCTTTTTGATAGATATAAAAGCATCCAAAGCATCAGCATTCCAATCCATTTTTTTTCCTTTCTTCAACATTTTAGATATGGGCTTAATGATCTCAGCAAAATTAGAAACAAATCTTCTGACAAAATTAATTTGACCAAAGAATGATTGTATTGCCTTGACAATTTTGGGAATAGGAATTTTATCAATAGCTTCAACTCTCTCAGGATCTATTCTAATTACTTCCCTTTAAACAATATGTCCTAAGAGCTTACCTTCTGTGACTGCAAATGACACTTCTTTGGATTTAAACTAATACCATATTCAAGAACTTTAATAAATATTGTTTCAAGATGTTACACATGATCTTTAGCCTTCTTCAAATAAGTAGTCAAGTCATCTTGGTACACCACCATGATAATATAAATCAAATCAGCAAATGTTAGATTCATGGCTCTTTGGAAAGTCACCCTAGCATTGGTGAGACCAAATGGCATTCTTATGTATACATATGTTCCCCAAGGAGTTGTGAATGTTGTTTTGTACTGCTCAGATTCCTTGACTTTGACTTGATTATATCCAGAAAATCCATCCATCATAGACAATAATTCACACCCTGTCACTTTATGTCGTATTGCTTCCATGTTGGGTAGAGGATAATTATCCTTGAGAGATGCCATGTTCAAATTTCTAAAGTCCACACACAATCTAATGTCACCATTCTTTTTTCTCACGGGAACCAAATTTGAAACCCATGTTGAATGTATAATTGGCTTAATAATTCCTCCATACCTGAGCTTTGTCAATTCTTCCTGCATCTTAGGCTCCTGTGTTGGGTTAATAGGCCTTTGCTTCTACCTAAAAGGCTTGGAATCTAGCTTCAAAGGTATTTCATGCTGAAATAGATCTTCCCTATATGCTTTCAGATCTTCATATGAACAGGCAAATACATGTTTATATTTTCCCAACAGGTCAATCAACATTCTCCTAGTAGCTGGACTTATTTTCTTCCCAATGTACACCTTTCTTGGTGCTATGTCAGTCCCCAAGTTAATTTCTTCAACATCTCTTTTGACTAGAGTCTGTTTCATAAAAGATCTATCATTTCCATCATACAACCTTTCCAATGCTACCAGACATTTGAGCAATTTTTTTTTTTGAGCTGCAATATTTCCTTTCTAAACACTGTCTGCTTCCCATCTACTTCCTCAACAAAAGCATTGAAGTCAATTTCCTGTGCTTCATATTGGTCTATACAGTGCAAGAATTTTAAGAGATCAACATCATCATTGAAGACTTGCCAGCTATAAACATTGTTAGGAATAGCAGGCCTTGTCTTAAATTCAATTTGTGATACTCTAGCCAATGTGATATCATCTCTTTTTAGTGCTACATGTTCCAAAAATTAGCCATTATGTTTCTTGACCTATCAATCTATTCAATTGAAAATGCATCAAATAATTCAATAGTGTCCCATACAACATTCCTATATTGTTTTAATCTTTTGTGCTTTGCTATATATTTTGATTTCATCTGTGAAACAACCAACTCAAAATCACCTAAAACAACCAGCAACTTAATCTTGTGTTTCACAGCTATGTTCAAGCCTATTAATAAAGCTTCATACTCTGTAGCATTGTTTGTACATTCAAATGGTAACAGAAAAGATTATTTAATAGTAATACCTCTAGGTGAAAAAAATACAATCCCAGCTCCATTACCTTCTTGACTGTAGGCTCCATCAAAATACATCTTCCATACACCATTGCAATCCTATACACCATGTTTTTCAATTGGATCACTATTAATCAATTTTGGTTTAGCTAGTTCTATTTTAAAACTCCCCAAATCAACATCACAGAAACAATTGATTTGATCTTGTGGTACACATTCAACAAGCTGGCTCATTCTTGGCTCTACATATAACTTGAGTTCCTGACCATTCGCTGGTATTGTAGCATAAGATAGATCAAATTGAACATTTCCACGTATAGCTGTAGTCCACTGCCTTGATAGAAGCATCCCAAATTGAGGAGTATCAATGACTTTTATATCTATATTGTATGTCACCTGTGGATATGTAGCTAATTTGACTTCAACATCTTTTATAATACCAACCACAGGAATAGGTTGATTATCCATAGCATAGCACTTGCCTCTAGTGATATCAACCCACATGCCAACCTACTTCATTACTCCAATTGGCATGATGTTTATAGCAGCACCAGAATCTATCATACAGTTTCTCAACAATTTATTATTGATGAGCAATGTGGTGAAGAAAGGATCCACTTGTGGAGAAGTTGTTAAAACATCACCCAAACATACATTTGAATTATTTAAAATGCATTTGATCCTAAGGAACATTTGATCCCATCTGATTCTAAGGAACATTCTGTTGATTGGAGGATCCTGCACCATGATCACCCTGCTTGTGAGGCAGAACATACTTGGAGCCACCAGCCATCTGATTAGCAATTTGGGCTTTCTGTAATCTAGCCTCCAACTCCTTTATCTTCCTTTCTTGTTGTTCCAATTGTGCCTTTACTTCATCAGAAATTGAGACCTTATGGTTTTCTTTAGGAATTACATGATTACCCTCCATCTGCTGATCATATTCATGCTGGATTATGATTCGTTATGCTTCCAACTTAGCTCTAAATTTAGTCTATTTCTGAGGATCAAGGTAAGAAAAAGGATTTCTCTGGTCTTCTAGAGTACAAGGCTCTGGACCATATGTTTCATAATGTGCCTTTGATGCTTTGTCATTTCCTGTCAAATACATGTCCTCACATGTCCCTTTTCCTTTGTCAACATTGTTATCTTCGTGAGTCCATTTACTGTTGCCAGCAGGAGCTCCAGAATGACCTCCCCTATACTGAGATATTCTTCCATTCATATTTGCACAACTACAAAATTTATGTCAGAGTCACCACTCACTTTTATCAAAAATGAGAAAAATGTTTAATACTTCTTATTCCCAGCGGAGTCTATGCAATATTTCTGACTCTATGATTAAGGCTATGATTCTGATTGTTCCTCAGCAGAGTCACCAATTTTTTAACTCTCAAAAATGCACGTGAAATGCCTCAAGAGGCTACCAATCTCTTGATACACTTTAGGGTAACATAAAAGGTCGAGAGAGTGCAACCTTCTACTCTTTAGGTGCTACAAACCTGGGTGGGTGTACCTCTTTGAATAATGCAAATTTGACTTGGAATTATCTTCTTACAATAACTTGTTCACAATGGCAGATGGGAGTGAACAGATGAAATCCAACTTGACAACAATGACAATATTCTGATCTAAGTCTTAAATACTTGATTAAAAGAAACTAAAAGAATTTATAGTCATGAAGTGCAGAGACTAGTGCCTTTTTGGGTATGTAGAGTCAAATGAGATCAAGATGAGCAACACTCTCTAGATGAGACACAAATTATCTTGCATAAATTTTGTTTACAACTTGTATAAACATGCAAGACTATGACAACTAAGTTCTACTTCAATAATCCAAAATAAATTTCTCTGATTGTTATGATCAATAAAAAGATTTAATCTTTCCTTGAAAGAACCGGTCGATTAATCACACAAATATAGCAAATGTGTATTGATAAATTTAACGTAAACTTGTTATGTCAACATAAACAACCAGAAAAATCAATTATGGAGATAACTTAGCAGTATTTTTCATTTAATTCAACATATAATTGACACCACAGAAATACAACAACATCAACTGAATCTCAGAAATACCTCCATTGTTAAATTCATGCAACAATAGCCTCTGGTTTGATAATTTTATTCTATTTTCTACTTATAGTGTATCAAAAATCTAATTGTCTCTCCCTTAATTTACAACATGCTTATATATACACCACTATGAGAAAAATGTCAAAATGAAACATCATGTCAGCCCACCACAAGATTCAGGCTCAATTCAAGTCGGCCAGTAGCAATTTTCAAATATTCTTCATGTCAGCCACAAGACTTATGTTTCTGTTATTTGCCAATGTGCTATCGGCAAGACAGTCAGAGAGTCATATCGAAGTAAATCCACTCGTGCTTCATTCTATTTTCATTATGACTCTATGATGTCGATGAGACATCTCACAGAGGATCTCCAAATGTTATCGATAATCTTCAAACCTTCTGTCACAATGCAAGAATGTCCCAGACCAAGGTGCATATTCCGCTTCATTCAAGGTCGTCGTAGCAATCCATTTGTCATACCGAAGTTGTGAAGTAATCTTTTGTTTCGCTATAACCTTGGGCCATTGGTAAGATGTTACATAGATTTGATTATGTTTTACCGAAATGAACATTACCTCCAATACGTCGCTGCAACAACCTGCTAGTTATACTGAAGCCACATAGTAGTCTTTCATTCATTTATACTTCTCCATAACACTTGAGTATCGTGGAGACCTCACACTCACTGCCTTAAGTTTCTCCAAGAGCCGAAATTCATTTCTGAGTCACCAGGACATCTTGCTCATTACACTGAAGTCACGGGGGTTGTCGATGTTCCTTCATTGTAACAATGTTGTATCGGGGGGACCACATACTGAGATCAATATGTCAGGCCAAAAGGCACACATTATATCTAAGTCACCAGGACATAAGAAAGCTCTCTCTGAACTACACATTTCACTTCATCGGCCTCGCTATACAACATAGATATCGAGGAGACTCTATGTCGATAGCCTTGAGCTTCACCGAGAAGGCTATACGACCAAAACTTGTCGCCATGACCCATGATATCTCCTACCAAAGAACCCACATGTTTTATGTATGTTGCTGTAACCTATCACACTCAAGGGGACCTCACATAGACTAAACAATGTTTCACCAAAACACCCCGAGCATATACAACTTCGCCAAGACAATATAGAATTCACACCGAAAGCCATACAAAAATCCACATGTAAGGTTGGAAAGACCGAAGGTCACTCGCCAAGACCTTACAATGAAAGTTGTGACTCCATCTGATATGCAATCCATACCTACCGGTCGGTGTAACAAAATAGAATCGCCATGACATATTACCAAAACAAAATGTTTGGTTGATAAGAAACCACTATGCCCAAGTTGGCAAGACAAAAAATATTCAATAAGACCCTACCCTGAATGCCATGACATATGCCGATAAGGGTCATCACTGTCGCCAAAACAAGATGGGTGTGATGTTGATAGACCTACATAGAACAAATGTCAACATAGAAGCAACATGGGTCAGGGAGACAGTGGGAAACCTAAGCCGACACCTTTCTTGGTGCTATGTTAGTCCCCAAGTTAATTTCTTCAACATCTTCTCTTTTGACTAGAGTCTGTTTCATAAAAGATCTATCATTTCCATCATACAACCTTTCCAATGCTACCAGAGCTTTGGGAAATTTATTTTTTTTGAGCTGCAATATTTCCTTTCTGAACACTATCTGCTTCCCATCTACTTCCTCAACAAAAGCATTGAAGTCAATTTCTTGTGCTTCATATTGGTCTATACAGTGCAAGAATTTTAAGAGATCAGCACCATCATTGAAGACTTTCCAGCTATAAATATTGTCAGGAATAGCAGGCCTTGTCTTAAATTCAATCTGTTATAATCCAGCCAATGTGATATCATCTCTTTTCAGTGCTACATTTTCCAAAAATTAGCCATTATGTTTCTTGACTTTTCAATCTATTCAATTGAAAATGCATCAAATAATTCAATAGTCTCCCATACAACATTCCTATATTGTTTTAATCTTTTGTACTTTGTTGTATATTTTGATTTGATCTGTGAAACAACCAACTCAAAATTGCCTAAAACAACCAGCAACTTAATCTTGTGTTTCACAGCTATGTTCAAACCTGTTAATAAAGCTTTGATACTCTGCCACATTGTTTGTACATTCAAATGCTAACAGAAAAGAGTATTTAATAGTAATACCTCTAGGTAAAAAAAATACAATCCCAGCTCCATTACCTTCTTGACTACAGGCTCCATCAAAATACATCTTCTATACACCATTGCAATCCTGTGCACCATGTTTTTCAATTGGATCACTATTAATCAATTTTGGTTTAGCTGGTTCTATTTTAAAAATCCCCAAATCAACATCACAAAAACAATTGATTTGATCTTGTGGTACACATTCAACAAGCTGGCTCATTCTGAGCTCTCTATATAACTTGAGTTCCTGACCATTTGCTGGTATTGTAGCTTAAGATAGATCAAATTGAAAATTTCCACCTATAGTTGTAGTCTACTGCCTTGATAGAAGCATCCCAAATTGAGGAGTATCAATGACTATTATATCTATATTGTATGTCACCTGTGGATATGTAGCTAATTTGACTTCAACATCTTTTATAATACCAACCACAAGAACAGGTTGATTATCCATAGCATAGCACTTGCCACCAGTGATATCAACCCACATGCCAACCTACTTCATTACTTCGACTGGCATGATGTTTATAGCAGCACCAGAATCTATCATACAGTTTCTCAACAATTTATTATTGATGAGAAATGTTGTGAAGAAAGGATCCACTCGTGGAGAAGTTGTTAAAACATCACCCAAACATACATTTGAATTATTTACCTTTTCCTACCTACTGACTTCTTCATAATTCATATGTTTTTCACTCCCATTTGTAATCAATTGAACAACATTGTCTCTATACTCCTTAATTTTCATCAATTCAAGTAGTGGGACAAATATCTTTACCTAGGATAATGCTTGTGTGAAGTCAAAAGAGGAGCCCTCTATCTTAACACTCTTCTTCAATTCTAGCATTTCTCCTTTGCTCTCTTCCTTTTCTTTCTTACAAGGCTGATCAGATTTTTGTACTTCCTTATGTAATCCTTCAGCCTTATGCTTTTGGATAGACTTTTCTCCACCTTTATCATGATGCTTGTTTTCTGGCCTCTTTACAGTTTCATGTGTTGCCTTTTGATCTTTTATGAAAATTCCCCTAGGAACTCCATCTGGCTCATTTACTTTTTTGTTTCTCAACCAGTATTTACTTCATGCTTCCTCAACTGCAGCAATAGTGATTCTTTCTATTTCATCTTCAGTAAGTCTCCTCACATTGCGTTGAGCAGGTGCCTCAGCAAGATGTAGCTCTGTGCAATCTTCATTAGAATCATAAAAGATCTGCTATTCAGCCATATGGACATTATAATTTTGATTGGAAACATCATATTCATAGCCTTCATCCTCTGAAGATGAATTTCTTTCCTCAACATGGTGAAAAACATTTGAAGTCAAATATACATTGTGATCTTCTCCATTATCTTCCCTCAACATTCCTTCTTCTTGCATCCTCTGAGCTACAACACAATAGTCTGGAGAATGTGGCTGATTACAAAGTTCACAAAAGTAATTATTACTCACCATGTAAGTTCCCTTCTTGCTCAATGGATCAGGGGTCTCTTTACTTCTTGGCCTAGCTGCAATATATTTCCCATCTTTCCAATCTGTATTGTAAGGCATATCATACAGCCTTGGCCTTTCACCTCTATTCTCATTTTTGTATGTATTCTCTTGTATGTACGGATAATTATTGCTTTGCTAAGGCGATCTCGAGTTGTCTATTTTATTATTTATACCAACAGCCTTCCTGTTGTTTACAATTGTCAATGCAATTGTCTGTGCTTCAGCTAGATCTCTTGGAAATCTATTTCTCAGTTCGTACCCAGTCTTAGGATCAAATGCATTTAAATAAATGCTTAATGCAACAGAATCTGGTAGTCTTGATCCAAGCGGTACCTTAGTCTATAATTTTTTGAACCTTTAGTTGAAATCATAAATTGAATCATTTTGATTTTTCTGAATTCTCATTAATTCATGAGGAGCTACATCTGGAGCATTTTGATTTCCATACTGCTCTAAAAATCTACCTTGAAATACATAGAGAGAATTGATTGAGAAGCCTGGCAGGCTATTGAACTAGTCCCTAGCATCTTCAAGAAGTGACATCATGAATAGATTGATGTGCAGATCTTCATATGGCACATCTATGTCTTGAATGAAAATATTAAAACTCCTTAAATTCTCTTCAACTGTGATTGCATTACTCCCTGTGAATTTAGGCACCATATTCCTCCAACTGCCATCCATGGGGTAAGGATATAGCTGAAAACCAACTAAATAAAATTGTCTAATCATAGTTGTGTGCTGGTGAGGGGGAGGAACAAGTGGATATTGATGTTGATACATATGATTGTTATTAAACTGTGCATTATGTTGTGGAATGTAATGCTGACCTGGAGGTGGATGCATACTTGTATGCTGTGTGGGAATATGAGGTGGATGATTTGGCTACTTGTAATGATTCCCACTCTGATTCTAAGGAACATTTTGTTGATTGGAGGGTCCTGCACCATGATCACCCTGCGTGTGAGGCAGAACATACTTCGAGCCACCAGCCGTATGATCAACAATTTGGGCTTTCTGTAATCTAGCCTCCAACTCTTTTATCTTCCTTTCTTGTTGTTCCAATTATGCCTTTACTTCATTAGAAATCGAGACCTTATGGTTTTCTTCAGGAATTTCATGATTACCCTCCATCTGCTGATCATATTGATGCTGGATTATGATTCGTTATGCTTCCAACTTAGCTCTAAATTCAGTCTGTTTCTGAGGATCAAGATAAGAAAAAGGATTTCTCTAGTCTTCTAGAGTACAAGGCTCTACACCATATGTTTCATAATGTGCCTTTGATGCTTTGTCATTTCCTGTCAAATACATGTCCTCACATGTCCCTTTTCCTTTGTCAACATTGTTATCTTTGTGAGTCCATTTACTTTTGCCAGTAGGAGCTCTAGAATGACCTCCCCTGTACTGAGATCTTCTTCCATTCATATTTGCACAACTGCAAAATTTCTGTCAGAGTTGCTACTCACTTTTATCAAAAATGAGAAAAATGTTTAATACTTCTTGTTCCCAGCTGAGTGTATGCAATATTTCTGACTCTATGATTAAGGCTATGATTCTGATTGTTCCTCACTAGAGTCGCCAATTTGTTAACTCTCAAAAATGCACGCGGAATGCCTCAAGAGGCTACCAATCTCTTGATACGCTTTAGGGTAACAGACAAGTTCAAGAGAGTGCAACCTTCTACTCTTTAGGTGCTACAAACCTGGGTGGGTGTACCTCTTTGAATAATGCCAATTTGACCTGGAATTATCTTCTTACAATAACTTGTTCACAATGGCAGATGGGAGTGAACAGATGAAATCCAACTTGACAAAAGTGACAATATTCTGATCTAAGTCTTAAATACTTGATTAAAAGAAACTGAAAGAATTTATAATGATGAAGTGCAAAGACTAGTGCCTTGTTGGGTATGAAGAGTCAAATGAGATCAAGATGAGCAACACTCTCTAGATGAGACACAAATTATCTGGCATACATTTTTTTTACAACTTGTATAAACATGCAAGACTATCACTACTAAGTTCTACTTCAATAATCCAAAATAAATTTCTTTGATTGCTATGATCAATAAAAAGATTTAATCTTTCCTTGAAAGAACCAGTCAATTAATCACACAAATATAGCAAATGTGTATCGATAAATTTAACATAAACTTGTTATGTCAACATTAACAACCAAAAAATCAATTATGGAGACAACTTAGCAGTATTTTTCATTTAATTCAACATATAATTGACACCATAGAAATAAAACAACATCAACTAAGTCTCAAAAATACCTCCATTGTTAAATTGATGCAACAATAGCCTCTGGTTTGATAATTGTATTCTACTTTCTACTTGTAATGTATCAAAAATCTAATTGTCTCTCCCTTAATTTACAACATGCTTATATATACACTACTATGAGAAAAATGTCAAAATGAAACATCATGTCAGCCCACCACAAGATTCAGGCTCAATTCAAGTCAGCCAGCAACAATTTTCAAATATTCTTCATGTCAGCCACAAGACTTATGTTTCTGTTATTTAATAGTGTGCAGTCAGCAAGACAGTCAGAGAGTCATACCGAAGGAACTCCACTCGTGCTTAATTATATTTTAATTATGACTCTATGATGTCGATGAGACATCTCACAGAGGATCCCCAAATGTTATCGATAATCATCAAACCTTCTATCACAATGCAAGAATGTCCCAGACCAAGGTGCATATTCTGCTTCATTCACAGTCGTCGTAGCAATCCATTTGTCATACCAAAGCCATGAAGTAATCCTTTGTTTCGCTATAACCTTGGGCCGTCGATAAGATGTTACATAGATTTGATTATGTTTTACCGAAATGCACCTTACCTCGAATACATTGCTACAACAACCTGCTAGTTATACCATAGCCACATAGTAGTCTTTCATTCATTTGTGCTTCTCCATAACACTTGAGTATCATGGAGACCTCACACCAACCACCTTAAGTTTCTCCAAGATCCAAAATTCATTTCCGAGTTGCCAAGACATCCTGCTCATTACACCGAAGTCACGGGGGTTGCCGATGTTCCTTCATTGTAACAATGTTGTATCAGGGGGACCACATACCGAGATCAATATGTCAGGCCAAAAGGCACACATTATATCTAAGTCACCAGGACATAAGAAAGCTCTTGCCAAACCGCACATTTCACTTCATCATCCTCGCTATACAACATAGATGTCGATGAGACTCTATGTCAATAGCCTTGAGCTTCACCGAGAAGGCTATACGACCAAAACTTGTCGCCATGACCCATGATATCTCCTACCAAAGAACCCAACTGTTTTATGTATGTCACTGTAACCTATCACACTCAAGGGGACCTCACATAGACTAAAAAATGTTTCACCGAAACACCACGAGCATATACCACTTCGCCAAGACAATATAGAACTCACACTGAAAGCCATATAGAAATTCACATGTAAGGTTGGTGAGACCGAAGGTCAGTCGCCAGGAGCTTACAACGAAAGCTGTGACTCCATCAGATATGCAATCCATACCTGCCAGTTGGCGTAACAAAATGGAATCGCCATGACATTATACCAAAACAAAATGTTTGGTTGATAAGAAACCACTATGCCCAAGTTAGCAAGACAAAAGATATTCGATAGGACCCTACCCTGAATGTCATGACATATGCCGATAGGGGTCATCACTGTCACTGAAACAATCTGGGTGTGATGCTGATAGACTTGCATAGAACAAATGTCAACATAGAAGCAACATGAGTCGGGGAGACAGTGGGAAACCTATGCCGACACAAACAAGAATGTGGAAAATGCACACATAGATGATCTCAGTGACAAAATTGAGCCAAAATGTCAGTGAACAAATCACGAAATAGGGAAAAATGTGCAAAATCATCAAATTTTAATAGTTCCAATAGGGGGAGTCTCTATTCTTCTTTCCAATAGATGGAATCAATTTATAACTAGTCATGGAACCTCCCTCTACTATAGGGTTGTGTGGGTAACGATTGTGAAGGAAGAGATCAGTTTTGGAATTTGCTCAGTTTATGCTGCTAATGATCATAGGGAGAGGGATCAATTGTGGCAATGGATTGCCACCTAGCTTCCTAATATCCCCTGGGTGATGTGGGGGGATTTGAACATGGTGGAACATTAGGAGGAGAAGTGGGGAGGCATTGAATTGAGCTAGAAATGGATGGAGAGGAACTCTTGGAAAAGATTGAAGCACAAGTTTAATTTGGTGGACCACTTGGAAAGGGCCAAGAAAGAGGCCAAATGGATTTGGTACACCTAGTGTAATGTGCAACAAGAGGGGAGGAGAATCTATTGTAGGTTGGATAAAATTTGTGCAAACAAGTACCTTTTCAGCTTCTTACCTAATAACACTAGGTACAAAGTTGGTGTGTACCTCTACACTCTATCTGATTATCACCCAATCAAAGCCCAAATTTTTTCTTCACTTGGGAGGTAGAAGGACTTCCCTAAAAAGGATAAGTTCATTCTTAATGCTTAGTTTCTACATGAAAACGATTGTAGAGATGGAATTTCCTCCATCAGAGAGATAAATAAATGGCTCTTGAAGGATGAATGTGCCATTTCAAGGTGGGAGCTGAATGTGGAGGCTTCGTGGAAATTCTTCCAAACTATAGGCAAGAAGAAGTCCCTTGATGCCAAGAAGGAGGAGAATGAATTATAGGAAATATTGGTAATGTTGAAACCAAGATTCAAACTAAGCCAAATAGTATAAAGTGTTGTGAAGCTCCCAATCAAGCTAAAAATGGTCTGAGGAGACTCCAAACCCATAAGATCAGGGGCCTCAAAGTAAGGGCCAAACTCAATTTTCTAAACCATGGTGATAAAGGTTCAAATTTTTTCTTCAATTACATTAAAGAAAAGAGTAGTAAGGAATAGATTGGGAAGATTTGGGACAATGTTAAGCTCCTTACTTCTCAGGAAGATATCATGTAGCATTTCCATGCCTTCTACTCACTTCCAAAGGGAATGAGGAAAGAAATAGGAAAGCCAGGAGGTTTGTTAAAGGGATCATCCCATCAAAAAATGGAAGCAATAATGTTGCACAACTTTCCAACGGTATAACCAAGGAGAAAATCATGAAGGAAATCCAATCTATGAATAATGATAAATCCCCTGGTTGGGATGGCATCTTGATTGAATTTTACAAAACCATTAGTGATTGGGTGAGTGATGACTTATTGTAGCTTTACCAAGAAGCCCTAAGTAATGGCTCTCTTGGAAAGAGAATTAATAAAGGCATAATCAAATTGCTTCCCAAAGGAGGGGATAGGACTCTTATAATGAATTGGAGGCCTATTATGTTGTTGAATGTTTCCTACAAAGTTTTGGCCAAAGTACTTGCTTTAAGATTGGTTTATATCTTACAAAATTTTATTAACAACACTCATACATGGTTTGTTAAAGGGAGATATATTCTCAAAAATCTGATCACAAGTTGGTAGGATATGGAATGGTCCAAGTAGTCTAACCAAAATTTTGCTATGCTCCTAATTTACTATGAGAAATCCTATGATAGGGTGGAATGGGAATTCATAAGAATGGCCCTAGAAGTGTTTTGCTTTCCTAGGGATTTTTTCCATTCTATGGTTACTTTATTGAAAGATGTGGTGGCCCAAGTGTATATTAATAGCTCTCTTATAGAAGAAATTACCCTAGGCAAGTCCATAAGACAAGGTTGTCCACTTGCCCCTGAGCTTTTTATTATTGCCTCTGATCCCCTCCACTATCTACTAAGAGATCAATCATTTTCACCCAAAGTTAAAGGTATCACTCTTCTTGAACAAAATGAATTGATCACTATCCAGTTTTTTGATGACACTACCATCTTCTTAGATTTGGAGGATACTAATTTAGAGACCCTAATGTTGAAATTATATCTTTTTCCAAGCTTTTCGGGCAAGAATAGCAATTTCTAAATCCAATTTTTCTTAGCTAAGATGATGCCCCTCCTGCATGGTTGTAGAAGTATGGTTTTTAGTGGGGAGGTCCAAACAAGATAGTAAGGTACCTTTGAATTCCCTTTGCAATTAGTCCTAATTTAAAAGAAATGTACTTGTGGATAAGCTCTAAAATTGGAAAAAGCTAGAAAGTTGGAACAAGCACTATATTTCTTTTGTAGGAAGGTTACAAATTTGTCAAAAGATTCTCTCATCTTACAACATTTATTTTGCATATGTATAATTCTTTAGTAGTTATCAGGTCAATGAGATTCAGAAGAAAATCAAAAATTTCCTCTGGTCAGATGGGAAAGGAGAGAGAAAGAAACATTTTCAAATGGTCTTGGTGTTGTTTAGATAAATCCAATGGTGGAATCGGTCTGAAGGACTTCAGAACTCAAGGCATTTCTCTTGTTTCAAAGTGGATTGCCAAAGAAATGGCTAGTAATGAGACTTGGAAGGTCTTGATAAGGAATAATATTCAACTTTCCATCCCTAAGCAAGCTAAATCTTGGAAAAATATGCCTCTTTGTGATATTCTAATGTTCTCAATGTCTCCTACTGCCTCTCTTGTTTTCAAAAGCCTTTGGAAGGCTTGGGAGCTGACAAAGCATAAAGTTGGCTTTAAGTGTTGTAACTTGTCTATAAATGATAATCTAAAGTGTCATTATGGATGTTCTTTATGGTGGAACCTGTTACATAATTCCAGGCCTTTGGCCCTCATGCAAGGGTGCTCAGCCAAGAAATGGAGTCTATCTGGCATTCAGAATTTTCATAATGTTCTTGAAGATGGGAAAATCAAACCCTTGGAAAAGCTTGCTAAGGAATTTAATCTTGTCAATGCTAACAATTAAACTTTTAACGCTATCTTGGACTCTTATAAAAATGCTATTTTTTCCTTGAATTCTATCGAAAAGTGTAACATTTATGAAGATCTTGTTTAGAGTGATGGTAATCTGATTATTGGAATTAAAGCCAAGAATAATTATAGTGAACTTACCAAAGATGATTTTATTAAAGAGAATTTAAATGCTTGTTGAGGCATGAACTTTTCTAATGAAAAATGTTTTAAAATCTTTTCCTCTATGTGGTACAATATCAAATAGCCTAAAAAGGATTGTTTTAGGTGGCAATTGCTTCTTCATAAGATTTCTTTTAAGGTTAACCATATTGATGTGGACCTATGTAGATTTTACAGGATTCTAGAAACAATATTACACATTTTTTTAAATGTTTATATGCTAAAGAAATAGGGTATGTGCAGGATCGTCATGGAAGAAACAGGCCCTTTAGTGGCAAAAAGTTTAGAAAAATCAATGTTAGGAAACATGGCATAAAAATTTGAATAAGTTATCTATATTATTTCAAAAATATGTTAGAATAGAATCTGTAGAAAATTGAATGTAGTTTCTAAACTCCTATGTTTATTTAAAAATAAATAAAATATATTTGGTGGAAATTTGAAATTTCAATGCAATAGTACTTAAATTTCATGGAAAAAATAAGTAGATGTCTGTTTGAACACCCTAACCATAATAATTTAATGATAATATTTATTTATAAGATTTTATATATAAGTAGAGGACTCATGTCCATATGTGATGCATAAATTTTTGTAATTTTTTTCCAAGTAAATAATTAATTTTAAATTTTTTTATTACAACTTTTAAAAATATAAAAAACTCATATGTCTAACCACCTTAACTTGCTCAAAACTTCATGAAATTTAATTTTTCTTTTTTTAATCCTATAGTATGTGAAGCATAGAATGTGATTCATGTTTTGGATTGAAAAAATGTGATACCATTTGAAAGTTATAGATATTTGTCAATCATCCTATCGATCAGGACTTTAGTCGTAATTCTAATAGAAAATGAATAATAATTATTTATTAAATTCAAATTAAAGAATAATTAATATTGGTGGAAAAATGAGAATCTTCTCTAAAAACCCTTTTCGTTTCATCAATTTTGGGTAAAAAAAATTCATCAGCCACATACCCTACAAATACCCATAATATTGTCACTTTTTGGCCTATCATGATCCTGCATATACCTAATATGGAATATCTTTTGTAATGAATTTTCAATTTGGCGAAATGGTAATATTATTTGGCATGAGGTTATGTTTACTTCTGGGAATTTGAATAAGGATTACCTCTTGTTTTGGGATTGCATTACCAGTGAGATTCTTTGGTTTTTATGAAGGGCTGGGAATGAGGAAAAGTTTCAAGGGAATAAAGGGGGACTTACTGAGTCTAATAAAAGACTCACATATTTATCTATTGTGATGCAGATTACAATGGTAATGGGGGCTTCAATGAAAAAACTCATGACCTTGGAAATATTCCTGAAGGGGTTGAGACATCTTAAAGAGGTCTTTAATAATGTAGTAGTTGGAACACAATTATTCCAATCAATTTATGGACGGACATCCAGGGGTGGAGCTCTTGCTATAAATTGCTGAACAATTTAGTTATTGATATCCCTCATAATGGATATTGTATTGTATGTCAATTTCTTATATATGTTGTAATTTTCTAATTTTTCAATTATGTTGTAAATGGCTATGTTGTAGTATGGTAAAAGGTTGTGATCTGAAGTATACTAGTATTTACCAGTAACAAGATGATACAAAATTATTTTACATTTGACATGTAAGCTCTATTTTGCGGCTTCTTCTATATCTAATATAAAAAAGTCTTCTTGGGCATGTTGGGTATTATAGAAGATTTATAGAAGGATTTAGTAAAGTTACATCACCCCTGTTTACGAGTATGTGTAGGATCATCATGGAAAAAATGGGCCCTTAAGTGGCAAAAAATTTAGAAAAATCAGAGTTAGGCAACTTGAAATAAAAATTTCAATAAGTTATCTATATTATTTCAAAAATATGTAAGAATAGAATCTGTACCAAATTGAATGTAGTTTCTAAACTACTAGGTTTATTTTTCAAAAAATCTATTTGGTGAAAATTTGAAATTTTAATCTGATTCTTAAATTTTAGGGAAAAATAAAGAAGTAGGTCTCTCGACCACTAACCACAATAAAATGATAATATTTTTATAAGATTTTATACATAAGTAGAGGACTCATGTCTAGATGTGATGCATATTTTTTTGTAATTTTTTTTCCAAGTAAATAATTAATTATGATTTTTTTATTACAACTTTTAAAAAATATAAAAACTTGTATATCTAACCACCTTAACTAGGTCAAAACTTCATGAAATTCAATTTTTCTTTTTTTTAATCCTATAGTATGTGAAGCATAGAATGTGATGCATGTTTCAGATTCCAAAAATGTGATACCATTTTAAAGCTATAGATGTTTTTCAATGAGCCTATCAATCGAGACTTTAGTCCTAATTAAAATAGAAAATGAATAATAATTATTTATTGAATTCAAAGTAAAGCATAATTTATATTGGCGGAAATCTGAGAATCTCCTTTAAAAACCCTTTTCATTTCATCAATTGTGGGTAAAACAAAAGTCGTCATCCACATACCCTACAAATACCCATCATATTGCCACTTTTTGGCCCATCATGATTCTGCACATACCCTTACCTTGCACAAGAAAGAGGGGGAGTTTTTATGGACTAAAGATTGTCAAAAATATTTTGACACAATCAAAATATCTTTAACAACTTCTTTTATCATTAAAGGACCTGTTTGGGAGAACCATTTCACATACATTTCAATGCATACAATTTGGCCATTGGAGTAGTGTTAGGAAAAAAAATGACAATGATGCCATGCATGTAATTTATTATGTTAGAAAAAATTTAAATATTGCTAAAAGGAATTATAAAACAATAAAAAATGAATTTTTAGTTGTAGTATATGCAATATAATTTTTTAGGTATTATATTACAGGTTACAAAGTTTACGTACATATAGAGCATGCTACAATTAGATATTTGATGAACAAGGTTGTAGTAGGTATACGTATTATTGGATGGTTACTATTGTTGTAGGAATTTGATGTTACTATCATAGATAAGCTTGAAAAAGATAATTTTGTTGCCAACTTTATTTCTAAAATTATACTATAGGATGATCAAGAACCAGTGGATGACATGTTTCTAGATGAACATTTATTTGCAACATTAGTTCATCCACCATGGTTTTCTAATATGGAAAATTACCTTGTAACAGGGAAGTGCCCAATTCACTTCAGTCATAAACAAAAGAAGAGGTTGATTCAACAAAGTTCCATATTTTAGTGGATTAATGGTATTTTATTTAAATTATTCCCAGATCATGTTCTTCATATATGTGTAGCTGAGTTAGAAGTCTATGATGTAGTACACACCTTTCATCATGAGCCTAAAGGAGGACACTATTCAGTGGTAAGGATAGTTCATAAGATCTTAGGAGCTAGCTACTTTTGGCCATCAATGACAAAGGATATTTTGTTCTTTGTTAAGCACTGTGATGAATGTCAGTGGATGGGAATACCCACCTGAACAATGGAGATTCCATTTCAACCACAAAGAGCTCTAGAACCATTTGAAAAATGGGGAATCAATTTTTTGGGTCCTATTGATCCACGCTCAAAAGGAAAAAATTATACACTTTATTGTATTGATTATGGGAAAAAATGGGATGAAATGAAAGCATTACTAGTAGAAAGAGATGATAGAGTTGCAAATCTTTTGTACAAACAAATCCTTCTGTGATTTGGTGCACTGAGAGAAATTGTTTCGAACCAAGGGACATAGTTTATATTAGTAATGATGTAATCCTTTTTGTAGAGATACCAAATGACCCATAGGAAATCTTTGTCATATCACCCTGAAGCAAATGGACAAGTTCAAGTCACTAACTAAGAATTGGAGAACATCTTGACAAAAACTATTTCTCTAAGGAAAATAGACTAGGTAGAGAGGTTAGATGAGGCAATATAGGCTTATAATACCACTTGGAAAAGAACAACTAGATTCTCTCCATATGAACTTGTGTATGGGAAGAAACCAGTCATGCCAATAGAATTTGAATTAAGAACACTAAAAATTTCAATAGCAGTTGGAATTTGGTAGCTCAACAAACTTGATGAAATGAGAATGGAGGCACTTTAACATACAAAGGTGATTTATAGGAAAAGGAAAGAATGGAAGGATAGACATATTGTGTTCATATAGTTCAAAGAAGGAGATTAGGAATTGTTATTTGACTCCAAATTTGAAGAGTTTAAGTGGAAGTTTCACACTAGATGGTTAGGACCCTATGGGACATATTAGGTATTTGAAAATGGAGTTGTCAAATTAGTACTAATTGATGGAGAAAAGAGAATTATGCTAGTTAATAGTCATCAACTGAAAACATATCATAAGCATGCATCAAAAGATGAATTTTTAGATGATCTACAACACAGAATTGAACATTTTTTCATGGAAGATATTTATTCCATGAGAGAAGATCTTTGAACCTTTGAGGAAGGAATGAATAAACAAGGTAAATTGAAAACCATCAAATGGTGGTTTACCTTGAGAAATAAGGAAATAAATTGAAAACCAACAATTGGAAGTTTACTTTCGAGAAGAAAAAAGATGACTGAACACTAGCAATGGTGGTCTATCTAAGTTAAATTTTAAGAGCTCCTAAAAGCTCTAAAAGGATCCTAAAGATCTTGAAGACTAAAGACTCTGAAGACTCCATTTTGTTCGATAGCTTTTGAAGACTTTGTTTTTTTAGATAGCTCTTGAGAGGTCTTGAAGAACTCAAAGGCTCAAAATAAATACAGGTGGGAATTTAATGTAAATATTATTTTATAAAGTAGTTAGACTAATTTACAATAGGTAAATATTTATAAGTATAGACATCTGCACCATATTGTTATTAATAATGAAAATAAATTACTTAAATTAATCATTTCAAAAAGTGGTGGGATTGTTGATATAAGGAATGATGTGAGATTGGATGGTATCAGTAATAATAATGGATCTTGTTATGATTCATTTGTATTTTAAAAATCTTTCCAAGTTCATATTGACATGTGTAAAAGATGATTCCAACCTTGCAAATTAAATTGCAACTTCATTTTGTGGTGTATGAATCATCTAGAGTAGTAAAGAAAATTAAGGCAAGAAATTAATGGCACGTTGTGTCATTTTAAAAATTGTTTCTCCAAAAACAAGGAAAAATCATTCCACATTTTGTTAAGTAATTCAGTCTACCAGTGAAGTCCTCCATTGTTGAGGTTTGCGATTATTGATAGGAATAAATGGAGAACAAGAGGAATGCAGAGCTAGAAAACTTTACTCTTTACTCAAAAACCAAGAGACTATTAAGGGAAGTTGGATGGATAGATTTGATAATGAAATATGAAGGTTTTTAGCTAGAAATCATAGAGGAATTTGTGAGAAATTTTCACATTAATGTTACCAAAGTAAGGGGTGAAATCATTGAAGTCACTCTAGAAATAATAAGTGAAATTTCTTGAATTCCAGTTGAAGGAAAACCAGTTAACAAGGGTCGAGCCATGTTTTAAAAATTGGTGGTAGCATTTCACCAAGACCCAGAAAGGATGCCAAAAGTTTTGATGCATAAGGGAGACCAATCTGAAATAAATCATAAAATTTTGGACGAACAATGAAGAACTAATACAACATGGATCATGAAATTTTTTACCTGTGAGGGGCAATACACTACTATATTAGGACTGAGAATGCAGCTATTGATACATTTAAGGTATGGATAGAAAAAACCATTTGTTAGAATAAATCTGGAAACTTTTTTTTTTGAATAAATTGCTTCCATAATTTTAAGAGTAAAGTCTAGAGGGGAGTCATCCATAAAATACCAGGGGTTAATTCATTTGATAATTATGGACCATTTCTTAAATAAAGAATATAGGAAACTGGGCTAGTTAGAATTTTTTTTTGCACCCATAGAAAATAAAAGAGGGAAACCCAGAAGGGGGGGATGGAAAAAAAAGGGTCAAATATTGAGAAAGGTGAATCTTCCAAGGTAGAACAAAGGAGGGGTAAAAGAAAATTACAAGAATCCTCGAGGGTAACTCATACTAGTTCCAAGAAGAAAATGAAAGAATTGCATGAAGAAATCCCTATCCATGTTGAGACCATTGTGTCCATCCCAAAAGAGACACCTACAACTCAAATCCTTGTTTTGAAACTCCCAATAGAAACTATTGTAGGCCATGAGGAAACCCATACAAAAATGCATTCCCCTTAGCAGCCTCAAAGCCCCCATGAAGGCCTAATGTTGACTCCTGAAAGAACCCCTATTTTTGAAATCCATGAATTTGCCGAAGATTCTTAGGCACAATTTGAAGAACAAGATGCATCAGAGGAATTTGAAAAGAGGAGACTGTGAGATCCCCTACACCTTCTCTGCATTATGAGAAAAGAAAAGGAAAAGAAACATTGATTGAAGAAGAAGAAATCCATGAAAAATTAAATGAAGAGGAGTTAGAAACTAAGGAATTGTTAAGGGATATGAAAATGTCTCAGTTAGAAGTTGAATTAGAGAAAGAAAGAAAAAACATGCAATTCCTTGAAAAAAATTTGAGAAGAAAAGAAGAAGAATTGCAACAATCCTTCAACAAAACTCAAGAAAAGGAAAGGAAAACTAAACAAAGTGAAGCAAGGTATATAGAGCAATTGAATAAAATTGAGAATTCCCTACAACAAGTTAATGTACAAGCATTAGAAAATGCTGAAGAATTTTCAAAATAGAAAGAAGAATTGCAGAAAAGGAGGAGCAATTAAAAGAAAAATCTATGTGGTTTTATTCACAGGAAGCCTTTATTTCCATGTCCCTAACATGCTACCTTTCCTTTCCTTCCATTCCATCTAATATTCATCGAAAGACCTGAACTAAATATCTATCCATGGTAGCTCTTAAATTCAAGCAAGAAAATGAGAAACTAAAAAAGAAGATGCATAAGTGAGAGGAAGAAAAAAATGAGATTGAAAGGAGACTCGAACAAGTAGTAGAGATAAGTTTTATGATACTTTCAATGAGATGACCATCAGGGGTGTATGCTTTGTTTTGATGAGAAAAGTTTCTAGAATAAAAGCTTAATCAATTAATTTTGGGGAGAAGCCTAGATTATCACAATGATAGATATTTTCTATAGGATTACTTCCATAGCCACACTGACATTCAAAATCAAATGTGAGTTTTTCTAGCATGGATTTTTAATGGGAGATAATGATGGTTCTTTTTTGAATGTTTATGTTGGTGAGTTTTAAATTAGGTCTTTTATCTCCTTAATGTAGAATCAGGTAGAATGGACAAGTAGGATGGAAAAATATAAGGAGGCTCAAAGAAAGTATTGTTTACCAATGAGGCCCAAAATGTCTCATGCAAAGAAATATATGAAAATGGTATGATCAGTGGTAAGGCTCAATCACATTAATCCTCTTTATGTTTCAAACTTTCTCAATAGTATATCAACATTCTAGAATATAGGGGGGACACTTCCCCCATTATCAATACAATCTTGTGAGGAAAGGTATCAAGTCATTCTTGATTCAATAAGAAGAAGAGAGCCAATAAGTGTGAATAATCTCATATGGGGTTTGATAAGAATCATAAATGTGATTACTTTTATTGAGCAACAAAAAGAATTATGGGTCGGCATGTGGTTCAAAATCCCAGTTAACATTATGTCTTCTCCAAAGCACAAATAATCATGTAATGTACCTGAGGGAGTATTAAGACAATGGTTTGAAAAGTTGAGAACATGGCTTTGCACTCAATAGCAAATTTCCAGACTAGGACAAGGAAGGAGTGTTGGACTCCTACATTTGGATGGAGGCACTAAACAAGGACTAGGAGACCACCATAATTCTTGATGAGGAACCATCAACACATGTTGAAAAACAAGTGAGGAAGAAATGATGAGAGACTCAGGATACTTTCATTTAAATCATTTTATGTTTAAAAGACTTGTTATTTTTGTTAATTGACATGAATAGTGGTAGATTATAGACTAACATATTTACTTACTTTGCTTTATGTTTAGCTAAATTGGTGGATATATTTTAAGCAATGGTTTATGTTAAATCCATTATTTTATTATGATATTAATGAGATAATTATGCAACATTGATCTTTTACTACCATAATTGTTATCCTTTTCTTAAGGCTTTTATATAGGGTATTTTAATGTATGATGATGAAGTTAAACTCCCTATTTAATCAAGGGAAATAATCATGCCATTGATTGGCCTAGCTAGATGATGAATCACTCAAGTCCAAATAGGCTTCTTTGTAGTTGGTTATGGAACTTCTACTCCCAATGCCAATCTAGCATATTTCTCTATGTCTTATTTCAATTCCCCTTTACTTTTGTTTTAATCCTTAGTTAGATCACTGTAAATATTAACAGTTAATACCATGTTATGAATTTAATAAGGATATATTTATAAATATCCATGTTTTAGTATTAGATTAGAGTTAGATATTTTTCAATCAAAATTTTGTAATTCAATGGCAATACTTTGTTCTATGTCCCACTTTGATCAATTGGAATGAAAGAAATAATTTAATTCAATCATTGTGCTAAGGGATTTTACTTGATGAAGAGTAGGGCCAAATCAAGCAAAGGGATTGATCTTGTTGTGATGTTTTACTGAGTTATGTTATTTCTCTTCATTAGTGTTAAATCTAAAGTGTTCAATGTCAATTCCATAATGTTAAGTTGTTTAATCAGTTTCATTTTGTTAGATGTTAAAAATCGATAGTTAATTCTACTTGAATTGGTTTTAAGTTTAAGTTCATCATGGTAATATTAGTTTGTTAGATTCATTGTAAGTTTTATTATGTTAACCATATTTAGATGATGTTTGTAAGAATTAATTTTGGTAATTAATTTTTGATTTTAATTAGAAGCAATGATGAGAACTTGTGGAATGATGAAATTGAATTTTATTGGAAATGTTTTCATGAAAATTAGTATTTATGTTGTCTAGATTAATTGTCATTTCCTTGGAGTTCATTTCTATTCTTAAAATAGCATTTAATTTCCAACAAATCTTAGGATAGATTTCTTTTGAAAGAAAAATATAATTAATTTGGATTTCATATTTTAGATTAAGAATTAAAGTAAATGCCAGTCCTCTCCATGTATCATTCTCAAACAAGTCCTATGAATTCAAAAATAAGTCTACAAAATGTTAATTTAGGAAATAAGATAGAATTAATCCTTAGGAATTAGTTGTTGTACATTAGCTCTTGAGAGCTCCTAAAAAGCTCCTAAGACCTCCTAAAATCTCTTGAAGGAGAAAAATTGTTACATGAAGTCATTTTTTACAATACAAGACCCCGAAAAATCCATGACAACCATCCTTATGGCATATAGCTCTAAGACACTAAGTTTAATAAATAATAGACTAAATGATGTAAGTTGTGACATCAATGACCTTTCCCATCAATGACACACTTAGGGATGATGATAGTGCTATTAGAGTGATGACATAGTGATGTGCCATTATTTCACTTTCCTATAGGTGAGGCGACAGTGACCCTAGAGGATGTTTGGCACATATTGCGATTGTCGATCCACAAAGAGAGAGACATCTATGATGTGGATGCTGGGAGAGATTCCTATCATGATGTGATGGCCCTTGATCAAATTATTTTTCTGTAGGTTTGATTGAGTTGGAGTGATAAAGGATCATTGTATCACCATTCTACCTAGTTGTAGCAACTATCATTTTAGGACTTGTGGCACCAGATCAAAGTAGATGATACTTTAGATTAGGATGGGGTATTGCCTAGGAGTGAATGGTTAGATGGAGAGTATGCTTTGCATGGGGGCCAATGTTGTTGGTATTGCTGTACCGAGATCTACATGAGTTTTCATATTGTGATAGGAGAGCCATCAAGGTTTGGGTCACACTCCTTCATGTATGGGCCTCTAAGCACATTGTAGTGCTCCACCCACGAGTTACACTAGTCAATATGGACCTAGAAGAACTAGTTGTCTGGAGGTATAGGGGAGGAATCTCTTTCTCACACACTACACATCATTAGATCCCTTATTGGAGGAGGCTTATTGATGACATGAGAGAGTTCACACGGTGACCATATCTTGGGTTGCTAATGTGGTATGATGACTCCCCATAGTTGTTTTTGTGAGACAAGATAGACTTATGCAAGGAAAGGAGAATACAATGGTGGAGTGGTACTTGCTTGGCCAATTACTTAGATAGTTTGGTGAGCCATAGGATAGAACTGATGACCAATGCATTTCAATATTTGTGCACACTATGAGAGATACAACTTGGGGCTGATACATTCCCATAGATGAAGTAGTGCAGAGCTTTAGACAACTAGTGGCTAGGCCATGGTTGTATGATCAGGGCCAGGCCAACATAGGCACCACACAGGCCTAGAAAGATTAGTTATGTACACCACTTAGATTGACAGTGCAAAGGACACCATCAAGATGGTAGAGACCCAAGGGTAGATCAACGCGACAAGGTCAAGGATGAGGCTAAAGAGGTGGACCACACAAAAAACTGGATTAGCTTCCTTAGAGATATTAGGGACCACCTTCGAGGGACTAGAGATCTCCATCACCACCTGATCAGTGAGGCACCCTTATCTAGCAGCTTCAAACATAGGTGCAAGATTTGTAGGGGAAAATCATTGTATTGAAATCTAAGAAAGATTAATTAAGGATTGAGCGGGACCATGCCATTGAGTAGAGATAGGTTCTAGAGCTCAAGACTATATAGGAGATGGTACATCAGTGGTAGCTCACGAGCATGGCCGCATCCTCCTCCTAGAGCATAGTTTCTTTATGAGCATATAGCGAGGCAATCCGAGAGGCCGATTATTATAGAGTGCATTATTATCAGGTCATGCTATGAGCATCTCGGGTCTCAATTTTTTCACAGCAGATAGGGTATTTGCCTCTAGAGGATCATGGAGAGAGTTCACCCAGTGAGGGGAGCAACCAGTAGCGCTAGCTCATGTTTTATCAAAGACATGATTCTTTTTGCATTTCACAAGCTCATTTTTGATAGCCCCATGGGATATTGTACTGTATTGATATATACACATTTGATATCGATTCCTCATCCTAGATGATAGTTGTATCTTAAATTGATGATATATATGAGATGAGGGTATGTGCAAGGTCATGATGGTCCAAAAACTAGAAATATCATGCGTATGTGGCTGATGAATATTTTTTTACCCAAAATTGATGAAACAAAAAGGGTTTTTAAAGGATATTCTCACCTTTCTACCAATATAAATTATGCATTACTTTGAATTTAATAAGTAATTATCATTCATTTTCTGTTCAAATTACAATTAAAGTCCTGATTGATAGGCTGATTGAAAAACATCTATAACTTTCAAACAATATCACATTTTTTGAATCCAAACCATACATCACATTCTATGATTTTCCTACTATAGGATTAAAAAAAGTAAAATTGAATTTCGTAAAGTTTTGACCAAGTTAAGGTGGTCAAACATATGAGTTTTTATAACTTTAAAATTTGTAATAAAAAATTCATAATTAATTATTTACTTGGAAAAAAATTACAAAATAACATGCATCACATCGGGACATGAGTCCTTTGCTTATATCTAAAATCTTATAAAAAATTATTATCATTTTATTGTGGTTAGGGTTGTCAGACAAACACCTACTTATTTTTCCCTAAATTTAAGTACTATTGCATTGAAATTTCAAATTTTCACCAAATAGATTTTTTTTAAACAAACCTATTAGTTTAGAAACTACATTCAATTTTCTACAGATTCTATTCTTACATATTTTTTAAATAATATAGATAACTTATTCAAATTTTTACGTCAGGTTGCCTAACTCTAATTTTCTAAAAATTTTGCCACTTAAGGGAATGCTTTTTCCATGATGATCCTACACATACCCATGAGATGATTCAATGTGATGTGATTATGTGTCCTATTTTATTCATATATGGTGTGATGCATGACATTATGATGTGATACAGTGATTTATGGATGCATTTCTTTTGTCATTATCTTTTCTATGCATTTTTATGATGATGTATGCAACTATTATGATATGTGGATACTTAGACTTACCAAATCTATATTATGATGCTTAATGGATGATGATGATGATAAAATGTATGAGATGCAATATTTTTCTTTTTCATTATCTTTCTGATGTATGATATGGTGATGCATTTATGATATGATGATGTGCATGATGTGATGTGATGATGCATTTTATAATTATGTCTATGTATTGATGGATTTAATGATGATGCTGCTTATTTATATGACATGATATGATATACATGGTATGGTAATATTTAAATGATGCAGATGGATGATATGTATGTGATGATATATGATTATGTAATGGATGTGAATGAGTTATATTATGATGTATATGTGATAATGTAATGAATGTTTTGACAATGTATATGATATGAGTTAATGATTCCTATGTTATGATTCCTTTTATGCTTATGCAATGAATGAAAATGCATGGTTTATGAGATGCTTAGAATAACCAATCTATATTATGCAACGATGAAATGTAATACATGTGACATGATCAATTTTTTCTATATATCATGATACGATATGCATTATGGTGATGGTTTGTGGATCCAGGATGGATGCAATTGTGATGATTCATAATTAACTCTCATGGTATCATGTTAGCATGGAAAGTAAGAGACTCCAACAAGTCAAAGACGATGACAATGATGATGATGTTTTACTTACAAAGGATTGGGATTTTTTTAAAAGGACCACTTACCTTATGTTTGATAATACACATGGGCATGATGCATCAAGGTATAAAGAACCAGGATGGCATTGCACCTAGTGTGATGGACTTTGACTTGAAAATTAGATAGGGCTACTCTTGTTCACACCTAACAAATGAAGCCTTGTTCAAAATGTAGTTTAGATATTTCAAACATCTAAGACCAAAATATAGAAAGGAAAGCCTTCCTATGTGGTCAACAAGATACCTAAAACATCCTCCCTACACCCAAACAAAGTACATATGACCAAGGTTATATTACAAGAATATCCAACAAGCACAATTGATAAAGGATAATAATAGTTTCCCCATTTATTTCTCTCTAATTATCCTCATTTGGGACATCATCGAGAGGTCATCGAAATGAGTGTAAAAAGATATGTCAAAAGACAAAGATAAAGTAAACAAACAAGCTAATGTTCTTCAATACCTCTAGCCAAGACTAAACTATAGTGATGGTTGATGTTGATGTCCATTGTAGGAAGGATGCATCATAGGACATGATGTTATCAAATGATTTATTTGGGACTAATTGGATGATTTGATAAAATGAGTAAACCAATTTTTTTACGTACTGACCTAGACTTGAGACCTTGAGGTTTAGAGTTTTCACTTTTGAACCTGCTAGACTTGTTTCTAATCTTTTCACAAAAGGTTGAGGGTGATGATAATTTATTATGAGTGATGCTTATTTTGGGTGAAAGCGAGATGGGATAGATGGATTTTTTCAAATATTTAGATTTTTTTATGTCTTTTTGAAATGTTTTGAGGCTATTTTTGGTTTTTTGAAGTTTTTTGCAAATGTTTTTTATTTTCAAATTTTCTTAATTTTTTGGGGTTTATGACATTTTGGACAAGAGACTAACCTAAAGAAATATCTTAGGGGCCTTAGGGGCTGAACAACCAGATTATCCTTGCCTACATTATACACATAGAAACCATGTAGTTCAACTAGCATAGACTTGAATATTTGATGACATATGAACAAATGGACTGCTAGTTTATTGTGGACTCCTAAAGGACTAACCTAAGTGTCTCAGTGCAAGTTCAAAGATCAAACTTTCCTATGTTTAGAGCTCAGAGACCTGTAGTTCGACAAGACAACTCTATTTTTGACTTTTTTGACTTTTTGACTTATTTTGCTATTTTTGATATGTTTTGAATGTTTTTGGATTTTTTTATTTTATGAATCATTTTGGATTATCTAATTTTAAGAACATTTTTTTATTTTCTAATCTTTCAATTTTTATTTTTTTTGGATTTTTTGGATTTAGGAACTTCAAGAATACACGAATCTGATCTAATGAGAACATATGTCCAACACAAAGAAATAGACTACTCTGATAAAGGTAGGACAAACTGACCTTGTGAATGGGCCGAGTAGTACTAGGAGGGATCATGAGGCAAACATAGGACCAAGTTATGATGTAGATTTGGATAGATGATGGATGGAGATATGAAATGTGATGGATGATTCAAGTGTAATGGATGGATGATACAAAATGTGTCATGAAAATCCTAGTGGATGGAAAGTACTTATTTACACAAGGCACCTATTTGCTAAGTTTTCACCAAGGTACTTTCCCAAAGCACCACCAAAGTGGTTTTCACTAGAGGATGATTTTTCTCTTATTATTTTTAATTCTTTTTTAGATTTTTTTGGATTTTTGTATTTTTTGATTTTTTTGGTTGTCAATAAGATGGCTATTTGCTAGGTTTTCATCAAAGTAGCCATTTTTTAGGACTTTTTTGATTTTTTGTATTTTTTGGTTTTATACCTTGAAATATTTAGTCAGAAATTTTTTTGAGATGGGAATTGTTCATGTGCTCTTGAAAAGGCTTACCTTATAGTGTTGATAACTGATGTACCCCTAGCTTGTAACTTGTGATGAAAAATGGTCCCAACCAATTGGGTTCAAATTTACCATTTCCCTCTGGATTTGGGATGTTCTTCTAATTCTCTTTTAGCACAAGTTCTCCTACTTGGAATGTCTAAATCTTGATCTTCTTGCTATAACTCATCTTGAGTTTGTTCTAATACACCTACAAATAGTTTAAGGCCTCCATTCACAATTCATCTGGCAATTCTATCTCATTTAATCTTGACACCTAATATTCCTCATCCATGATGAGATTCTATAATGATATCCTTAGTGATGTGAGTTCAATCTCAATGGGTAATATGGCTTCTAATCTAAAGACCAGGGAGAAGGGGATGGCACCTATTGGTGTGCAGATGTTGGTTCGATAGGCCCATAAGATATGATTTAGTTGGAGATGCCAATCATGACTAGCTTCATTGACCATCTTTTTGAGGACTTTTATGATAGTTTTATTTGTAGCATTAGCTTAGCTATTGCCTTGGGGGTAGGAGGAGGTGGAAAAAGAGATATTAGATCTTGAACTTGTCACATTTTTCATGAACATCCTGACTCTTGAATGGTGTCCCATTGTCTTGGATAATGGCCTATGGGACACCGTAATATCAAATTAAGTAGTTTACGATGAACTTTCATATCTATTTTCTAATAATGTAAGTCATGTGGATGGATTCTACTCACTTTTTCAAGTATTCAATGGCAATGATGATGAAGTTATGTCCACTAGATGAGGTGGGGGTGATTTTTCCAATGAGATTGAACCCCCACTATGAAAAGGCCCAAGGTGTGACAATCGAGTGGAGCTCTCGAGCTGGTGCATGGATAAGATCCCCATGTTGCTGACATTATAGACACCTTGTGACATAATCATGTGTTTTTCTTTCCATGGTAGGAAAATCATACCCTGTCCTCAACAATTTCTTTTCCAAGGTCATTCCCCTCTCGTGTGAACCAAAAATTTCATTATGTGCCTCAGTTAAGGCAGTCAATGCCGCCTTATAATTTAAACAATGTAACATGGTTCCTTCAATGCTTCTATGGTAAAGGGTTTCTCCTATGATGACAAATCAAGATTAATTTTTGACAAATTCATTATTGATGTTTGAGGTTATGTTGATGGGAAGGACTCCTATTCTTAGATAATTGTATAAGTTAGAGTACCAAGGATCACCAAGATGAATGATTTCACACACAAATTTAGACTCTGACACCTTGAATGTAGGGACAAGAAGCTACTCTATGAGGAATTCTTGTTGTGGAACATTACGTGGGACATCTAGGAGTGATTAAATTGTAGCCATTACATCTACCACTCTATTGTTAGATCTAGGTAGTTGTTTAAATGTGATATCAATGATAGACTCCTTTAGACTCTCCACCAATTTCTTGTATGGAGTGAACTTTTCATCCTTTGTTTAGTACTCATTGTGCACCTAATTGATTATGATCTAGGAATCTCCATAGACCTTAAGTTCCATTATCTACCATTGCACTACTATTCTTATCCCTATAACAGGAGCTTTATATTATGCTATGCTATTTGTGCAAGGGAATGACAATGTATATGACTTTGGAAAGTAGTCTCCTTATGGGGTGATAAAGAAGATCCTTGCCCCTAATCCATGTTGCATGTAGAATCCATCAAAACACATTTTCTAGTGATTTGATACACTTAAGTTGAAGATTGATTCATGAGGGAATTATGAGATAAGTGGATTCTCTTAGTAGATTGGTGCCTTCTCTAGTTGGTCTACAATATATTTTCCTCTAATGGCCTTGCATTCCATGTACTCTATATCATGCTCTATGAGGATTGTAACCCACTTTGTTGTCTACCCTATAAGCATTGATTTGGAGAGTAAGTACTTAAGGGGGTCTATCTTTGTGGCGAGTTTTATTTGATGGGCTAGCATGTAATGTTTGAACTTTTGGGCTACAAATAAAATTGCTAGACAAGCTTTCTCAATGGATGTATAGTTCAGTTCATGGCTCACCATAGTTCTATTGATATGGTATATACCTCTCCCTTTTCCATTTTCATCATGCTAGGATAGGAGAGCACCAAGAGCTACTATTGTTGCTGATATGTATAAAATCAAATGTTTTCTTAGAATTTGCAACATGAGGATTGGCAGTGTGAGTAAATACTCCCTAATCATGTTGAAGGCTTGATAAAACTTTTAATCCCACTTGTATGCTACCTCCTTGTGGAGTAGATGTGAGGAGGGGATAGCCTTGTCTACTAGTTTTACTATGAATCAGCGGATTGACTAGATTCTTCCTTGTAGGCCTCTAAGTTGTTTTAGTGTTTTTGGTGCCTCCATTTAAATGATTTATTTGACCTTGGAAATATCTATTTCAATCCCCCTCATTGACATAATATACCTAAGGAGCTTCCCTTACCGTACCTCGAAGACACACTTCTTTGGATTGAATCTAACTTTGTATTCCTCCAACCTATCAAAGATTGATCCCAATGCAGCTATATGATCTCGTCTTTTCTTGGATTTGTCCAATATATCATCCATGTAATATTCCATATTTTTGTGGATCGTTTCATGAAAAATCAGCTTCATGACCCTTTGATAGGTAGCCCCTGCATTCTTTAACCTGAATGACATCATGTTCCAACAATGTCTTCCCCATGGGCAAGTGAAAGCCATTTTGTGTCGATCGTCTTTTGCTATCATGATTTAGTTATAGCCTAAGAATCCATCCATCAATGATAGCATCTTATGTCTTGCCATCATATCCACTATCATATCAATTTTTGGAAGTGGAAAGTCATCCTTGGGACATGCTTTGTTGAAGTCTTTGAATTATGTGTAGATATGGATGCCCTTAATGGGCTTTGAAATAGGTACAACGTTTGAGACCCATTTTGGATAATCGATCAGTCATATGAATCCCTCATCTAGGAGCTTTTGCAATTCAATTTTGACAAACAATGCAATTTGGGGATGCATCTTTTTGATCTCTTGCTTGACAGTCTTTGCTTCAGGGTATACAACTAGGTGGTGAACCACAACCTCTAGACCAAGCCCAAGCATGTCAGCATAGGTCCATGCAAAGTTTTTCTTTCTTTCTTTTATGAATGCAACTAGAAGTTCATATTCTTCTATGAGAAGTGACTCTACATAAAATGCTATGTGTGGTTGTTCTTTTGTCCCCAAGTTGACTGGATTGCATTTCTCAGATAATACTACTAAATTTTCTTGATGAATTGCATTGAGAGAAATATTGAATCTTTCATCCTTGGGTGCCTCAAAGAGGTTTTCACCATTGGATACATCCTTTATTTTTACTATTTTTGGGTTGGAGAGTGCCTAAGTGTGGTTTTCACTCAAGGACCTACAGATTGTTCTCAAATGTCAACTTTTACGACTAAAGGATTTAATCATTTCCCCATAATAGGATTCTTTGTCTAGTATGATATCAAACCCAACATTGTGATCTTTGTAAGGTATTGTGTCCCTCAATCCCATGAATTCTAAGAGCACCTCATCATTTCCAAAAGTGTCTAGAATTGGAGGTGCTCATTGGTAGTACTCAATGAGCTAGGGGAAAACTATGTTTATTTCATGGGTTTGATGGTCATTGTTCTCAAAAGACAAGGAACTAATCATGAGTAGGGAGGAATCATTGAAAATCATAAGCAAATCAGTTATGGGATCATCATCACTACTACACACATCTATTATGTCAAAGGTAAAGTTATCTATGCTTCAACCTATGGATATAGGTAATTGAAGGGTAGATGCATATTGCTAAGGGAGAGTTTTGACCTTCTTAACTAGGGAACCTTTGCCAAGTATGGTCACCTTTAGAGGGGTACATCTGGTGTGAATATTTTTAATTAACTTCTTAGTGACAGGGGGTTCAAATAGGTCATTGTCATTCTTCCCAAGCTTCTTCCTTCTATCATAGCCCATATTGAGCATCATTTTTAGGCCTTTTCTACTTTCATTCATTAGAGGATCAGACACGAGGCTTTCGTCTTGATATAGGAGACCAGATATGTCTCTCTCATCAAATATTTCCTGGATTAGATCTCCCAAAGACTTGAATCTAGAGGGATCTACTTTGAAGGTATGGTAATATTTTTGGCTAGTTGGGGTTTCCCATACATCCTAGGAGATTGAGGTAATTCTCCTATGAAAAAAACACTTTTCTTCATTTAATAATGCCCAAACTCATTGTCCTAGATAATGACCTTGATTTTAGATATATTAGGGATGGCGAATGTATTTTTCTTAGAAGTGGAGGCTAATGTAGTTGGGTGTACATATGGAGTGGTGGGGCCTTTATCATTTTTTGGCACTTGGGGGATTTTGTAATGTTTTGCTTCTAAGCTCTTATAGTAGGCGAAGGGCTGTAGGTAACCATGAATTGTGACCTCTTGATTCTAGTAAGGGACTTTAATGTACTGGTGGAAGGTGGAAGCAATTGCTTGCATCCGATGGATCCATGGGAACCCCAAGAGAATGCTATAGGTTAAATTAAGGTCAAGGACCTAGCATGTTATTTCTATAATGGCTCGCCCTACTTGGATAGGGACCTAGATAGTGCCTTTAGACACTCATTCTTGATCATCAATTGAATCCTTTGAGAATCCTAGATTTTTTATTAATTTGAGGGAACAAATGTTAAGACCTACACCCACATCCACCATGACCCTTTTGACTTTATTTTTGTGAACTAGGACTTCGAAGTGGAGAGCACAACTATGAGATTGTTGGAAGGGGAAGTCCTGATTAGAGAATGTTAGGATTCTTGGGGTGGTGATATTTTTGACCATAGGTTGGAACTGGTCAATATCTAGATCTGTGAAGATGGTGGATGAAGCTAATGCTTCCTCCAGGATTTTTCTATGTGTAGGTAATATCTTCAGCAACTCCATGAAGGAGATTTGAGCAGGAGTTTTTTTCAGCTGGTCTAGGACATTGTAAGCATGAGGGATGGATTTTAGCTTTGAGGTGGATGCTCTAGGTGGTTGTGATGGTCCAATGATGGTAACCTTTCAATTTCATGTGGTGACTGCACAATCAACCTTTTCCATGATACTAATGACAGTGACCATTTCCTCTATAGATGGAACAATATGGTCATACACATAATTCACATTAGGGTATGTGCATGATCATGGTGGGACAAAAAGTGGCAATATGATGGGTATGTGGTTGATGACTTTATTTTTACCCAAAATTGATGAAATGAAAAGGGTTTTTAAAGGAGATTCTCAGCTTTCCACCAATATAAATAATTATTTACTTTGAATTTAAGAAGTAATTATTATTCATTTTCTATTCAAATTATGACTAAAGTCCTAGTTGAAAGACTAATTGAAAAAAATCTATAACTTTCAAATAGTATCATATTTTTTGAATCCAAAACATGTGTCATATTCTATGATTCACATACTATAGGATTAAAAAAAGAAAAATTGAATTTCATGAAGTTTTGACCAAGTTAAGGTGGTCAAACATATGAGTTTTTTTTATATTTTTTAAAAATTGTAATAAATTACCAAAATATTTGCATCACATTAGGATATGAGTCCTTTGCTTGTATGGGTATGTGCAGGATTATCATGAAAAAAACAAGCCCTTAAGTGGCAAAAAATTCAAAAAAATTAGAGTTAAGAAACTTGACGTAAAATTTTGAATAAGTTATCTATATTATTTCAAAAATGTGTAAGAATAAAATCTGTAGAAAATTGAATTTAGTTTCTAAACTACTAGGTTTTTTTTTTTAAATCTATTTGGTGAAAATTTGAAATTTCAATGTAGTGGTACTTAAATTTTAGGAAAAATAAGAAGTAGGTGTTTGTCTAACCACCTAACCACAATAAAATGATAATATTTTTTATAATATTTTAGATATAAGTAGAGGAATCATGCTCAGATGTGATGCATATTTTTTGTAATTTTTTCCAAGTAAATAATTAATTATGAATTTTTATTACAAATTTTCAAAAATATAAAACTCATATGTTTGACCACCTTAACTTGGTCAAAACTTCATGAAATTTTTTTTTTTTAATCATATAGTATGCAAAGCATAGAATGTGACACATGTTTGATTCAAAAAATGTGATACCGCTTTGAAAGCTATAGATGTTTTTCAATCAGTCCTATCAATTAGGACTTTAGTCATAATTTGAATAGAAAATGACTAATAATTATTTATTAAATTCAAAATAAAGCATAATTTATATCGGTGGAAAGCTGAGAATCTCCTTTAAAACCCTTTTCGCTTTCATTAATTTTGGGTAAAAAATAGTCAGCCACATACCTATCATATTGCCACTTTTGGCCCATCATGATCCCGCACATACCCATATCTAAAATCTTATAAAAAATATTATCATTTTATTGTGGTTAGGGTGGTAAGAAAGACACCTACTTATTTTTCCTTGAAATTTAAGTTCTACTGCATTGAAATTTCAAATTTTCACCAAATAGATTTTTTAAACAAACCTAGTAGTTTAGAAACTACATTCAATTTTCTATAGATTCTATTCTTACATATTTTAGAAATAATATAGATAACTTATTCAAATTTTTATGTCAAGTTCCCTAACTCTGATTTTTCTAATTTTTTTGCCACTTAAGGGCCTATTTTTTCCATGATAATCTTGTACATACCCATTAGCATACTTTTTCTTTCCATAATTGTTTCCCTCGTTATGGTCTGGCATCGGATTCGTGTATATTTTCAAGTCATGATTCCCAGCTAGATACTCAACATTTATGATTTTGTCATCAATGAGATATTGTATGAGGTTTTTCAACCTCATGCAACTATTAGTGGTGTGCCCCTTGATCTTTTGGAAATCATAGAGGTGATTCTCATTGTACCATAATGGTTTGACTTAGGGTTTGTGATAGTTCTTGTAGGTGGGAATCTTGATCATATTTTTTTTAGTAGTTTCTTCATGACTACTTCAATGGGTTCGCCAAGGGCAGTGCACTTACACTTGAGGGAATTTCTATTTTGTGGGGGTGATCCCCCTTGATTATTAGGTTGTGGACCTAATTATTTATTGGTTGCTATGATATTGTGCTAGCTTGCGTGTTGGTTCAATTGTTGTTTTGTGGTTGATGGTAGGTTTGTGTGTTCTATTTCAGAGCACTAATTATAACCTTGGCATACACCACACCATCATTTCTGACATTTTTGTTCCTTTCCCACATGCAAGGTTTCATATTATAGTTGGTGTATGAGCAATTATCTTAATTTTCTAGATATGTAGGTGTTTCCCCTTGTGTAATAAGGGCTCATTCGATGCTGAGCACCTTGGGGATCATTCAGTCATGTGTGGTAATGCATTACACCTTGATATGGAGTCCAATGTTTTGTAAAGGTTAGCAATAATGGTGAAAACTTGTTCTTTAGGCATTGTCCATTTTCTCCTGGTGCCCTTGGATTGCCATCACTACAAGAAGGAAGCGAATGATTCCCCCTTAGCCTATTTAAGAGCTGAGGGTTCCTTTAGACTAACATCCATATCAATGATGAAAGTGCAATTTTTTATGAATGCGTTGATGATCTCTTGGAAGTTTTTGATGCCAGGAGGTAGGCGAGAAAACTACTCCATGGCATGACCATCCAAAATTTGAGGAAATAACCACATCAGATATGTATCATCATACACAACCTTCATCCAATGCACTTGGAATTCCCTGATGTGATCTTCATGGTTTCTTGTCCCATGGTATTTGTAAAATTTTGAGATTTCAAACCCCATAGGGAATAGAACCATTGGAAGGCTCCTATCAAATAGATAAGTACACAAGTTGCTTGGTTTCTTCATGGTTTTCCTTTATTGTCGATCAATAACTTTTTGAGAGAGAAACTTGATTTGTTCTCTCACATCATATTACAGATTAGGGGGTGGAGTGAATGTGTTTTGAAGTGGTCAAGGTGTTTGAGTGATTGGTGGAGTGTTGGTTGTGTTGGTGGGAGTTTGTTGCAAAATTTGTTAATATACCTACATATGATACTGCATCAACAACACATATTTTTGGTCTTTTTGTTGTGTCAACAAGGATTGTTGTTGGTCTTGTTGTTGTTGTTCCAACAACACTTATTGTTGTTCTAGTAATGGTACTTCTTGTTGTGCTTGATACTATTGTTGGGAAAGTGATGATATGCTTGTTTCTAGGCTACTTTTAGTTGTGTGTGATATTGGGCTTGCACTTGTTCTTGTTGAGCTTGGTATTGGGCTTGAGCTTGCACTTGTGCTTGAGCCTGAGCCTATGCTTGTTGGGCAGCTTGCACAATCTAGGCAGCTTCTACATCTTTAGTAGCCTATGTGGCTTGAGTGGCTTGAGTAGCTTGAGTTTCCTATGTGGCTCGGGTAGCTTGGGTGGCTTATTGTTGTTGTAGTAAGGCTTGGGCTTGAGCAACTTAAGATTTTTTTTCTTGTTGTGTAGCTTTAGTTGCTTGAGTAGCTTATGCTTCTTGAGCAGCTTGTTGTGTAGCTTGTGTGTTTTGGGGTTGGTGCACTTGAAATTGATGATATGCTTTTTGATAGGTCTATTGTGCTACTTGCAATGTGATGCTATTTTGAGTGACCATATTTTTCCTTGGTGGTAGAGATGGTGGATTTGCAATGGCGGGTGATCCCATAATAGTGGTTTACAATTTTTGGCCAAACTGGACACTGAAATTATTATTTTTAACTAAATCTTCACATTCGGGCACCTATAGCGGCTAAACTGTGAGGAATTTGAAGATGGTACAAACTAGAGTCTCATCAAATTTTGTCTGTAGATTCTAAAAATATTTTTTGAAATTTTTGGAATCAAATTGTACTTCTTTTCCATCTCCCATGAAAATAGATTTTTTCAGAAACAACATTTCTAAAAAGTGACGCACACCATATAATGCATAACTTTTTTTCCATGAAGGATAAAATTCTAATTCTTTCAAATTTAGATTTGTAACTCTGATATCTAGTGCTTCCACTTGGTTAGATAGTTTTTATTGAATATTTTTCCTTAATCAAGTTTCAAAATCAAACGAATTACAATTCGCATAAAGGATCAGATAATGCGAACTTTTTGTATATGTCAAAATTTAATTTAATTTTTGTTGTATCAAGGACTTCAATATCTGGTGCACTCATATTTTTCAATTTTTTTTTGATAATCTTCTATTTTTCCACATGTGAAGAACAAAGAAATTCATTTTCGATGAAAAACCTATGTTTAATAAAACTTAAAAAACAAATACATAACAAAACCAAAACATATTAAAATTATATTCATTGGATATCTTGTTCTGAGGAATACCATAATCATTTGAAATAAATTTTAAATGAAATCATTTCATCCCCCAAAATTTAAATCAAAAGTTATTTTTTATCAGCATTTTGACAGGTGTAAAGGAGACGCATTTATAGGTATGGTTTAAAACTAGCGAGGTTCTATCCAAGGGGGTTTGATCTAAGGTGATTTGATCAAACCATTTTCAATTGGAATCCTTAAAATGGAACTTTTTAAGGCTTAAATCATTATATTTTCTAAAAATATGTGATTTCAGCTAAAATTCGTTCCTCTTAGGAATTGTAAACCACTATTATGACAACACCCTGGCATTCCTTGTTGTGATGAGGGGTACCATTGTATTAGTGATGGGGATTTGTGTAGTTGATGGTGTGATTAATGTGTTTGGTCCTTGAGGGAATACATTTACAAATGATGTTTTGATCACTTGGGTTGCTTGGATGGTTTCCAAATATTGTTGCAACATCGATGGAAAGTTTGGATAATTCAACATGATGTTCTAATTGATGATTAGGGGGTTATTTTGATTGAGTGGTGGTAAAGGAGGGAGTCTAAAACTAAGAGGTGATGTGGATGTTAAGAAAAAAGGTGGAAAAGGTGGGAAGAGGGGTGGTGTGTCCACTCGATCAAATGATGCTAATGAAGAGGGATCAAAGATTCCCCCTAGTCTAAATAACCCACCTCGTCCTTGTGAAGTCAAAGCGAGAGAGGTTGGTGTGTTGAGAGATGTTGCGTGAAAAGATGATGATGCATCATTGGGATCCTAAAAGGTTAGTGGATCATAGGGGTGTAATGGGTTTTGGGGGATGGATTGACCCAATATGTGGTTTGTGTCCAAATATTGATTGTTTACAAGGGTGTTTCTTTGTAGTGCATTAAGAAATGAGCTCCCCCTATTCAAAATAGGCTGAGTTGGAGTAATGTATGTTGTGATTTGGGGGATGCTTTGAGTGAGGCTTTGGAATGGATGTGTGGATGAAATTGGAGGCATGATCCAAAGAGGTTGTTCCACAATAGTGCTTACATCATAATCAGAAGGAAGTTTAACCCCTTGTTTTGCTAATTAATGAATATATTGTGAGGCATTGAGTTTCATCATGACATTGACAATTTTGTGTGTTTTAATATTTTGAACCATTTCAATGAGTTCATCTTGTGTCATCCCTAGCATGTTGTTGATGACATCCTCCACTTGGATACCTTCCTCTTGATGGTCTTCTACAAGAGGAGGAAAGTTGAGAGTGGGATTGCTAGTCCCAATGGGATTTATTTCAATGGTGGTTTGAATTAAATCATTTGAAGTTAATGTTTCTTTTCTGGTCTCCATTCTCTTCTTATGTTGAGATCTAGTTTGAACCATAAAATAGGGATCAATTTTCAAGAATGTAACAGATGAACCTCCAATTATTTGGATTTATCTAATATTTAGGTACAGAAAGAAAGTCTAAGAAAAAGAGGATCAAAGGATAATGATGGTGATAATGAAGGATGGAGGATTGGTGAATGATTGAACTCTTATGCAACCTTGAGGGGGACACTAAACTTCAGGACTTTGGATTTGATGTTTTATTTTGGTTTTTTATTTTGATTATGGGTTTGATTTGATTTGATTTTGATTTCAGATTTGGTTTAGTGAACTCATACACTCTAGGAGGTTGGATGTTGTCCTAAATTGAACTTGTCCACAAGATGATAGTTTGACTAAGTGTGCAAAGAAAGATTCATCTACACATGCCTAATCAAACAAAATGGTTTGGATTTGTTTTGATTTTAATTTCAAAAGGATTTTCTAAAATTTTATCATAAAGAATTTTTTTTCAAGATTGAAAAGATTTGTTTGTGAGTTGATTTTTGATTTTGATGTTTGGAATATGGATGAGACTATTTTTATTTTGATCCTAAAAGACTTATAGAGACTTTGTTTACTAGACCAAGGTATTGAAGAACATGCTAGGAATTCTTATGTGAGATATTCAAACCTTTTTAAAAGTGTGGGATTTTGACAATAGTAAAATGAATACAAATTGGGATTGTTTCTTGATGCATGTGGGTATGTGCAGGATCATGATGGGCCAAAAAGTGGCAATATGATGGGTATGTGGCTAACAACCATGTTTTTACCTAAAATTGATGAAATGAAAAGGGTTTTTCAAGGATATTTTCAGCTTTCCATCAATATAAATTATTCTTTACTTTGAATTTAATAAGTAATTATTTTTCATTTTCTATTCAAATTATGACTAAAGTCCTGATTGATAGGCTGGTTGAAAAAAATCTATAGCTTTCAAATGATCTCACATTTTTTGAGTCCAAAATAGGCGTCACATTCTATGCTTCGCATGCTATAGGATTAAAAAAATAAAAAATAAATTTCATGACGTTTTGACCAAGTTAAGGTGGTCAGACATACGAGTTTTTATATTTTTTAAAAAGTCGTAATAAAATTTTCATAATTAATTATTTACTTGGAAAAAAATTATAAGAAAATATGCATCACATCGGGTCATAAATCCTCTACTTATATGTAAAATATTATAATTGTTTTTTTATCATTTTATTGTGGTTAGGGTGGTCAGACAGACACCTACTTATTTTTTCCTTGAAATTTAAGTACCACTCAATTGAAATTTAAAATTTTCACCAAATAGATTATTATTATTATTTTTTAAAACCTAGTATTTTAGAAACGAAATTCAATTTTTTACATATTCTATTGTTACATTTTTTTGAAATAATATAGATAACTTATTCAAATTTTTACATCAAGTTTCCTAACTCTAATTTTTCTGAATTTTTTGCCACTTAAGTGCTTGTTTTTTCCATGATGATCCTGTGCATACCAATATTTGTAAAATTTGAAGGTTAGTCTTTCTCTAAACTCAGAAAGGATAGACAACCTTTTCTTCTTATGTTTGTAACTAAGACCCCTAGTCTTTGGTTTCCAAATCTTGATCTTGTGGGAAATTTTTTCAAAGAATCCATGTGTGGGGTTCTAATTTTCTTTATCCTTGCTTAGTGGCTTCATTTGACCACAAAAAATTCTTGATTATGTTTTCAAACTAGATTTCTAACGTCCTAATTTCTTCTCATCCCACAAAGTCCATTATGTCGAATCAAGGAAATTAAGGAAAAAGTTCCCTATTATTGACATTAGTGAGAAAATCAAGATATACATCCAAATGTTTAGAAGTCTCCAAGGATATAATCCCTAGGACAAGTAATAATGCTTGAATTTTTTCAATGGTATTTTCTTCCTAAAGGGTTTAAAATTTGATGACGATGTTGAATTTTGTTTTCCCATGTTTAAGATCAAGCAAAGGTTTTTTGATTCCATGAACATGTACAACCCTATGGATATTGAGACAATATTTGTTGAATCACCACTTGGATAAATCTAGCTATGCCTACTCTTAGTGGATGATTAGATGCTTGACCACATAGGCTCCCCTCCATGTCACTCACTTCTATAGCTCAGCCAAGCATCAATACCCATGAATCTCCCATGGCATACTTCTCATCTCTACTAAAAGATGTTAAAAAATGTGCGGGGCTTCAAAGGTTCGACCACTTACACCAACAAATAGATTAAGGATTTTTCTCTTTTAAACAAGGGGTTTTAATACATGAATTTCATTCATGGGGGATCACCTATACAATAAGAGACCATTACCTTCCTTCTTGTCAGAATAATCCTTATAATACTTGAACTTTCCTCAAGTCCCCACACTTATATCCTAGGTGGAAGTTGCTTGGATTTAGCATGTTCCTTGTTGGGTCATTTCCTTGGGTGATTACCTTTTCCCACAAGGAAGGCCCTCTAGGGTTAAACAATAGTGAGCAAGCACATCCACAATTTGATTGATATTTTTTCAAAAACAAAGAGAGAACACATGTGATATGCTTCACTCACACTCACAAGATTTGTTCAATTTTAGAATCCAAATTGAAGTGTGGAGGAAAACACTTACACAACTTAATATCACAAAAAGAATTTTGATTCTCAAGATCATTGTTAGGTGTGATCGAAGAAAATCTATCTTTTAGGTGATATTATTTTGGATAAGTGATTACAAAACATAAAATCACTTCTTCATTTTAAATCCTTCAAAGCAAGAATTTGATTCTTTTTATGCAGGAAAGGAAGTGTGAGATTTGATTGTTCAATTGTTAAGACCAAAACAAAATCTAGTAAATTTTCCATGGTTATTTTTAAGTCCTTTGTCTTATTATTTTTAAACCCAAATTGAAGTCTATTGAGTGCTAAGAAGCATGAGGGTGATAAAATCTCTAGAAAAGGGTATGTGTAGGATCATGATGGGCTAAAAAGTGGCAATATGATGGTTGTGGCTGACGACTATTTTTTTACCCAAAATTGATGAAATGAAAAGGGTTTTTAAAGGAGATTATTATTTTTCCATCAATATAAATTATGCTTTACTTTGAATTTAATAAGTAATTATTATTCATTTTCTATTGAAATTATGATTAAAGTCCTGATTGATAGGGGGATTGAAAAACATCTATAGCTTCCAAAGGTATCACATTTTTTGAATACAAAAAATGTGTCACATTCTATGCTTCACATACTATAGGAATAAAAAATTAACAATTGAATTTCATTAATTTTTGACCAATTTAAGGTGGTGAGACATATGAGTTTTTATATTTTTTTAAAAGTTGTAATAGAAAATTCATAATTGATTATTTACTTTGAAAAAATTACAAAAAAATATGCATCACATCAGGGAATGAGTCCTCTACTTATATCTAAAATATTATAAAAAAAATATTATCATTTTATTATGGTTAGGGTGGTCAGATAGACACCTACTTCTTATTTTTTCCCAAAAATTTAATTACAACTGCATTGAAATTTAAAATTTTCACTAAATATTCTTTTTTTAAAAACCTAGTAGTTTAGAAACTACATTTAATTTTCTATATATTCTATTCTTACATATTTTTGAAATAATATAGATAACTTATTCAAATTTTTACATCAAATTTCCTAACTCTAATTTTTTTGAATTTTTTGACACTTAAGGGCCAATTTTTTCCATGATGATCTTGCACATACCCAAAAGGCATTATAATTTCTCCCAAAGTATTTAAAAACACTTGATACAATGAAATGATGATGTCATTATGAAGCCTTCAATTTTGTTTCCTCCTTGCCTCAATCTATAATTTTTTTTGATTAAAACCAAGAAATATAGAGGCACCAAACAGGTTAACAATCCAAAACAACTAAAAATAAAAAGAACATGTCAAAATAAACTAAATTTTAGTCTTTTACTTCACCCTAGTGGCATAATATATAGGTGTGGCACTATTTAGATAAGTCAGTGGTGGTGTATGAAATTGTTGGACTGACAAGCAACATACTATATATATCTAGAGAGCGTGATTGCAGTGATATTTCAATTAGTGGTGTAGTTTAGAGTTTGGCATTTGGTCAAGAGTAGAAATACTCAAGTGTCATAGATTAGAAATTTAAATTTATTGGAAAAAAAACACAGCACCAGAGTTTAGAGTCTATCAACATTATTGTATTGTTATAATGGAAGGCTAGTGTCACTATATATTGTGTTGTTGGACTGATAGCAACACAGTTTCTTGTAGGCACACTAAATTTCAATAAAACTAGACAATTTCTCAAAAATGTATTATAATATTTTAATTTATCTCCTTCTAGAGCCAAAATGTGAATGTTGATCCTAGACCTACACAAACACAAGAAACAAACACACAATCAATTCTATATGCAAGTTAAAACCATCATTCCCCATGAAATTCATTTAAAATGCAAAGAACAAGAAATGAAATCAATAACACAAGTAAAAAAATATCAAATCCTATTATATTCAAGAAAACTTTGAATCCCATGGGGGAATTGGTGTCATTTTGATGTGAAAATTGCCCTTTCCTAACTCATTTGCAAGCTTGATGAAGATTGATCCATTTGATGATGATGAAAAAATTGCTTCCTTAATGAAATCTACAATAACCTAGCTATGATGATGGAAAAATGCTATGGAAATGGATGAATTTTCTCTAAATATGAAGATAGGAACTTTTCTCTAAGTTCTAGATCCAAAATGAGAAGAAGAGCCTTCTATTTATAGAAGAACAAGATGGAAGAATGAGCAAAATGGAGGAATGTGGTATCATTCAACATCTAATGGCCAAGTGTCACTTGTCAAGATGTGAATGGAGGAAGGTTGAGCACATTTTGATGAATGTGCCAATAAATGATATTAGGTGCAATTTGAAAATTGTGGAATGACAAGTTAGAGGGAGAAAAGAATGAATTGAATGCCACTTGGCTCAATGCACAAGTACATGTAAGAGGCATTGAATTCCTTGTTGGAAGGACAAATCCCATTTGGAGGGATTTTCAAATTTGGAGGAATATTCCCTTTTGATGCCAAGTTGAGGGAAATTAGAAGAATTAATAAATAAAAATAAATGATTTATTGTGCTATTTGCAAAATCTAGAGTTTTTAGCTCATTGGGATTAAATCTAATCATTATTTGATTAATTCAAGTGAGGATTAGGTTATTTGACAATTTTACTTACACTTTTGGATTAATTTAAATCAAAATGAGAGGAAAGCGATTATTATACTTAATTAAACAAAGTTTGATTTATTTAATTAAAGAGGGGTTGATGTTAGTTTTAAATCAAATAAAGATAAATTTATTTAATTTAAATAAATGACATTAGAGATTGATTAAATAAAGTAAATTATCTAATTAAAAGAGAGACTATATGATTAATTAAATAAAATGATTTATTTAATTAAGAGATGAAATGTGATGAATTTAATCAAATAAAGGTTATTCAATTAAATGGTTAGTGAACAGAATTATTTAGGATGAAATGGTGTTAGTGAAATCAAGATCAGGTGTATAACATTAATCAGTACATTTTACATGTCTACATAATTAAATTAGTTTATTGGTTGAGAACCATACAACCTTACTTTTATTTCTCATGTGGTGTATTGGATGAATGGAATAAGTACTTCAACTCATACAATTGAACATAATTTAACTCAAATTAATATATTCTGCATTAGAATAATAATGATATTATTTTACTCTTATGATATAATTGCTATTTTATTTGTAGGTTAGAATCCATTTTGTGATGATTAATTTTCATTAAATTATATATGTCATATATGTTATGAGGTAAATGGAGTGAGTATTTATTTCATGATTGAAATGAATAATGTATTTTAATTTAGGTGAGTACATTTATTTTTTTATTGATATGTCCAAATATATCTTGTGAACTAATTGGAATAAGAGTATATCAAAATATTTATTGTAATTAGCTCTAGGAAAATTCATGGCTAGCAATTCATAGTTGAAAAATTTACCACTAATAAGTCACTGTGGGAAGGTTCCCTACCATGAAAAATTCATGTGTAGGAAAATTCACCACCAACAATTCACCGTGGTAACTAATTGGAATAGGAGTATATCAAAATATTTATTGTAATTAGCTCTAGGAAAATTCATGGCTAGCAATTCATAGTTGAAATATTAATTGGAATAAGAGTATATCAAAATATTTATTGTAATTAGCTCTAGGAAATTCATGGCTAGCAATTCATAGTTGAAAAATTCACCACTAATAATTCACCGTGGGAAGGTTCATTGCCATGAAAAATTCATGTGTAGGAAAATTCACCACCAACAATTCACCGTGGTGGAAAATTCACCACTAGCAATTCACCTGAACAAAAAATCGTCACATTAATGTTTACAATTAATTTTCCCATGAATTTATAGTGGTGAATTTAAAATTCACCACTAGCAATTCACCCCAACAAAAAATTCATCATATTAAAAGTTTGCAATTAATTTTCTTGTGAATTTCTAGTGGTGAATTTTCCTGTGAATTACTAGTGGTGAATTTTCCTTGAGGAGAATTTTTAATAGCCATTAATTTTCCAAAATTGTTGATCGTGAATTTTACCTGATGTAATTGTAATTAAGGTAGTTTATTGGTTGATAAAAAACCTTACTTTTATTTATTTAAAATTAGTTACCATATTATTCATTGGAGTAATAATTTCTTCAATTGTGAAAGCCATGAATTTTTTATAATTGTTGATAGTGAATGTATACATTGTAATTAAGTTAGTTTATTGGTTGATAAAAAACCTTACTTTTATTTATTTAAAATTAGTTACCATATTATTCATTGGAGTAATAATTTCTTCAATTGTGATAGCCATGAATTTTTTATAATTGTTGATAGTGAATGTATACATCCAAAATTGGTCTCAAAAATATTCATTAAATATCGATTATTTAATTAATGAAATCTTTGTTCTTTTACCATATAAATAAAGTGAAAATTTATTTACATAGTTCATATTTTCCTAATTCCTCTATTCTAATTCACCCTCTTCATGATTTAATTGAAATAAAAAAATATAAATATATATATTTTTTATTTTAATTGATTCCCTCACATTAAATTTGAATTTTTAAATTCAACTTTGTCACATTTCTACATATCTCTCTAACTACCTTCCACCTCACCCTCCAACTCACCATTTATCACATGAAAATAATAATTATTATTTTCTAAAATAGATATTTATTCTCAAAAGTTTAACCACCTTCAAGACACATGATTCCTTCATTCAAATGATTCATTCTTACACTTAGCAAGATAGTTTTACTAAAGGGAACAATTGCCTTGTTTTCTCCATCCTTCTCATTCTTCACCATCGATTTCTCCATATCAAATGTCAATCATTCATGGCTTCCAACTCACTCAATGCCTTTGAAAAATCTATAGATTGAGGCCCATTTATAGCTTTTTTGATAGGAAGCATTACCATAACATCAATCTAGAGGAATTCATCCAAGTTTTAAGAGCTTAGTTTTCATTTTCCATTTAGCAGTTTAGAATAGTTTATCAATTTTCTTTGAATCATGGCTCCTTTAGATATTTCCTAGTTTAATTTAGCATGTAGAATCATTTCCATCTCATTACCATTAGTTTAATTCTGCATTATTTTACTTTCCTACCATTTGTATACAATAGTCCATTTCACCATGCCATTTTATCATTTCATCCAGCTGAATCATTTAATCATGTAGATGTAGACTTTGATTTTGCATCATAGATATAAATAGGTTACTCATTTCTTAGATGAAATCTTAGAGATTTGTGTAAGAAAGAGATCTGAGAGCATAAATTACCAAGACATTTGAGATTAGAGGAATATGAGAAGTTTTTAAGGAATTTTATTATTGAATTGTGTTCAATTAAGTTAGATTTCCTTACTATAATACTTTCCATATAAGTGTGTTCTTAATCTAGTATAATTCACACATATTTTCTTACACACATAAATTGGCACCCACCACAGGGCCTAGCTTGTGTTATTTTGATATTTTCTTGAAAAAAAATTTATAGGCTCAGATAAGTAGTTTTCTGGCATAACTGCATAATTCTCTAGCATTTATGAAAGATTATCTGGCACATCAATTGACTGTTTTGGCATTTTGAAGGATTTTTATGGTGCTTCCAAGCCATTCAGTGGTGCTTTAGGGGGGTTTTGTGGTGTTTTGACCCTATTATGTGGTGCTTTTTCCAAATTTTGTGGCACTTTTAATTAATTATGTGGCACTTTTGTCTTCTTGGTGCTTCTATTTTCTATTATGGCACTTTCAATTATTTTTGTAAATTTTTTTAAGAATGGAAACTGATATTGGTTTTTTTGTTTTGCAGATTGCATAAAACATTATCAAAGACCTTGCTGAAACTCCAGAATGCTTTTCAAAGAAATTATATGATAAAATAATGATGAATTTGATGTAGGGGATAGATTTTATGTCTTTCCTTATTGCTTAAATTAGGAACATAGACTAATTAACAAGGAAAGAACACCATGGTTGTTGCATATTTGGAATTGTAGGCATATGCTCTCCCTTTTACTAGGTGACCAAAAAGCTAGACCCATTCCTTTTCATTTATTTGTGGTGTATTTTAAAAGGTAGGAATATGCTTTCCCCTTAACTGGGTGACCAAAAATCTAGACCCATTCTTTGTTTATCTACAGGTGTGAGTAGGATATATAGTGTGGGTTCTCTCTTTATTCATGTAGAATAAAGATTGATCAAACTATGAGTATATTCTCTCTTTTGTTTATCCTAGAGGTCATGTCATGGGGAAAAAGTACTCACCCAAGGGAGCAATCCAACTAGAAACACGCCAAAGAGAAGAAAATTTCTAGCTAGGATATAAATGTGGGTATTGGAACAAAGGCCAATATCATGAGGATAGTCCCAGTGAGAAGGGAAGCAATGTTCTCTAGCCGAATGGGTTATCCGGGCCCATGAATGGAAAGTCCTTACTAAAACCCTTGTTGAAGAATTGGCCAAAACCTTTATCTATTCTCTTGGTACAACAATGGTCATTGTGAAGGCATCCACATTCTCATAGTTTTTAGTAGAGATGATCAATCTACCATGGGAGTTTCATGGGGGATGGGAGCTTGGTTGACCTAAGAAGTGAGTACAATGTAAGTGGTAGCCCATATGGCCAGGCTTCTAAATTCATCTACTATAGATAAGTTTGGTTAAGGTAAAATCTACATGGAATCCAAGTGAATATAGTCTATCAAATCCCTAGGGAATGTATGTTGTGCTTGATTTTACTTCTCAAAGTATTTTCAAAAAATACCTCAAACAAAACTTTACACACTGGAAAAACTACAAAAATTGTGATTCATAATACATCATTTGGAAAAAACCATACTTTGACCAAAAACCAAAAACAGCAAATAAACTAGAAACAAACTCTTGCATACCCTGTTCAATGCTTCTGCTACTTTTTGTAGCACTTTCACCAATTTTGTGAGCACATCCACCCTCTGTTACAATGCTTCCACCTCATTTTCCAGCACATTGACCCAAAATTCTTGCACCTCCCATCCATTTTGTGGTGCACCTGAGCTATTTTGTGGCACCTCCTAGCCATTCTATGGCACATTTGAGATTTTTTGTAGCACTTATGCCTTTTAGTTCTTCCAACCACTGTAACAATGCTTCCACCAAAATCCAAAAAAAAATAGAGAGCTAAATATAATCCCCATTTATCATTTTTGAAACCATAATTCAAACATTTTTCCAATCCAGAGTCATTTTCAGCTTTGACAAGAGTCTTAATATGGTTTTCATCCTAGGATGACTTCACAAAAGGTTAAAATTTGAAAACCAAAACCCCTAGCCCTTAGTCCAAAGGATTGTCAAAAATGTCTTGCCACACTTTACAACTTTAGGGACAAATTTCTCTTCAATTTTTACAAAAATATTCAAGGTACAATCCCAATTTGTATTCATTTTATTATTTCCAAAATCCAAGACTTTTCCAAGGTTCGAACATATTGTCTAGGAAAGAAAAAGTTCATCCCCATTTCACAATTGGAACCAAAAAATGTAGTCTTCTCAAGTTGAAAATCATTTCTTAAGTGTTTTCAAATCCAATATTGTCAAAATTGACTTATCCAAGTGAAACACTTTACCTAATCTTTGATCAAACATATAAAAGTGCTCATCATCATCAATACTCGAAATTTGATCATCAAGTTGAGTTTCCCCATCAAGGGTTATTATCCTTCATCTTGAAACAATACACTTTGTATCAAATTTCTTCACCTTGGTTACATCAATAGAATTCATTATTCTATTCTACCTAGGTATTTCCTTGGCACTCTCAAATAACAATCAAAATTTAGCAAACCTTAGTCACTTCAATTCTCGTTTTAATAAGGTCCCAAAAACAAAAACTGAAGGGTAAAGAACTTGAACCTCCAAATATCATGGGTGAACCAGAGGAAAACCCTTTTCACAAATTTTCCCAAAATGACATGGAAGAGATAATAGAGGAAGAAATTGAACAAGCAAACCAAGACCCAAAATTCCATAAATTCTTAGAAAGAATCTTCAAAATGTATCAGGAGAAATATCTCCTAATGTTAGAAAATCAAGAGGCTAAACTACCTAGTGACTTTAATGTTGAAAAATTGAAGGCTACCACTAAGAAAACTAAGATTGAGACACCTTCTATTGACCAAATGGCTATTTTAACACATCAAATACAAAACCTTCAACAACAATTCCATGATATGCAAGGATGGACTACGAAAAGGTACATGCTACAAAATATTTATCCCTACCCCTTTGATAGAAGGTTAAACATGATACCATTTCCCCCAAATCGTGACTTTCAAAAATATGATAAATACAATGGGAAAATAAACCCCATAGATCATATATGAGAATTTTGAACCATGACTCTAGAATTTTCTCACAAAGACACTTATTTAATGACACTCTTTCCTCGTAGTTTGGGAGGTCACTAGATGTAATGGTTCTCAAATTTACAATGAGGCATAAAATATTTCCAAGAATTAGTCGACCAATTCATCACATAGTATTCATACAACATTGCACATGAGATAACTATGAAAGATCTATTTAACACTAAACAAAAGAAATGGGAGGCCTTTCTCATATTCTTACAAAGGTGAAGGTTATTTGCTTGATATTCTTATCGCTTTCCTGAATGAGAAAAGATGGAAATTTGTATCGATAACCTTAATAGTGAAATAAGTTATTGATTGCAATTGCAATGTCTCCCTAGTTTCAAGAAAATTAAAGAAAATGGCATCAAGATTGAAGAAGCTCTAGGTAGAAGAGGAGTATTGAAAATTAACAATGAAGGATCAAACAACCCTAACCATGATAAACCCAATTTTTGGACAAGGAACAAGAATACCAATGATGGTGCCACTAAAACACTTCATGCAAAACCAGTCTTCAATCTGTCATGAACCACAACCAAAACTGATCAAAACAACATCTAGGGAACTAATGAAAATGTTAGCCAATATAACAATCAAAACAATCACAATCAAGGTAACACCAAACCAAAACCTCCACCATATCAAACACAATCAAACCATAGGAAATTCACGCCTTTGGGTCAATCATATGAATCTGCATTGAGGGAACTTATTTAAAATAACCTTATAATGTTATCTAACACTCAAGGTTTTGAACCAAAAGTAAAATCGTCATGGTGGAATGATGCCTATTATTGTGAATTTCATTGATACAAAGGTCACCTAACAAAGAGTTGCATGCAACTGAAACATAAGATACAAGACTTGATAGATAGAAAAATAATACAGATAGAGGTACCCCAAACAAATGTAGATCATGGGGAATTTAAAAATCCATTACCGAACTACATAAAGGGAGAGTCCTTCACAACAAATAACAAGGGAAAGAATGTAAACTATGTCCATGATACTGTCATAAATCATATTTCAATAGCTGAAGACCAAATGGATACCATTGAAACCAATAACCACCAAGGTATTACCCCAAACAATGATCTGATTTATGATACTCTAATTGAACAAGAACATGAAATCATCACCATAAAAAATTAGATCAATGATACACAATCAAACCAAAATGCAATGAATACCCAAATCAATTTCATGAAAATCAATGAGAAACAAGACAATGTACCAATAAACACAACCACGAGAGCTCAAGCCAAATATATTCTAAAAGGGGGTTCATCCAAAACTCTCACCTTCTCACCTAATCAATACAACATAGTGGACCATTTACAAAAAATACCTACAAAAATATCAATATTCAAATTGCTCAAATTTTCTCCTACTCACAAAGAGATCTTGGCAAAAGTCCTAGTGGACACAACAGTACCAACAAACTTAGAAGTGTGTAAATTTGAAGCCATGGTGGGACATTTGACCATGCCACATTACCTATACTTTTTTGAAAATGATGACACATTCATTTCTCATCCCCATAATGTTTCTCTTCATATCAAAGTCTTAATCTATAAACATCATTTCAAACACGTCTTAATAGATGGAGGAGCTTGCCTGAATACATGTACTTTAAAGCTTGTTCGCACCTTGGGATTTTATGAGAATGCAATTGATTCAAATAAAAAGATTACAATAAAATCATATAATGATGAGGAAAGAGCTTCATAGGGGTTAATCATCCTACCTATTCAAGTGGGACCAATCTAGAAAGATGTAATCTGCCAAGTTGTAGACAAAGATTTGACCTACAATATACTATTGGGTCAACCATGGATCCATGCAATGTGAGCGATTCCTTCAACATATCACCAATGTCAAAAATTTCCTTGTGGTGGCCAAGAAATTACCATTTTGGCTAATTCAAATAGTCCCTAGTATTCCAATACACTAAAATCTATCCAAGATATATTTGTGCCTCATAATAGAGAAGCTTCCACTCCCACTACTTCCAATGATCAGAGTATGTCAAATTCTTCATCCAAACCATTGGTCATTTCCACAAATCATGAAATTCAATCCAGTTCCACATCTAAAAAGTCTAGGAAGAAAGAAGTTGCTTCCTCCACTTCCCCAAATCATGAAGTCCAATTGAATGCCTTGTCAAAACAATTTGAGGAAAATATTCAACTCAAAGACAAAGGTGTTGGTGAATACTTCTTTGAACGGTCCCTATGTCTTTCACAGTTTTCTTCTCCATGAAATATCTTTATGAGAAGTCTATGAGGGTGTCTATGGAACACATTCAAGTGGCCTAACCTTAGCCAATAAACTTCTTCATTTAGGATATTAGGGTATGTGCAGGATCATGATGGGCCAAAAAGTGGCAATATTATGGTTATTTGTAGGGTATGTGGCTGATGACCTTTTTTAACTCAAAATTGATGAAAGAAAAAGGGTTTTTAGAGGAGATTCTCAGCTTTTCAGCAATATAAATTATGCTTTAATTTAAATTTAATAAATAATTATTATTCATTTTCTATTAGAATTACAACTAAATTCCTAATCGATAGGCTAATTGAAAAACATCTATATCTTTCGAATGATGTCACATTTTTTGAATCTAAAACATGTGTCACATTCTATGCTTCACATAATATAGGATTAAAAAAAGAAAAAAAAATTCATGAAGTTTTCACCAAGTTAAGGTGGTCAGACATACGAGTTTTTTATATTTTTTAAAATTTATAATAAAAATTTCATAATTAATTATTTAGTTGGGAAAAAATTACAAAAAATATGCATCACATCAAGACATGAGTCCTCTACTTATATAAAAAATATTATTAAAAAATATTATCATTTTATTATGGTTAGGGTGGTCAGATAGACATGTACTTCTTATTTTTTCCATGAAATTTAAGTATTATTGCATTGAAATTTCAAATTTTCACCAAATAGATATTATTTTTAAATAAACCTTGTATTTTAGAAACTATATTCAATTTTATACAGATTCTATTCTTACATATTTTTGAAATAATAGAGATAAGTTATTCAAATTTTTATGTCAAGTTTCCTAACACTGATTTTTCTAATTTTTTTGCCACTTAAGGGCCTATTTTTTCCATTATGATCCTGAACATACCCATTATTGGCCAGCTATGGAAAAAGAATCTTTCCAATTTGTGAAGAAATGTCAAAAAAGTCAGATTCATGACAACCTCATTCATGCACTGGCTTAGGAACTTGAAACTTTTGCATCCACTTGGCCATTTTGTCAATGGGGACTAGATCTTGTTGGTAAAATTCACCCCTCTTCATCAAATGGATACAAGTTTATCATCATATCTACAAAATAATTCACAAAATGGAATGAGTTTGTTCCTTTAACCAACATCACAGGAAATAATATTTCATCATTCATCCTCAACTACATCGTCTGTCAGTATGGCATTCCCCAATCCCCATAGTCACTGACAATGGAAGACAATTCAAAAATCAACACATGAAAGAATTGTGTGAGAAGTTCAATATCCAACATCACTTATCTACACCATATTATCCCTAGGGGAATGGTCAAGCTAAGGTTTCCAATAAGACTATTCTAAATATTTTGAAGAAAACTCTTAATGACGCAGGACATGATTGACACATCGAATTAAGCCCTACTTTGTGGGCATACCACACCAGTATTCGCACACTGACAGGAGCTACACCATATGCTTTGGTATATTGGTATGAGGCTATTGTACATATTGAAGTTGAAATACAATCACTTAAAGTTTCCTTGAAAGGTATCATAACTGATGAAGATTATTGGGTCTCAAGATTGCAAGAATTAGAACTATTAGATGAGTAGCATCAGCATGCAGTGAATCACTTAAAATCCTACCAAAAATAGATGTCTCGAAGTTACAACCACAAGGTCAAACCCAAAAAATTCCAATTTGGTGGCTTAATGTTGAAGGATAACCCACACAATCAGCAAGACAAAGAGAAGAAAGGAAAATTTGAACCAAATTGGTTGTGTCCCTTTGTCATTATGCCATTTTATGGTTTAGGAGCATATCAATTGTCCACACTAGAAGGGGATTAGTTTGAGGAACCCATGAATAGTCTTCATCTCAATAAATTATATGCATAAGCCAGCCGTAAAAGCTAAAAAGTCTTGAAGAAATCAAAAAACATTTGAAAAAGTCCCAAAAAATTTTAAAAACATCATAAAATATCTTGAAAAATGGTCACCCTAGCGAAAGCCTGGAAAATGGACATCTTGGTGACAACAAACAAAAAAATAAGAAAAAGTGCAAAAATACAAAAAAAAATCATAAAAACATAAAATAAATAAATACAAAAAAATCATAAAATCTGAAAAAGTGTAATAAATGCAAGTGGTGAAAACCTAGAAACAAGCGCTATTTGTGAGAGGCTGGCTTCTTCCTCTATGAGAATGTATGTTGATCACTGGCTTGTTACCGTTACCTTCCACATCCTTCATTTGGGCTATAGATGCATACCTTGTTATGTCGGTCATGTCACACCTTGGTTTTCTTTTACCATTGTACATATCCATAATAAACTAGCTTGTTTTCCATTGGGGGAAAAATTCTAAACTCGTTGGGGGAAAAATATTATGAGCTTGAACCAATAGGAAAATAGCAGGACAAACACAACAAAAACAATGATCATAGTGAAATTGAACATGGAACAATCTTGGCCATCTTGGTCCAATTATACCTAGATGCTTGCGTTAACTTTCACTATCAAACATCATGAAAGTAGTACTCAGGTAATCATGGTTCAATTATACCATTGATATTTGTACTCACTTTCAATATTTTAAAATCTCAATGATGACAATAAGCATAATAAATCACTGGGATGTCACTATTGCATTATTAGAACTGCATGTCTAGGTTGCATTCATAGTTGGTTGTTGTAATGGGATTTATAGGATTTTCCAAATTTGATGTTATTTCTATCAATAACAGATTAAGTATATTTGGCATTGCCAAAAACATCATTTAGAAGCATGATCACAAGGACATCAATTATAGAATTATCATATCATCTAAGCATCCATTAGGTCATCAATCATATATTTGCATTATTAAAACCCAAGAAAAAAAAATACATTGATAATATCATTTTCATCCATATACATTTAGTCATACATCCTAGGAATCAACATATGTAAAGTACCATTCATTCTTTTCATACATGCATTAGATCATAATATTTGCATCAAAAAAATACAAAAACATAAGTTACCATGCATATCATACACCCATGGGACCATAATAGAGTTTTTCAATATTAGAATCATTCATCTTTGCATTCACATCATCTTACATCCGTCAAATCATACATTATTGCAATAGAAAATAACAAAAGAAATAACATGTGGACATTTTCATAAAAACAATAGAATCATAACATGCATTGCATTCATATAATATCATAAAACATCACATGACATAGAAATTAAATGCACCCATCAATAAATAAACACATATAACCACATAGCATCAACATCATTGCTACATATATATATCTCAAAATATGTCAAATGTACAAGGATATCTAAATGTTAGGAAATACATCATCAAAAATGGTGATATCATCAAGAGTCAGTGTACACATCATGATATAACATAAAATGACCGAAACTATGTAGTACCACCCCCCAAAGTTGTTGGCATCACCAGACTTGTACCCCCTACTACACTTGGGGGAATCGCGGTTGGATCCCTTTGATCCCCTAGCAATGGCTATGTCACATCGATGCTCACTGCCCTAAACTGTAATCTGCTAGTCTAGGATTGGATGAAGCTCTCTTGTCACTTATGAGGGACCAACTCATGATACCAATATTTGTAAAACTAAGCCTCCTAAGAGTTGCAAGATATCTCCTTGAAATAATTAGCGGCTCTGGTGGTCGTCATAGCCTGCTGCAACCTCTTTCCAATGCCCTCCACCTACTCAGCCCACTATCTCAATGTGTCTCTCTCCATATTCAATGCTGCAACCTACCCCTATACCTATCCCTAGCCACGTACCTGTGCCTGCTACTATTAGGTAGCATCACTCTCAGCTGTTAAATTTTAAATATGACCCTAGGATTATAGGAGTTGTGCCTGTACATAAGTCAAAAGTTGTGTTTGTGTTTGTAGTTTCCCCTATAACTATGTTGGCTTCCCCTAAATAGTTTGAACCTATGTGTGTAAAGCAATGATCTATGACTATTGTTGTTGGGAAGCAAGTGTATCTATACATGTTGATGTGTTGCTTCTACCAAGGATCACCTCCTACGAGGCACTGTGGCATAAAAAATGGGATGTGCACCACCTCCTCCATCTCTCCCATCACTGTCATCACCTCCATAATCATCATCATTGCAGTCATCTCCACCCTCTATGTCCTCCTCATCTTCACCACCTTTGCCTCATCTCTATCTAGGTGGTCTATCCTCATCATCCTCAAATTTCAGCATGGGCTCATCAGGACTCGAAAGCCTTGGAAACGAATGCTAACTAAAATACAATGTAAACTCCTCACTCATGCATCCCTCAAAAATATTTGGATGATAATCCTAGAGCACTAGCTATAAATGTAGGTACTCATCACATGTAGCATCATAGGACAATGTAGGTCCCCACTCAGTCATATCCTGCTATCTTGGGGCATATATAGCTAATCCCTATAGTATCCCCTATACTTGGCCATACTACCTCAACACTCTTAGCAATAGGAATCTCTCAATGATATACTGAGTCCTTCCAATAAGGTATTTGGCAGTCATGAAGTAAGGAACCTCTAAGTGATCCTCTACCCATTGCTCACAATCCGCATATGGTTGCAAGGTAACTACATCTAGGTCATCTAAGACCCACCTCTATTACTCTACTTTTCCCAACTTATGCTGGACAATTGCACCTGCATAAAAATAGATATATGGCCTCCCAAATGGCCAAAATCTATTTATCTCTGGCTGTGTAACTACAATATGCTCCCAGGCCCAGACCTAGACCAATGTAACCCCAACAGACAAGTTGGCTCCTCTTAGATATACAACATGGTGCAAATCATGATACAAATGTGCAAGCGTGCATGATCCCCAAGAAAAATGGGTCTCAAACTAAATCATCTACTCCAAAGTACGCCCCCAACCAAAAAAGAATCCCTTTTCCCTCTTTTCGAGACATAAGAAGCCACCGATAAATCCCACAAGAACAGAAGATAAAGGGGCATCACTGAAAAATATTTCCAGCCATGGCATCCAACATCCAACAATATGATCATCATGGAAAAGTTGGCATAATGCATTTGTCTCTCCTTGCTCAGTAGTATCATAAGTCACAATTTCACCAACTACAAGAATCCACAAAATATCATATACATCCTCTAGTATAATGGTCATCTCTCTAGTGGGTAGATGGAATTTTTTTTGGTTGTTGTACCACCTCCCTACCAATGTTGTCAATAATCCCCAATTAATCCTAACCCGAGGCATATCAATCAATGAAGAAAGACCACATCTCTCAAAAATATCTCTATTAGCAAGAGATAGATTTGGAATCATCTCCCATGTCAGCAAGAATCGATCTGGAGGCTCAGTATCATTTAAATATTTCTCCTATCATTTTCAAACATCTCAAATCAGCAAATCAATGAAACAAAATCAACAAATCAATCAATCATCAAAAATCAATAAACCTATCAATCCTAATGAAATTTTCATCAAATCTTATTAATATTTTTTTTAATTCTCACCTATCATGAGGTCAAAAAGACATCATCATTAGTGTATCTCACCTACCATGAGGTCACTAAACCATCTACTCTATCATCAATACCTAATCATTGGCTGACGTGATTAAACATCACAAATTTCAAGGAGATAAATCACAAAATATTGAATCTATCCTAAATGTGCCAAAACAGACCTTCAAATTGCAAAAGGGTAATAAGCGCCATTCTATGATGTGCAAGTGCCATTTTAGGCCAAATCGCTAAAACAATCCCCTAATGCACTGGAGAATCAGGTCGATGGGCCATTTTGTGGATGCACTAGAGAAATCCCCCAAAGCTCCAAGGAATTGAGCAGGAGTTCCATTTCATCTGAAGCATCAAAGAATCTCTCTGAAGTGCTGAAAATTTGGGAAAAACTATCATTTTCCTAAATGTTGACCTATGGATAGCTTGGAGGCACCATTTCTAACCTCCTAGGTGCCAAAAGAAGAAGCACCATAATAGACCTTGGAAGCATCAAAGAATATCACCAAAGTGCTAAAATGTTCAAAGAAAGTGCTAAAAAATCTTACCTCTATACCACGAAAACCTTTGGAAGCACCAAAACAGTCTTTGACATTTAAAATTTGAATATCTTGCGGCTCGATTATGTTGTCATATCCACTTGAATTGATGTGTCTGAAGAGGGATCAACATCTTTCTCACAAAATCCAAAATGCTCTCTCACTTCAAACAATTTTTAAATTACAATTTGCAAAAATGAATTTCTTTTCACTTTTTACCTCTTAATAAAGGTAATTAAAGGAGTGGTTTTGGTGGCATTGTTTTAATTTTTCTTAAGAGACAATTAACTGGGGCAAGTTACAATCTTTCATATCTAGAGATAAATTGTTGGAATATGATCAAATCATAATTTTATCATCGTCATCATCACCATCACAAATCAATTGAAATTTTCAAAAATCATCAAAAAAAATCTTTTATTATCACAAATTTTTTGATTTATCTCTTGAGGGGGCATATAGTTGTAATTTCCTAAAAATCACTGTCTAGGGCATTGTTATTTTTTTTTTAACAGCACTAGTAAATTTTTCTTTGAAGTAATGCATAAACACATCACTTCAAAGAGGTAAAAAATTTATACATCCAAAATTGGTCTGGAAAAATATTAATTAAATATCGATTATTTAATTAATGAAATCTTTCTTCTTCTACTATATAAATAAATTGCAAATTTATTTACATAGTTCATATTTTCTTAATTCCTCTATTTTAATTCACCCTCTTCATAATTTAATTGAAATAAAAAATATAAATAATTTTTTTTATTTTGATTGATTCCCTCTCATTAAATTTGAATTTTAAAATTCAAATTTGTCACATTTCTACATATCTCTCTAACTACCTTCCACCTCACCCTCCAACTCACCATGTGTCACATGAAAATAATAATAATAATTTTCTAAATTAGATATTTAATCTCAACAATTTAACCACCTTCAAGACACATGGCTCCTTCATTCAAATGATTCCTTCTTACACTTGGAAAGATGATTTTACTAAATGGAATGATTGCCTTGTTTTCTCCATTCTTCTCATTCTTCACTATCGATTTCTCTAGATCAAATCTCAATCATTCATGGCTTCCAACTCACACAATTCCTTGGGAAAATCTATAAATTGAGGCCCATTTACAGATTTTTTCATAGGGATCATTTACATAACATCACTCTATAGGAATTCATCAAAGTTTTGAAAGCTTAGTTTGCATTTTCCATTTAGCATTTTAGAATAGTTTATCAATTTTCTTTGAATCATGGCTGCTTTAGATATTTACTAGTTTAATTCAGCACGTACAATCATTTCCATCTCATTATCATTAGTTTAATTCTACATTTTTTTACTTTCATACCATTTGTATATAGCATTCCATTTCACCATGTCATTTTATCATTCCATCCAACTAAATCATTTAATCATGTAGATGTAGAATTAGATTTTTCATCATAGATAAATAGGCTACTCATCTCTTAGATGACATCTTAGTGATTTGTGAAGGAATAAGATTTGAGAGTATAAATTTCCAAGACATTTGAGATTAGAGGAAGATGAGAAGTTTTTAAGGAATTATGTTGTTGAATTGTTGGAGATTAATTTGCCTGATGCAATTGTAATTAAATTAGTTTATTGGTTAACAAAAATAAAAGCTTAATTTTATTTTTCACGTGGTGTGTAGATGAGTAAAAATTGTTACTTCAATTCTTACATGAACATTATTTAATTTTAGTTACCATATTATTCATTAGAATAATAAAGAAATTATTTTACTCTTATGATGATCTAGTACATTGAATAAATGGTAAGGAAAAGAAAAGGAGAAAACCTATTCAAAAATTATTTGAAGAATTAATAATTGAATATCGAAATTTATATTTTAATATAATGAGTTCAAATAGAATAGAGTTTTGCATTATGGAGATAAACAATCACTGGTGTTAATAAGTTTCATGTATGGGAAATATAAACCTATATTGTACGGAAAGCCAATATTGAAGTAACAATCATTTTGTAGTACCCCTCCATTTTGCTTGTCATTTCTATTAGCATGTTTTTACATTGACAGAATTTGGTACCTTGTTTTGTATATTTTGATCGCTGACTTTTGAGCGACAGTGGATTCATTTTGTGATATGTTAAACACTGTATGGTGATAATTAATTTCTAACATGCTTTGTAATATCATAGATATTTCCTTCAGATGTCATTGTTATATATATGTTTATGGTAGATTAACTGTTATTTAATTTGTCAGTCTGATGTGACGTGTATTGGTGTGGACAACGGAGTTGCATCACTCACTTGCGAGTGCCCTGTGATTTCTGTGATTTTCTCTGCATGGTGTGTTTGTACAATGGATTATATATATGTGCATGTTATTTGGTTGGTTGCAGGATTGCAGGTACATGACACTGACTCCACCTAGTTACTCAGGTCTGAGCATGTCAAGACTCAATGAAAATGTTGATTGGGAGGTAGTAACATGGTTTATCCTAGTCTAGTCTTAAACCCAGTCACAATATATCGTCAATTTTAGTTTGGAGTCTTTGGTTGTCTTCTAAATGCCTGATTGGATTAATTATTTTGAAAGAACTTTTTTGTTAATTTTATGATAGTTTATTATTCTTTAATTTATTGTTGATTTTAATTAAATTAATTAATTAATTAAATTAAAGTTACCTTTATTGTGTTAATAGATTTAAATTTTTAATTAATTGTTATGTGGGAAATGGTATTTTTATTGTTAAATAAATAAAATAAATAAAGAAAAGGGAAATTGCATTTTTAAAGTTTGAATTCTTTAAATTTAGAAATGCATTCAAATTTTGATAAGGAGGAAATAAAAGATTGTCGTGAGGTTGTTGAAAGATATTTTTTTCTTCTCGACATGTGTGCCAGTGGAATTAATTGCTTCTTGTTGGGAATTTTCTCAAATGTTATCTGGGATTTGGGGAAAAGAGATGTTTACTTCTTCATGGGAAATTAAAAGAAGAGGGTTCTGTTAAAAATTGTTTTTGGGAAAAATTCGTGATTGCCTTTGTGAATTCTTGTATATTTCTGGAAGATCTTTGGTTGAGATTTTGGCATATTTTGGGATTTTGTGTTTGGGAAGGGCTTTGGAAGCTATAGGAAAAGCTACTCTTCACCTGCCATGTTCTACAAGCTATAGAGAAACATGTATTTTTCTATTTAAATTAATTTGTCTCATTTTGAAAGATTGCCTGTTTAAGAGTTAGTTTTGTGCAAATTTGTTAAATTATGAATTTAGAAGTTTGCAGAGTAAACTATTGTGTTTTGTGACTTATGTATTCTTCTCGGCAAATTAGTCTATAGAGGATTTATTATTTCATTGTTAAAAGCATCCTGTAGGAAATAGTTGAATTAAAAATTTGTGAAGGGAAATAATTTATTTGGGAAATGAAACTGAAACCTCTTGTTGCAGAAAATTTTTGTGCGTATTGTTAAATCCTTCAACCTCCCATTGAAACCCTATTGAAAATCTATTCCAATGTAAAACTCTATAGAATTTTCTAAATTTCCCCATAAGAAAACCCTGTTGAATTTGTATATATATATTATACATTTATACATTCATATATAAATTAGATTGTAAAAGTTTTGTATTCAATATATGGATATTTCTTTTGAAGTCGCTATACACTCGAGATTTGGATTTGGGGATTTTATTTAAAAATAAACAGAACTAAATAAAATTCGTCGTCATTTTATTTTGAATGAAATTTATTCTAAAGAAAATACATATAAAATTTTTATTTAGAGCCACAATATTGGGCAGGGCTACCCATGGCTGACCCCGTAGGGGGATAGCAGTGAGGGTCGAGCCCAGCACCACCCTCATGGGTAGCACTTGGCTCAGCCGCCCACGACCTAGCCCTATGGGGAGGGCTGCAAAGGCAGCTCCACCCATGATCGTCATGGCTATGATGCCACGGTAGAGTAGGGGTTGTGTAAACAGCCAGCGAAACCCTAATCGAATGCTTAATGTTTAAAACATATTTCATTTTTTTTTAATATAAAATTTAAATTGTTAATATATATATGTATATATATATATGTATATATACATATGTATATATATATGTAAATATATATGTATATATCTGTATATATATATACATATATACATATATATATACATATATATATATATATATATATATTTTCGTTTCAGGAAATAAAACATTTAAATGTAAATGAAGAGGAAATTATATTGATTTATTGTAATAAGGAGTTGAATTTTTAAGCATGATTGTGGAAATTGGGAATTATAAAATTAGTTCTATTTTACTATTGCACATTGAATCATGTTTATTTTGAGTAGCTGCAAAAGATGAGTGATTTTAATGACTAGATTTAGTAAATCCGAATAGGAGATGTTTATTTTTCCTGATTTGACTTAAATTGTGTTTCTTTTATTGGGAAAATTGGGAATGTTTTAGATGTACAAGTCTTCCAGACAAGTTGTATAACATGGGAGTTGTGATTTTTTAAGTAGAATTCTTGTGTTGACTAAGGTTGTGTACATGGTTTTGCATGGTGTTTAGACACCTAGTTTTATGAACATAGACTTGATGTTCGTTATGAAAAGTGTAGAATTATATGATGATTATTGTGCACTTTGTTTACTTTAGTTAGCGAAACTTAGATTCCTTATGTTATTTTTAGGGGAGTGGCTCGGTGTGAGGGCCGAAACACAAAGTGGTGCTAGGATAACTTACAAAGAGTTAGTAAGTCAGTGGAAACTAAAACAAAACATTAGTTAGCTTAAAATCTTTAATTAGATTAATATGCCTTGCTTATAGACTCAAGAGCTAGTTCAGTCTTGAGATTAAGTTGAGAAGGCCTAGAATGGAAAATCGATATGTTGTTACTTTAAAAGATATTTGATTCCGCAATAGTTTGCATGTGGGGTCAGGTTTCGTAAGAGGTTACAATGGTAACCCAAGTTGGGGGCCGAAACTTAGGAAGAAACACTAGGGTAACCTATGCAACATTGTGATGACACTCCACCTAAAATAACATTGACCTTGTGAGCTTAGTATATTTGATTATCCTAAATCTTGAAGCAATGTAACTGTCAGTTAAGTATGTACTTGTGTCTAGGGTTAGTAGATTGTGTCTAGGGAACCTTATTACTATCTCCTAGCATGAGGGGTGGACCTATGGGTACCACATGGTTGGGTGGAATGTGCACACCTTACTCTGTTGGGTCCCTAGTTTATGATCATGGCAATGAGAGTTTCCTGGATGGAGAGCTCATACTTGGATATATTTTTACTTCCTTTATTGTATCATTGGAAATCTTGTATTTGAAACATCCCTCAATTGTTATGAGGTGAACATTTGTAAAATGTAATTGTAAACTATTATTTGATCTACCTCATTTGAAGAATGAGTATTGTAATGTTATTTCAAATGCAATGTAAGAATCTTATTTGTACTTTATACTATCATGAATGGAATTCAAATGTTGAGCAATGTTTACTTTTAAGTTTATCATAATTAAATACATGCAATGCTAAATACTAAAGTCGTCTATGGAATCTCAAGTAGTATTACGTCACGTAACTTAGTGAATGTATGCAACTAATTAAAGTTAATATTAACACTTTAAAAAAATAAATTATTTCACTTTCGTAGACAATTGCAACATTCCTTAGGTTATAAGAAGGGGCATTACAGATTGCTATCAGAGCCAAGATTCTAACATTGGATGCTCTGGGTAATCGTGAGCCTAGTAGGTTGACCTAGTACATAGTGTCACTATATGTTATCCTTGGTTGATTAGTATCTGAGACTCGTTATTGTTTATGTGTAGGATCATGCCTAGGTGACATGGTAGAGGTCATGGTAGAGGTCGAGGTGGAGGCTGAGGGCTAGTCCCTTAGGTTACTCCCCCTCTGAGCCCTCATCAGAGTGACCAGGCAGAGTAGTTGGATCAGAGGAATGAGGGACAGATTCCTGAATATTCAAGAGTAGAGGGTTCATAGTTACACCCTTTATTAGAGGAGGTCCTAGCTCAACTTGGACCTAGATAGGAAGTTGATCAGGAGGTAGTTAGAAAGCATGATAGATCTCCAAGGAGAGTAGATGATACAATGCATTAGGATGCTATTATTGTAGGACACATGCGAGATTTTTTGAGGGCATGCCCTCCTACTTTTGATGGTATAGGAGGTGGTTTAGAGGAAAAGACCTGGCTATTGGACTTGGGTAGATGTTTCGCTATGCACCCATATGGTAGCAATACCTAAGTGAGATGCGCTATCATGCATATGAGAGGATTCACCTCTACTTGGTGGCACTTGGAGGAGTAGAAGCTCCACTTAGATATTGGGTCAATGTCTTGGGAGATGTTCCTAGAGAGGTTTAGAGCATGGTTCCTATTAGAACACTGGAGGCAATGATGGGCTAATGAGTTTCATAATTTACATCAGTTGGCTCTATCTATTGAGCAATATGAACGTAGATTCTATGAACTCAAGCAGTATGCAGGTGTTGGTGATGATGAGTCTATGTTGGTTCAGCACTTCATCAAGGGCTTAAACACCCGCATTAGTGGTGGAGTCAAAGTCTTTGAGCCAAAGACTATGGAAGTTGTTGTGGAGAAGCCTCGTATAGTGGAAGAAAATCTTGTTATGGCGTTAGGTGGTCACACAGGAGTACATATAGGTAGTACTCCTATAGTAGGTTTTAGTCCATGGGGTGGACAGGTGCAGACAGGGGGTTCCTCTAGGAACCAACAAACACCCTCTAAGGGTGGGCAGTAGTAGCAGCAACATACACCTCAAAAGAATAATAATCCACAACCACAGCAAGGTAATAGTCCACAGTCCGGAAAGAACCGCAACTGGTGGTGCAACGAGCGCAATAGACAGGATCAGCCTACTCAGAGTGCTCAGTCTACTGTCAGTAGAGGTAGTTTCCAGCAATACAATGCACCTTTGGGTGGCAGAGGATTTGGTAGAGGCATTGGTTGTTACTCATGTGGTCAGCAGGGACACATTGCTAGGCAGTGTCCAATGAGAGGTTCTTCAGGTTTTGGGCCTTGACCTATAGTTTCAAAGCCTAAAGTGGGTGATGCATGACGATCACATATAGCTTATGTTGTGGTTAATGACCACCAAGCTAATCACTAGAACACATTGGTTGAGACTTTAGGTAAGTTACATGGTGTTAGTGTTTCCATTCTTTTTGATTCCAGAGCTACCAACTCCTTTATTTCACCTACCATAGTTGAGCAATGTGGTCTTGTGGAGGTAAAGAAAGGTGATAAGTGGTAGGTAGAATTCACCTCTAGGGTGAAAGTAGTAGTAGAGAACCTTGTACATAATTATGAACTTAAAATTGGTATGTTAACTACCTTAGTGGATCTACATGTTACACCTTTAGGATCGTATGACATAGTTTTAGGTATGGATTGGTTAGCATCTCATCATGCTGTGGTTGACTGTCGAGTTAAGACAATTAGTTGCATTAATGAGATAGGTGTGAAAGTGGAAATCATAGGTGTTCAAAGACCCATCTCTTTGTGGATGATATCTGCTATGCAATTAAAGAGATGTCTTTGTCAGGGTTGTCAACTGTTTGCTACAACAGTTACTGATTTGGAAGAAGGTGAGAGTCGAGAGATATCTCTTCATGATCATCCTATTCTTAGGGAATTTGCTGACGTGTTTCCTGATGATATACCTAGAATGCCACCAAAGAGAGATATTGACTTTAGAGTTGACTTAGTTCTTGGAGCTGAGCCTATATCACGAGCTCCATATAGAATGACTACTCAGGAGTTAGAGGAGCTTCGTATCTAGTTACAGGAACTTTTAGAAAAAGGATTTATCCATTCGAGTGTTTCTCCATGGGGATTACCTATCATCTTCATAAAGAATAAGGATGTGTCACTTAGACTCTGCATTGACTATCGTCAATTGAACAAGGTTACGATTAAGAATTGTTATCCTTTGCCTAGAATAGATGATCTTTTCGATCAGATGAAGGGAGCTAATGTTTTCTATAAAATTGATTTGAAATCTGGTTACCATCAATTGCAAATTGCTGATGTAGACATTCATAAAACTACATTTTGAACTCGTTATGGGCACTACGAATTCACAGTAGTACCGTTTGGGTTAACGAATGGACCATCAGTATTTATGAGTTTAATGAATGGTTTTTTTCGTACATACCTTGATCACTTTGTCCTTGTATTTTTTGATGATATTTTGATCTATTCAAGAAATATGAAGGAGCGTGAAGAGCACTTGAGACAGGTATTGCAATGTTTAAGGGAAAATCAATTGTATGTGAACTTGAAGAAGTGTGACTTCTTTCAAATTGAGGTAAAAAACCTTGGACATGTGATTTCTGGAAAGGTATTGTTGTGGATCCTTCAAAGATTCAAGCTATTGTAGATTGTCCTGTGCCTACTAATGTAGGTGAAGTACATAGTTTCATGGGTCTAGCTAGTTATTATAGGCAGTTTGTTCAGGGCTTTTCTAGAATTGGTCATCCTATTACTTCTCTTCAGAGAAAAGGGAAGAAGTTTGTTTGGACAGAGCAGTGTCAGTTGACTTTTGAGTCACTTAAAGAAATGTTGACTAATGTGCCTATATTGATTGTTCCTGATCCTACTAAGGATTTTGTAGTTTGCACTGATGCATCCTTAGAGGGTTTCGGAGCAGTTCTAATGCAAGATGGGCGTGTGATTGCTTATGAGTCTCGCAAACTCAAGGATCACGAATTAAATTATCCCACTCATGATTTAGAACTTGCTGCAGTTGTGGATGCATTAGTTCGATGGAGGCATTTCTTATTGGGTCACCATTTTGAACTTCACACTAATCATCGTAGTCTACAATACATTTTTACGCAACCTAACTTGAATGCTAGATAGAGATGGTGGATGGAGTTCTTGTGTGAATATGAATTTGAAGTGAAATATGTTCAAGGAAAAGAGAACATAGTAGCTGACGCTCTTTGTCATCATCGACATGAGATTACTACTACTACTCTTGAAGTAGATTTGAGAGGTCAAATATTAGCAACACTTCCTACTGATAGATTGTGTCATGAAGTAAAGTCAAAGATTGAATCTGGTAGACCTTTAGAAGGTCGATTTGCAGGGTATATCCTTGAACCAGATGGTATATTACGACATTTAGGTCGTATCTATGTACCACATTTTGAGGGTCTTCATACATTAATTATGACTGAAGCACATCGAGCTTCATACTCAGCTCATCCAGGTGTTAAGAAAGTGCATGTAGATCTTTGGCAATTGTATTTCTGGCCTGGTATGAAACGTGATATTGCTGACTATGTATCGAGATGTCTTGAATGCCAATGAGTTAAAGCTGAGCATCAACATCCTGCTAGATTATTACAGCCACATCTCATTCCTAAATGGAAATGGGATATTATATATGTTGACTTTATTGTTGGGTTACCTACGTCGTCACATCGACATGATGCCATTATGGTAACTGTTGATAGATTTACTAAGGTAGCTCATTTTTTTCCAGTACGATCATCATATAATGCTTCATCCGTAGCTAGGATATTTATGGAGGACATAGTTAGATTGCATGGGATTCCTCATAGGATTATTTCTGATAGAGATCTTGTATTTACATCAACCCTATGGACTTCATTACAACATGCTCTAGGTACATAGTTGAACTTTAGTTTAGCATATCATCCTCAAACCGATGGACAAACGAAGAGAGTTAATCAAATATTAGAGGATATGCTTAGAATGTACGTAATGGACCAAGAATCACGTTGGGAGGATTATTTTTACTTAGTAGAATTTGCTTACGATAACGGATATCAGAGTTCCATAGGTATGCCATCATTTCAGGTATTATGCGGTTGTCCTTGTCGAACTCCATTGAGTTGGGATCAACTTGAGGATAGAGTGTTACTTGGTCCCGAGATGCTTCGAGACATGGAGCAATAGGTTGACCGTATTAGAGAAGATTTGATAGAAGCACAAGATAGGAAAAAGAAGTATGTCGATGCGCATAGAATAGACTGACAGTTTGTAGTTGATGATAGAGTGTTTCTTCGAGTGTGACCGCGAAAGAGTCCAATTCGTTATGGAAAAGGCTCTAAGCTTGCACCTCGTTTCGTTGGGCCATTTGAGATCCTAGAGAGGATTGGTCCTATGGCGTATCAACTCACCTTACCACCCAGTTTGTCACATATTCATGATGTTTTTCATGTATCAGCTCTTAGACCATATCATCCCAACATTTCTCATGTACTTGATTGGAATGCATTACAGGTAGAGGACGAGGAGCTGGCTTTGGAGCCTATGGCCATTCTACAGTGTCAGACGCTCAGTCTCAGGGGTCGAGACATTGATCAGGTGAGGGTCCAATGGGATCCTAGTCATGAGGCTTCTGCTACTTGGGAGGATGTGACACGCATGAGGGAACTTTATCCCTATCTGTTCACAAGCTTTCAAGAGCAAGCCTAATCCTAGGGGGGAGGATGTAATACCCCTCCATTTTTCTTGTGATTTCTGTTAGCATTTTTTTAATTTGATAGACTTTGGTACCTTGTTTTGTATATTTTGATCGCTGACTTTTGAGCGACAGTGGATTCATTTTGTGAAATGTTAAACATTGTATGGTGATAATTAATTTCTGACATGCTTTGTAATAGCGTAGATATTTCCTTCCAATGTCATTGTTATATATATGTTTATGGTAGATTAACTATTTTTTAATTTGTCAGTCTGATGTGATGTGTATTCGTGTGGAGAACGGAGTTACATCACTCACTTGCGAGTGCCCTATGATTTCTATGATTTTCTCCTCACGTGTTTGTACAAAGGATTATATATATATGCATGTTATTTGGTTGGTTCCAGGATTGCAGGTACATGACACCGACTCCACCTAGTTACTCAGGTCTAAGCGTGTCAAGACTCAATGAAAATGTTGATTGGGAGGTAGTAACATGGTTTATCCTAGTCTAGTCTTAAACCCAGTCACAATATATTGTCAGTTTTAGTTTGGAGTCTTTGGTTGTCTTGTAAGTGCCTAATTGGATTAATTGTTTTGAAATGAAAATTTTGTTGATTTTATGATAGTTTATTATTCTTTAATTTATTGTTGATTTTAATTAAATTAATTAATTAATTAAATTAAAGTTACCGTTATTGTGTGAATAGATTTAAATTTTAAATTAATTGCTATGTGGGAAATGGTATTTTTATTGTTAAATAAATAAAATAAATAAAGAAAAGAGAAACTACATTTTTAAAGTTTAAATTCTTTAAATTTAGAAATGCATTCAATTTTTGATAAGGAAGAAATAAAAGATTGCTGTGAGGTTGTTGAAAGATATTTTTTTCTTCTCGACATGTGTGGCAGTGGAATTAATTGCTTCTTGTTGAGAATTTTCTTGGATGTTATCTAGGATTTGGGGAAAAGAGAAGTTTACTTCTTCATAGGAAATGAAAAGAAGAGGGTTCTATTAAAAATTGTTTTTGGGAAAAATTCATGATTTCCTTTGTGAATTGTTGTATATTTCTGGAAGATCTCTGGTTGAGATTTTGGCATATTCTGGGATTTTGTGTTTGGGAAGGGCTTTGGAAGCTATAGGCAAAGCTACTCTTCACCAGCCAAGTTCTACAAGCTACAGAGAAACAGGTATTTTTCTATTTAAATTAATTTGTCTCATTTTGAAAGATTGCATGTTTAAGAGTTAGTTTTGTGCAAATTTGTTAAATTATGAATTTAAAAGTTTGTAGAGTAAACTATTGTGTTTTGTGACTTCTGTATTCTTCTCGGCAAATTAGTCTATAGAGGATTTATTATTTCCTTGTTAAAAGCTTCATGTAGGAAATACTTGAATTAAAAATTTGTGAAGGGAAATCATTTATTTGGGAAATGAAATTGAAACCTCTTGTTGGAGAAAATTTTTGTGCGTACTGTTAAATCCTTCAACCTCCCATAGAAACCCTGTTGAAAATCTATTCCAATGTAAAACTCTGTAGAATTTTCTAAATTTCCCCATAAGAAAACCCTATTGAATTTGTATAAATATAAATATATATATATATATTTTATACATATATACATTCATATATAAATTAGATTGTAAAATTTTTGTATTCAATACATGGATATTTCTTTTGAAGTCACCGTGTAGGCGAGATTTGGATCTAGGGATTTTATTTAAAAATAAATGGAATTAAATAAAATTCGCCGTCATTTTATTTTGAATGAAATTTATTCTAAAGAAAATACATATAAAATTTTTATTTAGAGCCACAGTATTGGGTGGGGCTACCCACGACCGACCCCGTAGGGGGATGGAAGTGAGGGCCGAGCCCAGTGTCGCCCTCATGGGCAGTGCTTGGCTCAGCTGCCCATAGCCGAGCCCTTTGGGGAGGGCTACAGAGGCAGCTCCACCCATAGCCACCATGGCTGTGATGTCGTAGTAGGGTAGGGGTTGTGTAAACAGCCAACAAAACTCTAATTGAATCCTTAATGTTTAAAACATATTTCAATTTTGTTTAATATAAAATTTAAATTGTTAATATGTATATGTATATATATATATATATATATGTAAATATTTATGTATATATCTGTATATATATATATATATATATATATATATATATATATATATATATATATATATATATATATATATATATATATTTTATAGTTTCAAGAAATAAAACATTTAAATGTAAATGAAGAGGAAATTATATTGATTTATTGTAATAAGGAGTTGAATTTTTAAGTATGATTGTGGAAATTGGGAATTAGAAAATTAGTTCTATTTTATTATTGCACATTGAATCATGTTTATTTTGAGTAGCTACAAAAGATGAGTGATTTTAATGACTGGATTTTGTAAATCTAAATAGGAGATGTTTATTTTTCCTAATTTGACTTAAATTGTGTCTCTATTATTGGGAAAATTGGGAATGTTTTAGATGTACAAGTCTTCCAGACAAGTTGTATAACATGAGATTTGTGATTGTTTAAGTAGAATTCTTGTGTTGACTAAGGTTGTGTACATGGTTTTGCATGGTGTTTAGACACCTGGTTTTATGAACATAGACTTGATGTTTGTTATGAAAAGTGTAGAATTATATGATGATTCTTGTGCACTTTGTTTACTTTAGTTAGGGAAACTTAGATTCCTTGTGTTAGTTTTAGGGGAGTGGCTTTGTGTGAGGGCCGGCACATAAAGTGGTGCCAGGGTAACTTACAAAGTGTTAGTAAGTCAGTGGAAACCAAAACAAAACATTAGTTAGCTTAAAATATTTAATTAGATTAATATGCCTCACTTATAGACTCAAGATCTATTTCAGTCTTGAGATTAAGTTGAGAAGGCCTGGAATGGCAAATCGATATCTTATTACTTTAAAAGATATTCGGTTTTGTAATAGTTTGCATGTGGGGTCAGGTTTCGTAAGAGGTTACCAGGGTAACCCAAGTTGGGGGCCGAAACTTAGGAAAAAACACTAGGGTAACCTATGCAACATTGTGATGACACTCCACCTAAAATAACATTGACCTTGTGAGCTTAGTATATTTGATTATCCTAAATCTAGAAGCAATGTAACTGTCAGTTAAGTATGTACTTGTGTCTAGGGTTAGTAGATTGTGTCTAGGGAACCTTATTACTATCTCCTAGCATGAGGGGTGGACCTATGGGTACCACATGGTTGGGTGGAATGTGCACACCTTACTCTATTGGGTCCCCAGTTTATGATCATGGCAACGAGAGCTTCATGGATGGAGAGCTCATACTTGGATATATTTTTACTTCCTTTATTGTATCATTGGAAATCTTGTATTTGAAACATCCCTCAATTGTTATGAGGTGAACATTTGTAAAATGTAATTGTAAACTATTATTTGATCTACCTCATTTGAAGAATGAGTATTGTAATGTTATTTCAAATGCAATGTAAGAATCTTATTTGTACTTTATACTATCATGAATGGAATTCAAATGTTGAGCAATGTTTACTTTTAAGTTTATCATAATTAAATACATGCAATGCTAAATACTAAAGTCGTCTATGGAATCTCAAGTAGTGTTACATCACGTAACTTAGTGAATGTATGCAACTAATTAAAGTTAATATTAACACTTTTAAAAAATATATATTTCACTTTCCTAGACAATTGCAACATTCCTTAGGTTACAAGATGGGGCATTACACATTCTTACAAAGACTAAAATAAAAAATATTTTAAACTAGTAAAGATAACTAAATCCTTAAATTTAGTTAAAGCTAATAAAAATTGTAAAGAAAATTTTCCCTTAAATGTTCTTTTGGTTTTTGACTCATATTTTTTGGCTTCAGGATGAATCTACTCTTAAAGAAAAGGGTTGTTTTGAAAGAAACACAATGTGTCATGTGGTGGCGACAAATCTTTTGTTTATCATCTTCCTTTCAAGAGAAAGTTGAGCCACATGTCAACTCAACATGAATTTTCTCTAAGGCTATTTTCATAAATTTGAGATTCTCCAACTGCTCAACACATCATCTCTTCAGTTTTGGCAAGTTATGCTTTTAAGGAGTGATCTCTTTGGATGAATTTTGTCGAAGCATGTTGGATCTTTCTTTCTTTTGGATTGGAACCTTCAAGTTAGTGCCATCAATCTATGTGATTGGTTGATCTAATTTTGCTAGGATATTTTATAGGATCTGATTATTTTCAAATTACAATCTTTGCTAAATATCTAAAGGAAATTAATGAGCAGTTGGGAATTAATGAGCAAGGATTCTCATTATCTAATCAAATATCTATGATCAGATTGTGAGCTATCAGATGTAGGAATCTAGTAGTATTTTCTTCTAGAATGTTAGCGGTAGTGTTCCCTTTTTCCAATTCTAAATAGGAGGCAACATATGCAAAAAAGTTCTTTTAGTTTTCCTTAATATTTAGAGATATTTTTAAAATTTGAAATTTTATATAACACTTCTATTCTCTAGCATGTTATATTAGTTTTACTTAAACTATCATCGAATTGGCATGCAACCTTTATTTTTAAGTTGATTTTATATTTAAGTATGATCTTTTTGGAAGAAATATTTGAAACTATGCATGTTATGGCCTTTGTCAATTTCCTTCTTTATGTTCTTTTTGAAGATAAAAACATTGTGTTAAGCTTAATTTGATAGTTTGAGTAGTTGATTTTCATGTTGTAGGCTTCTATGATCTAATGATAACTTTCAAATATTGGATTGTGTAAATTGAACTTCTCAATTTTATTTAAGGGTTGTTTTTCCATATTATGTTGTAAAAAGAGAAAGGGTTTCTAGAATTTCTAGATATTTTTGTTAACCTTTGGAGCTCTTTTAAGCTTGATCGGACCTTAATGAGTGCTTCTTATAGAAATATTTGAAAGATACAATGTAATTTTACTTAGCCATTGTTGCTTGTTCTCTTCCCAAAAATGAAGGGTTGTGGCATTTTGTGTTGATTATATCATTCATAGGAAAATAATCGAAGTTTGAAATTTTGTAAAAGATTTTATGCATCACCATTTTCATGTTTTTTATATTCACATTTACTTCTACCTTTTCTCCAAACTCAATGAAGAGACAACTTTCTATAAAAATTGTGGAGGTATTTAGTGAGGTGCAAATTGGTCCCCTACTCACTAAATTTATTAAGAGGTTGTTAGAGAGCTAGAAGCTTTGATGATCAACAATTCTTTTCTGGCATGCCTAATGGGACCAAATTTTTTTGAATGTATGATTAGAAGCCAAAAATATTTCTAAAATTAGGCAAATGAAAGAAGCTAGAAACTTTAGGCCCAAAATCCAAACAAGAGCATCCTCAGAGGATCATTTCTAGTACTCCTAGAATTACCTACCTTGATATCCAAGAGAAGAAGACTTACAAGTTTTGTATTACCTCCTGTAAGGAGAAATATGCTAAGAAGTGAGAGCCCAAGGTTCAGAGCTTTATATACCCCACATGAAGGCTGAACTTTTCAAATCAGAATACCAATAATACCTGATTCATAGGAATCTATTTTCCATGGCTCATATAGCTACCCCTGCTCCTAGAATTTTTTAAACCTAGGATAGTGGTATTCTGCTACAACCACCTACTCCTCTAAATGTATGGCCTGCTATACCTGTTAGTGCCCTCAAGGCTATTTCAAAATTTTCTAGAGAGGACTTCAAAATTTCCTCTAAACACCTCCAAGATATAGCAAAGCTAGGAAAAGTACATAACATACCAGAGGAAAATTATTGCTCTTAGGTTGTTTTCCACTTAATTCACAGGAAAAGCTCAAGATTGGTATCGATCCCTAGCTTTAAGTTCTATCTACTCTTGGGATCAACTTAGAGAGGGTTTGTTCAAATTCTTCTTAGAAAAGGGAGATTTCTCCCCATTGCTACATCAGTTTATAACCATCAAAAGATCCCTACAAGAGGCCATGAATGGCTTCAATACCCAGTTTCACAAAACCTAGTAAAGAATCCCTGTAACTACCTAACCTCTAGTAGTGATGGCATTTATGTTTTAATTGAAGGATTTCAATTAAGACATCGTGTTCATAGAAACCTCTATTAGAGGAGATTTCTTACTCGACACATATGATTTGGTTGTGCATGCAGAGAATAGTTTTATCAATATTGGGAATCTTCCACCATGACCACCAATGCACATATTCAAAAAATTATTTGATGGTCCTTGGGAAGAAATTACTCCAAACAACTTCACTCTACAAGCAACAACATTGGTTGTGCCACAATCCATGTACATGTATCTCACTACACAACCAAGTAGGTCTAGCTCCACCTCACTAGCAATAGAAATCAATGATATGAAGAGTCTCATGAGATCTTTTGCTAATGAGTTAGTCCTCATCAAACGGTTGCAAGTAGCAGCTCTAAGGTAGGAAACTCAGACCTATCAAGGTGGAAGGCCATCTTATCCAAAAAACATGTACTAAGGACACTAAAAATTAGGAGGTTAGCAAATGATATCTACCAACTAGATAGTCCTGGTTACTATGCCACTTTACGCTATCAAGAGCAGTCCAAGCAAGCATCTTGTATCGAGCCAAAAAAAATTAGTGGAAGAATAAAACATATGGTTCTTCCTACGTAATGATATTCACATGCCCCTAAATTGACTAAGGGGAAATCTAAAATAGAACAAAGAAACAAGGGCATGCTCTCAAATGAGGAAGAATATTAGTCTCCTAAAATGGAAAATGCCTACTTTAAAGAACAAATTCAAGGAATTTATTTAGAAGAAGAGTTAGATATTGCACTAGAACAAGTGTTATTTTCATAGTGATTAGTTGAAAGAAGGATAATTTATGGTTTTTGACACTGAAAATTACTTTTGTCCAACTAGCATGCAAGTATTCCCTTGAGATCTCAACCCAAGAGTGGAATCAAGGTAAGAGATCTACTAACATTCAAGGATTCCCTAGAGATCTCACCCCAAGTGTGGAATAGAGGCATGAAATCTAACAAGAGGGTATCTTAAGATACAATTTTAGATTACAAGAGGGATTCACCACCATGTCTAAACTTGGAAAGGATAATGAAATGCAATCTGATGCAACACTAAACCCTAGTTTGATGAAATGACATACAAAATGACTTAGAAAAGTAAACAAAATAACTCAAAAAATACAAAATAGAAAGTGTGCACCTAGAGACTTATAGAGGATTGAATGAAGAATATAAATGTTATTGATCCTAAATTTTTAGCCTATTGGGACTCATTCATCATTTTGGATGAATTAGTCCATATTTTGGATTTCTACATGAGAGCAAGTTTCAAGAAAATGGGTATCCAAATCTACAAATATATTTGAAAAAAACCTATAGTGGGACTCATTAACCACTTGTGGTCAATGAGTCCAATTTGTCTTTTCTAAAAATTCCAAGTTCTAATCTACACCTCTCAATCTACTCTTTTTTCTTCTCTAGGTTGTCAAATTCGAAACTCTAATTTCAAGGTTGTAGATGATCTATTAGTGAAGATCTTGACCTTACAAATGGGGAGAAAAATTCAATAATCTTGAAACCTAATATTCAATGATATTTATCTTCAAAGAATCCTTGATCCACAATAACACAAAGAGAGAGAGAGAGTAAAAGAGTTGATTGTTATGGAATAGTGGTTTTCCTTGGTCATTCCTATTTTAGGTAATTAAACTGAAGGATCAAATAAGATAATGAAGCATGAACATGAATTAATTCAATTACAAAATTTCCATGATGATGGATCTTGAATTGTTGCAAGAATTGATGAAGTATCTATCCTTGAATGCCTTGGAAATTATTGTGAAAGCTATCTTGATGACCTTGTGATGACTTGAAATGCTTAACTCTTGAATTCTTGACTTGATGAAATGAATTCATATGTTTCCTTTTATTAAATGAGGATTTCAAAGATTTCTTATATAGGAAATCCACTCAAATGGTCGTTATTTTGATTCCCAAGTTTGACATGGAAGAAATTTGAACTTAAAAGCCTCTTTTTTCTTTCTCAAACCTAAAAATAGTTAAAATAGGACTCATTCACCATACTAGGTGAATGAGTCCCACCTACATAGGACTCATTTTCCCAAGGTGGGGAATGGGTCCCACAGGGGCCATTTCTCTTGCTAAAATGTTAGGGAGTGAAGAAATTAAGTTGATATGCTGATCTAGTCAGGTTTTTGGTTAAAATAGGCATTGGGGTGCATAATATGGGGTCATAAGGGCATATTAATGATGATATTAAGGTTATAAATTCCATAAGGCAAAAAATCCAATGTGAAATTATGTACATAAATACACTTTACAACACTAAATTAAGGAAAAATTAGGTCTATTTAGCTTAGGAGGGCCCTAAATCCCATGTTAATGTGAAGAACACATTACAACACTAGATTAGGTTTGCTTGATTTAAAATCCCCCTAAATTTAATGTGAAGATGTAAATAAATACATTTTCCAACATTAAATTATGGAAAATTTAAGTTAATTAGCTTTAAAAGGGTCCAACACCTAATATAGATGTGTAAAACACCTCACACTACTAGGTCAAGATGACATAAAGTACAAGTTATCATGAATTTTTCCCATATCAAGTGTGAAAATGTGAAGGGATACATTTTTCTACACTACATTTATCCCCCACTTTAGTGAGAGGATGAACTTGCTTAAAACACAAAATAAAGTAGACATTGAAGAGGGGTCTAATCATACAATGCAAACGGTCTAGGATAAGAAATATCAAGGAATTGGTTGAACCCCTAGGATCCAAGATCCTAAGGAAAACTGAAATAAGCACAAAAGAACACACACAAGGTGTATGATATGTAGCAAAAGAAGATGCACAAACATGTAATGTCAATAAATAAAGAAAAGAAAAATGAGTCATAACAATGAAGCGGATCAAATATGTGCTCACTCTAGGGCCATAGAACATCAAGTCATCCATGGGGTGAGTTGTCCCAAATAAGTGGTTTAGTGAGAAAGTCATGCCATTGTGTCAGCTTCCCACCATATGATGAAATTCATGATAGTGTGTAAGCTTCCCATCATACTAGCGTATGTGCAGGATCATCATGGAAAAAATAGGCCCTTAAGTGGTAAAAAATTTAGAAAAATTAGTGTTAGGCAACTTGAAGTAAAAATTTGAATAAGTTATCTATATTATTTCAAAAATATGTAAGAATAGAATATGTAGAAAGTTGAATGTAGTTTCTAAACTACTAGGTTTATTTAAAAATAAATAAAATATATTTGGTGAAAATTTGAAATTTCAATGTAGTAGTACTTAAATTTCAGGGATAAAATAAGTAGGTGTTTGTCTAACGACCCTAACCATAATAAAATGATAATATTTTTTTATAATATTTTATATATAAGTAGATGATTCATGTTTGGATGTGATGCATATTTTTTTGTAATTATTTTCCAAGTAAATAATTAATTATGATTTTTTTATTACAACTTTTAAAAAATATAAAAACTCGTATGTCTGACCCCCTTAACTTGATCAAAAATTCTCGAAATTTATTTTTTATTTTTTGAATCCTATATTATGTGAAGCATAGAATGTGACACATGTTTTGGATTCAAAAAATTTGATACCGTTTGAAAGTTATAGATGTTTTTCAAGTAGCCTATCGATCATGACTTTAGTTGTAATTCTAATAGAAAATGAATAATAATTATTTATTAAATTCAAATTAAAGCATAATTTATATTGGTTGAAAGTTGAGAATCTCCTAAAAACCCTTTCGTTTCATCAATTTTGGGTAAAAAAAAAAGGTCGTCAGCCACATACCCTACAAATACCCATAATATTGCCACTTTTTGGCCCATCATGATCTTGCACATACCCACTAATTATACCAAAGTTATCCTCCTAATAAATTTGATACAGTACCACAATGAAAATGCTTTTATATATCATGTAAAAAATTTGTTAAAGGGGATTTTACTTTGTTCATGTAATGGTCTTCCTCGTAGGGAGCATTGTGCCCAATGTCTCCAAGATAAGAGAACTCAAAAGTGTTAGATCATCACCCATGGGATGCATCATTTGCACCATTCCATGTCAATAGAGCATACACTCTTGAACAACATCAAATCCAATGAAACCACCAAGAATAGGACACATTCACAAGACAAAAGTAAAATTGCAGAATGAAATTTTCAAAAAGATGTCATCTATGTTTGCTCCCACTTTAATGTAGTTAATGATAAATGCTAACATAAAAGAAGACATGAGAGCCAACTTGGAAATCCCTATGACAAGTCATATATCTCCAAATTGAACTATATCATGAATAAGTATGTCACATGCAATAAAATTTAAGGCATGTTATCCACATCCCAAGCTTTCTCTTATATATACATGAAAGGAAATCAACTAGCCAATAGAGACAATGACAAGTGACATACAAGGATAAGGCTTCCTAACCCTCTTTCCTGCACATGGCATAGGATAAGGGTGAGCCCATAATTGATGATGCTATGTTTCTCCTTGCAAAAAGGGATAGTCTTGTGATGAATGTAAAGCATGCAATAGTGAGTATGCTATGATCCTACAACTATTACATGGAAAGGAGAAACAAATAATGGTATTTATTATGATGAGTAAACAAGATATCAACTTGACACATATTTAGTGAGATATCTATCAGTTTTAGATGCATAAAAGTTAAAGTTGTCTTGGAAGAATCTTTTGTGATAATATTGACATTGAATGAAGGAATTTTTTTTGAGGAAAAATAAGCAAGATCATTAGTCATTTCTTATGTTGTAGGATTTTTAGGTACATGGATACCTTTTTCAATAGCATCACATCCTTCCCAAGTTGCTTCATAAGTTCCTCATAGGGAGCCTTGTGCCCAATGTCTCCAAGATAGGACAACTCAAAAGTGTTAGATTGTCACCCATGGGATGCCTCATTTGCACCATTCCATGTCAATAGATCATAAACTCTTGAACAACATCAAATCCAATGAAACCACCAAGAATAGGACACATTCACAAGACAAAAGTAAAATTGTAGAATGAAATTTTCCAAAAGATGTCATCTATGTATGCTCCCACTTTAATGTAGTTGATGATAAATGCTAACATAAAAGAAGACATGAGAGCCAACTTGGAAATCCCTATGCGAAGTCATATATCTCCAAATTGAACTATATCATGAATAAGTATGTCACATGCAATCCAATTTAAGGCATGTTATCCAAATCCCAAGCTTTCTCTTATATATACATGAAAGGCAATCAAATAGCCAATAGAGAAAATGGCAAGTGACTTACAAGGATAAGGCTTCCTAACCATCTTGCCTCCACATGGAGTAGGATAAGGGTGAGCCCATAATTGATGATGATACATTTCTCCTTGCAAAAAGGGATAACCTTGTGATGACTATAAAACATGCAATAGTGAGTATGCTATGATCCTACAACTATTACATGGAAAGGAGAAACAAATAATGTTATTTATTATGATGAGTAAACAAGGTATCAACTTGACACATATTTAATGAGATATCTATCAGTTTTAGATCCATAAAAGTTAAAGTTGTCTTGGAAGAATCTTTTGTGATAATATTGACATTGAATGAAGGATTTTTTTTTGAGGAGAAATAACCAAGATCATTAGTCATTTCTTGTGTTGTAGGATTTTTAGGTACATGGATACCTTTTTCAATAGCATCACATCCTTCCCAAGTTGCTTCATAAGTTCAAAACCTCTTCCATAAATATTTTTCACTTCTTTTAGATTTGGTGGTTGTTGAACTTCATCAAATTATGTCTCGTATGTTGTCATTTCTTCTAAAGTATTTGAAGTGAATGTTTTTGAATTTTTTATTGCCATTACTAGTTTCTCTTTTCCAATAGCTTTTTGGCTTCTTCAAATTTCTTTTGTTTTCCTATCTCTTGAATGGGTTCAACATGTGTGGTTGATGTTAAGGGATATCTAATTTGCATAATGTCAAAAGCCTTGTCTATAGGATCATGATCTCTTAGTGAATACGAGTCTAATTTCACTTCATCATCTTCATCTAAGGAAACCATATAATATAGTTTGAAAGAAGTTTTCTAGGTTTTCATTTATCACACCATGGTACCTTCCCTAGTAGGAGAGTTTGTAGAAGTAGAAACTAAATTTTCTTGGCATTCAAAGGTTGATTCTTCAAAAATGACTTCATTGCAAGTAAGGGAATGATCCAAGGTTGGATTTTCTTGCTTGTCAATGATGGTTTTTTCTTGTTGAATAATATTTTCCTTATGATTCTCATCGATGGGATCTTGTAACACCATCATATCTTCTTCATCAATAGTGGAGATAATAGGAGGGGGAAATTTTATTATTGTGGTTGTTTATGATTTCATTCTTTTTTTGTAAGGCTACATTCTCTTTTGCCATAGTTTCTACCCTAGTAGGAGGGCTTTCATGAAAGTGACAAACAATAGGTTCATCACATTTCATATTTATATTTGGAAAAGTAGCTTCATGGTATATAGGAGAGGAATAAAGAGAAGGATAACTATGAGCTTCATGGTTACCAATGATTGGATCATCTCGTTCGAATAGATCTTTCCAATTTTTTTTCATAATTGTTCACGATTATATCCTTATTCACTAAAGAATTTGCACAAATAGGGGAGGTTTTGGGAGATGAATGAGGAGTAGGTAAAGTAGTGGCTATGATATCAACTTCATGTGTGATAATATATTTCCAATGGGGGAGACAAAGAATACTTTCATGATTCTCAATGATTGTATCTCCTATCACCAAGATACCTTTGTCACTAATAGGAGAACTATTGGGAGAAGAACAATTATGATTTTCATCATTGTCAATGTTTGCATCTTCTTGTGTCAAACCTCTAGTGGATGATCTAGGAGAGATGACTTCATCAATGGTTTCATCCAACATGTCAAAGTAATCACTACTAAAGGTCTTGAATGATATGCTTTCTCTACGGTTAACCATTTTTTGTTCATTTCTTTTGATGTTTTTCCTTTTTTTGTTTTTGTTTTCTAATGAATATTGAATGTAATCCAATCTCAATGAACTATGAACTAATACTACAAATGAAAAGTGCAAAAATATAATTCTATTCACAATTGGAATGAATGTAAATTAAGCTAATTGTAATGATTGGAATGTAACAAAAAGTAGGAAAAATGAAAGAAAAAAGCAATAACAATAAACAAAAGCTTTAAAACAAGAAATTTAACTCGGTAAAATATAGTTCAAAACATGCAAAGGGACTAGTTCACATGAGGTGGTGAATGATTCCTAGTAGGTATTTTTGTCAGAATTTTCTAAACTTTTTAGTTGATTTTTGTGTTTTCTATGTTGTATGATCTAGATCTGAGATACAAATTATGTAGATTTTCAATGATTTTTAATGAAATTTGATGAAAAATGCAAGCTATATGAGCTTTGACTAATGAAAAAATTTGAAACCATAGAATACAAATTAATTAATGTAAACCCTAGTGCAAAGTTAATGCAAGTTAAATCTAGGATAATGATGGACTCCAAATTAGAAAGGAAGGTATTCTAAATGCAGGTTCACCACAATGATTAGTTGAAAAATGGATGCTCTATTGTTTTAGACATAGAACATCACTTTTATCCAAATAACATTCAAAGATTCCTTTGATATCTCAAACCAAGAGTGGAATCAAGGTAAGAGATGTACTAACATTCAACGATTCCCAAGAGATCCATCCCAAGAGTGGAATAAAGGTAAGAGATATGACAATAGGATATCTTAAGAAATGATTTCAAATTACAAGAGGGGTTCACCACCAATTCTAAACATGGAAAAGAAAATGAAATGAAATATGCAACACTAAACCCTAGTTTGATGCAATGACCTACAAAATAACTTTTTAAAAGTAAACAAAATAACACAAAAAACTATAAAATAGAAAGTTTGCACCTCAAAAATTTTACAGGCTTGAATGAAGATTGGAAATCTTTTTGATCCTAAGATTTTTTCCTATTAGGACTCATTATCTATTTTAGGTGTATCAGTCATAGTTTTGCATTTCTCCAACGAAGCAAATTTTAGGCAAATGGGTATCCAAATCCATAAATATCTCTAAAAAACACCTATAGTGGGACTCATTCACCACTTGTGGAAAATGAGTCTAGTTTGGCTTTTCTAGAAATTCAAAGTACTAATTTACATCTCTTAGTCTACTCTTTCTACTTCTTCGGGTTCCCAAATCTGAAACTCTAATATTCTAGCTATAGATGACCTTTTAGTGAATATTTTGACCTTTCAAATGGGGAGACAACTCTAACAAGCTTGCAACCTAACCTTCAATGATCTTATGACCAATCACTTCCACCTCCACCACCATATTACAAAAAATTTCCCTATGATCAATCGAATTCAATAGGTCCTCTACCATCATTTCCAATCATTAAAGAATGGAAAGACATGAAATCCACCCTAAAAGAATTCTAGGTTGGCACATTAAAGAAATCCTTCAAGTTTGAGTGAATTTTTGCTTATCTATTTTATTCGTAGAATTACACAACCTCTTTCCTAAAACACTTTAAAATTCCTAAATTTTACACATATAAGGGAAAGGGAGATCCTTGAGACCACCTACATGAGTTCTACATGCATTTTTAGGAGGTTTATACAATGATAACTACCTCATTTTACTATTCCCTTGAAGCTTAATAGGACAAGCTCTAGATTGGTTCTTGCAGCTTCCATGAGGATTAATCTCCACCTTTGTTGATTTATCAAAGAATTTTTTCACACACTTCTCTTTCAATATAGAAAATGAAATTGACACCATGGGTCTTTTGAAGGATAAAAAATGTGATGGAGATATATTTTATAGATACCTGCAAAGATTGTGAGATCTAGCCAACTAACATAAGTGTAATGTTCCTAAGGAGTTTTTAGGGATATTTATTACAAAATTGCATCTAGATTTGACCCATAAGTTGTGTTTCCATTTTGTCACTACCTTTGTAGAGGTTATTATGAAAGGGACCACCATTAAGAGGGCTCTTATTGCTAAAGGGATTATCAAAATATTCAAAGATGATAAGGGAAAACAATCTTGGGATAAGTCACACTATTGGAATAGGAACAAGAAAACTATTAATGATGGTGTTACTAATACTAAACATATTGAAGTAGCTAATACTTATTAGAGGCCACAAAATTCCCCTCAACTACCACTAGTCATGAATGTTATATTCGTGTGACAAGGTGCACCATGTGCTCCCCCTCAATATAATCAAGCTAATCAAGAGAACATCAAACATACATTCACTCCTTTAGGAGAATCATTAGATGCATTCTTTAAGAGGCTAGTTCAAGCTAATGCAGCTACCTATCATGTTTCCAAGATTTCTAACAAGTCAAATTTGGAGCCTAATTGGTATAGTGAGAATGAGTACTATTATTACCATTAGATCAAAGTTCATTCCTTCAAGGTCCTAGCACATCTAATATGAACACTAGATCCAATAAAAGTGATCAAAATAATCAAACCAACAATATAAGCTAAAACAAGATCCTTTTAATTATAGAAATATTGTTTGATACATTACCCAAGTAGACCCAAGTGTCTACATGATTCATGTAAAAATGTAGAAACCCTCAATGTTCTTTAACTACCCATAGAACCTGCATATCTATTCAATGACCTTCTACTTCATCCCAACCAACACCTATTAGCTCACAATATAATATCCTTGACCATTTAGGAAAGATGCCCTCATAGATATCTATCTTGGATTTGCTAAGGTCTTACCCTATACATCAAGAGATGCTCACAAAAGCTTTACATGAAACTCATGTAAAAAATGATATTGATCCTACTTAGTTTCAAGCTCTTATAGGACATTTTTCATCTAACTATTAGTTGGACTTTATTAAATTGATATTTTGCCCATTGATCTTGGTCATAATCATGCCCTTGAATTGAATTGCTTGTCACAAAGAATAAGGTTAAGAGGGTCCCGGTAGATAATGAATCTACCCTTAATTTTTGCACTTTGAAATTTAGAAAAAGGTGGGGTACCCCTACACCAACTTGGAAAAATAGAGTGTTGTAAGTAAAGTGTATGATAATGCAAAGAGAGATTTAGAGGGTATCATTTGCCTCCACATTCAGGTTGGTATAGTTGTGCTATATACTACTTGTCACATCCTTGATCTTAACACATCATACAACCTTATCCTTAGTTGACCATGGCTTCATTTCATGCAAGCTATCCTATCCACTTAGGTCATGAATATCTAAAGTTCCCACATAATGGGGTTAAAATTACTATTCATATAGATTTCTAACCTTTTGAGTATTGTCATGCTCTTGAGGTATCCTTCCTGCATTCCCACCATTTTTTGGGAATTGAAGTGGTGAATTCTCAAATATTGTCCTCCATTTCATCTTTTCCTCCATCTTCCAATACATTCTCTACACCATCTTCCACATCTAATTCAACCATCACTAAAGTCTAGATCATTGATAAGGGTTTTGGGGAATATGAGATGCATACTGCACTTAATGTTGGAACAATGTGTACCTCTCCCTATAATTATGGCCAGTTGGCTGAATCTTTAAAAAAGGAAGAGCTCATAACTAAGATAATTAGTTCCAAGAATGTGGGTTCCACTATATTTAATTCTCTAGGTACATTACAAGATCAGATGAATGAGGACATTAGTCAATGGTTTTATAGAGAGGAGCTTGAATCCTCACCTCCTCTTATTGAGTACTTCTAAGAATTTTATCCCCACACTTCCAAGTTAGTAGAAAATTATGATTATCAAGGGTGAGGGATCAGTGTTGATGAAAATGGAATGTGGAAACCCATTGAAACACCAATATGTCTTAAACATCTGGGTCTTGGCTATGAAAGGAGACAGAAGGGGTCCACTATATCCACTGGTATGTTGAATAATATTAACTCAGAAATCAATTTTGTTGAAGACATCCCTAAAGAGGAAGCCATCATACTATCCTATATGATGATTTGGACCTCCCTACCCTATTTGAATCAACATCCAATTTCTAAATCAGCCTTTTACTTCGTCATGGTGACCTTATCTATTGGGACCTATGAGGAAGTTCACCAATTGATATATTTTCCTCAAAAAAGAAAAATGTATGTCTTATGAGATTAGGAGAAGACCATGGAATCTACATAGGGGAGGAAGAACACCCTAACTACATAAGTAAAAAGAAATAAATTAGAAAAGTTTCATCTACTGAAAACATCTCTAAGGCAATTATTCACTTAGCAAAAGTAAAAAAATAGGGTGCATGCTCTAGTGAAAACCTTGATGAGAAGCTAGAGGATGGGGATGTTCATCTTCCCCTTATAGGAACTCACTTTTCTAAGCGGTCTTTGATATTGATTGAAGAGACAAGCGAAATTAATGTGGGAATAGATGAGGAACCTAAAATCACCTATGTGGCTAAATTCATCTTAAGAGGAATATCTAGTCATTGCTAACTTTTTGAAAGAAGGGATCATGAATTTTACATGTTCCTATTAAGGAATTCCTAGGTTAGATCCTTCCCTGGTAGTCCACCACCTTGATGTATGTACGAGTGTAAAACCTGTCCAAAAAATTTTGAAAACTGCATCTACAAGTGGCTTTGCTTGTTAAGATCGAGCTAGAAAATTTGTTGGAAACTGGATTTATAAGGTTGGTGACTATTTAGATTTGATATCCAATATTCTACCTACAACCAAGCCTATTGGGGGCATCAGAATCAACACATATTTTAGGAACCTAAATAAATCTTCTCTAAAGGATGATTTTCTATTACCCAACACTGACAGGTTAGTTGATTTGATAGTAGGACACATGTTATCACTCATGGATAGCTTTCTAGGGTATAACCAGATTAAGATTGTATCTGAATACCAGCATAAGATCACTTTCACTACTCCTTGTGTTATGTTTTTCTACAATGTCATGCCCTTTGGTTTTAAGAATGTGAGGGAAACATATTAGCATGCAATGAAAGTTATGTTCCATGATCTTATCCACATCATAATGGAAGACTATGTTGATGATCTCTTGGGGAAGTCAAAAAGTACAGAGAATCACCCTAAATTTTTGAGATAGATTTTTGATTGGTTGGAATAGTTTAAGCTATGGTTAAATCCTAAGAAGCATTTCTTTAGCTTCACATTAGGCAAGTTGTTAGACTTCATCATGTCTAGAAGGGGTATAGAGGTCGATTATGCAAAGGGGAAAGCTAAAATGGAAATTCCCCTACCAATAATCTAAAGCAATTAAGGAGCTTACAAGGAGAATTGCAATCCATTAGACATTTCATCACCCAACTTGCAAACAATTGTCAACCTTTTACTCATCTCTTGTGCAATGATAAAATATTCAAATGGGACCCTCCGTGCCAATAGGGCTTTGAAAAAATGAAAGAGTATCTTGCAAATCCACTGATCTTAGTGCCCCCATACTAGGAAAAATATTATTGGGTATGTGTAGGATTATCATGGAAAAAACAGGCCTTTAAGTGGCAAAAAATTTAGAAAAATTAGAGTTATGCAACTTGACATAAAAATTTGAATAAGTTATTTATATTATTTCAAAAATATGTAAGAATAGAATTTGTATAAAATTGAATATAGTTTTTAAACTAATAGGTTTCTTTAAAAAAATAAAAATCTATTTGGTGAAAATTTGAAATTTCAATGCAGTAGTACTTAAATTTAAGGGAAAATATAAGAAGTGGGTGTCTGTTTGACCACCCTAACTACAATAAAATGATAATATTTTTTATAAGATTTTAGATATAAGTAGAGGACTCATGTCTAGATGTTGTGCATATTTTTTTGTAATTTTTTCCATGTAAATAATTAAGTATGAATTTTTTTATTACAACTTTTAAAAAATATTAAAACTCATATGTCTGACCACCTTAACTTGGTCAAAAATTCATGATATTCAATTTTTATTTTTTTAATCCTATAGTATGTGAAGCACATAATGTGATGAACGTTTTGGATCAAAAAATTGTGATACTGTTTGAAAGCTATTGATTATTTTCAATCATCCTATCAATTAGGACTTTAGTCATAAATCAAATAGAAAATGAATAATAATTATTTATTAAATTCAAAGTAAAGAATAATTTATATTGGTAGAAAGTTGGGAATCTCATTTAAAAACCCTTTTCATTTCATCAATTTTGGGTAAAAAAGAATTTGTCAGCCACATACCCTACATATACCCATCATATCACCACTTTTTGGCCCATCATGATCCTACACATAGCCTAGCATTATACATTTCAACTACTAAAATTGCATTGGGTAGCATTATTGGAACAACATGATGAGTTGTCAAAAGAAAGATCCATTTACTATATTAGAAAAATGTTCTTGGGATATAAGATCAATTATTTTCCCATGGAAAAAGCTTATTTGATAGTTGTCTTCAGTTCCCAAAATCTTGAAATTACATGCTTACTCATCCAATCAAACTGATATCTAAATTTGATCCACACAAGTATTTTTTTATCAAGAAAATCATTGACTAGATGCATCGATAAGTGGGTTATGTTTCTTAGTTAATTTGAGATTATGTAGATCATAAATAAATTAAGGGGAAATTTATTGTAGATCAGTTAGCAGATTGTCCCCTTGTGTATTCTTATCCTTTAGTGGAAAAATTTCTGAATGAATCTATGTTCACAATTTTAGAAGAATAATCATGGAAACCATTCTTTGATGGATTATACACTCAAAATGAGGCATGCACAAGTATCCTCTTCATCACTCCATAAGGTGACTTCATCCCTAAGTCATTCAGGTTGGATTTTCTAAGAATAGAAAATATTGTTGAATATGAATATTTGATCATAGTTCTTAGAATTGTAGCTAAATGGAATATAACTTGTCTTCATGTTTATGGAGATTTGTAGCTTATAATTAAGAAATTCAATGGTGAGTTCCAAAAAAAAAATTATAAGATTATTCCATAAAGTGCATGGTTGATGACTTCAAGAAGTATTTTATTCATATCTTTTCTCAACAAGTTATTTGATTACAAAACATGGCTACTGATGTGATGGCCACCATAGGCTCTCTCATTGATATTCCTTGAAATTGAACAAATTGTGAGTTCCTAGTTGAGCACTTATTAATCACAATGTATGAAATTCCAGACAATCAAATGGTGTGCAACATTGTAGGTCCCTAATCTCCATGGTAACATGATATATAAACCTACCTCCACGAAAAAATTCTTCCACCTCATCTAAATCATAACTAATGTAATTCCTTTATCCAATGTACTTCTTGTTACACCATCTTGGGTGATACACTTTATCATAGGAGATATGATGGTACTTTTCTTTGATATCTGAATGAATCATATGCTCATGTTACATTAAAAAATGTACATAGTGTTGTTTGCAAGTCCCATACTAATGGAGTTACCTTGGAAAAGAAGCTTCTCAAAATGGGATATTATTGGCTAACTATGGAGCACAATGCTTGTGAGTTTGTCAAAAAATGTTACCATGACAATAGCATGCAAATTTGATCCATGCTCCAACACAAGACCTACAACCGATCATTGTGTCATAGCCTTTTTCACAGTGGGGTTTCAACTTAATCAAAATGATATATCCTCCATCCCCCAATGTCCATACTTTCATAATCACTACAATCGAGTATTTCACTAAGTGAGTGGAAGCAATTCAGCTCTCCCAAATCACTGGCATCCAAATATTCAAATATTCAAATCAGCCTTTCGTTGTTAGCTAGCACTTGTGTGCCCATCCCCTCTCTCAAGTAATGTGTCTAAACCTCTCCTTCGGTACAGGGATGTCTTGTCAAATCCCAAATTGCCTAGTGACATGATTTGACCAATATAGCTCTATAATGAATGGATCTTAGAAAATCAAATAGCATAAGGTAAACATGTTATTCCTATACAATTTGTCCTTTGTTACTTGAAATCTTGATCCACATATGGTCTTCACACTTTCTGCTCTATTGTCAAATCATCAAACACCCATCTCCAATGCTTTAGGCTCAATACTGACCTATAATGCAAAATACCTACATAATCAAATGCCACTAGAATGCCCTCCATGCACTACTCTAGTATCAAAATGTTTGGTTGGGGTATGTGTAGGATCATCATGGAAAAAATAGGCCCTTAAGTGGCAAAAAAATTAGAAAAATTAGAGTTAGGCAACTTGACGTAAAAATTTGAATAAGTTATGTATATTATTTCAAAAATATGTAAGAATAGAATCTGTAGAAAATTAATGTAGTTTCTAAAATAATAGGTTTTAAAAAAAAAAAAAATTCTATTTGGTGAAAATTTAAAATTTCAATGCAATAGTACTTAAATTTAAGGGAAAAAATAAGAAGTAGGTGTCTATCTGACCACCCCAATCATAATAAGATGATATTTTTTTAAAAAGATTTTAGAAATAAGTAGATGATGCATGTCTAGATGTGATGCCTATTTTTTGTAATTTTTTTCCAAGTAAATAATTAATTATGAATTTTTTATTACAACTTTTAGAAAATATAAAAACTCGTACGTCTGACCACCTTAACTTGGTCAAAACTTCATGAAATTCACTTTTTCTTTTTTTAATCCTATAGTATGTAAAGCATAGAATATGATGCATGTTTTTTATTCCAAAACTATGATCAATTTGAAAGATATAGATGTTTTTCAATCAACCTATCAATAAGTACTTTAGTTGTAATTCAAAGTAAAGCATAATTTATATTGGTGGAAACCTGAGAAGCTCATTTAAAAACCCTTTTCATTTCATTAATTTTGGGGAAAAAAAAAGTTTTTAGTCACATACCCTACAAATACCCATCATATCGCCACTTTTTGGCCCATCATGATTTGGCACATACCCGTTGGGTGATCCTAATATGCTCCCATGCCCACACCTATAGTAGGGTGACATGGGTGATTCTAATTTATCCTCTATTGCATACCATGTACATATATTTGTATAGTTGGTCCAACATGCAAGCCCCCCATGTGAATACCCTTATCTCCTCTCCACAATATCTTAAACAACTTCAATCATCTTGAAGATAAAAAATATACCACTCCTATCTAGGAGGATATGACTAATCAAGTCACAAAGAAATAATGTTAGTGGTTGTGTGGTCCTAATGCACCCATCTATGTCCATCTCCTTCCCCTGGGAGGGAAGGTCTACACTCCCAAAAATGACACATAGACTCTTCTCTAATGGCCGTCTAGACCCTCAGCTCACCAAGAAGCCACTTATTAGCAACCAAAATATCCTCCAAACATCCTCTAACATCACCATCATCTCCCCTATAGGGATGAAGGTACATGTCTCTGAACTCCATCTACCCATTATTCTAGTTAGTAACAATTTGTGTGCTTGAATTGTTGGGAATGCTACGATGTGTAGCAATCTTGCTTGGTCCAATGTCTTGTCATATGTTGATGTGAAAAAAAAATTCTTGAGCACATCCATTTCCTCTCCCATGTCCATAGTGTGTCTATACTTTGCATCCACCCAAGTCATCTATTTACCCCTATGTCCCCTTTTGGCAGGTTCACCTCTTTTATTGACATATTCACCTATTCCCTTCCCTGGGCATAATTTTGCATCTTTTCCATAGTGGTGAATTCACATTCACCCCTACAAGCACATTTCTCCATCTAGTGATCTCTCTTTCACCTTTTTCCTCATCAAGAAATTTCTCATTCACCCTTTCCCCATTTTCTCCCATTGGGAGACATCACTTTTAACCTTCCATCTAATGGACGAATTGACATTCACCTCTATCCCCAAATTCCTTCATTGGGTGATATTTCACTCACCTCTTCTCCTTAGGAGAAATTTCATAATTTCCCCTTCAGTCCTGTGTGTGCCCCTAGGGAAAATGTATTCACCCATCCCTTTCCTAGGTGATCTCACAATTTATTATTTTTTCATGCAACTGACTCTACAAATGCACGTTCACCTTTTCACTACAGGGGTGAATGCACTTTGTCGAAAGGGTGAATCTACCCTCCCATTGCAAGACCATTTATACATTACCTTCCTACCCATCCCAAAAACCATGTAAACATGTGCAAAAATAAAAAATTTGAATGGAAAAATTGGTTTTGGAAGTGTACCTATTGGGGGATGGCTGATAAGTGGTAGAACTTGTGGATAGTGTCTACCCGGTCGATGACCTCATCATCTACCATCTCACTCAATCACGTAGTCACCTCTTTCTCTTGGTCACCTAATCACCTTTCCTTATGTGTACATAATGAAAGCAAAGGGGTAAATAGAAAATTTTCTAATTTACTATTTATAGGTTTTTATCTTTTGTCCCTAATTAACCTTGCTAATTTTAGTCATTTTTAACCTTTTTCTTTACCTTTTCTAGTCCTTTTGACCTATTTATTCCATGGTCTGCCATTTGCACATTGTTTATCCTTTTTTTTCCATTCAAAATCCAGTGTTCATAATTTTTCATCCTCTTCAACGTGGTACCCTCCATTTCTTCCTATCAAGATGTCTCTTTGTGCCCCTTTTCCTCCCCATCTACCCTCTCAATGGAGAATACCTCATCATATTTTCCCATTGTTCCCATCTATCACCCTTCCTATGATACTAAGGCATCTACCATGGTTCTATTCTTCTATTGAGTCATCTACAATTTATTTTCTTTGAAACACTATTATTCTAACAATATTTCAAAGAGGTGAAATATATAAACATTTGAATTTGACCACCCTCATATGGTCAAATTCACTCTTGTATTCTTCTATCCCATATCCATAATCCATAGTAATTAAATAATTTATTATTTGGTTAATATTTTTCTTGTTCCTAAGGTCCCCTAAGGTGTTTAATTAATTTATTAAATACCTTAACCCTTCTCTAAATTAAATAAATAGTTTAATTTATTTAATTTAGTCACCTTTGCTAAATGAATTAAATCAATTTTTAATTCATTTATTTTCTCTCTCATTGTCTCACCCTCCAACATAGGGGTTAATTTTGATTAGCCAACTTAACCTCAAATCAGGGTGTTTACATCCCTAATCAAGATTAGGATCACATCCTCCATAAAATGCAAGTGGCTCACTAATCAAGTATAGCTAACATAATCCCTTATTTGAACAACCTAAATCAATAAATTAATGTAACCTAATCATCATTCCATTTGTGTCATCCACCCTTAGTTGACTCTATTAATTACTTTCTCCTTTTGGAGAAGTGACTCCCATACCCTTTGGAATTTAAAATTCCAATTTATTCCCAACATGTATTTTAAGGAATTTTTATTTCCTCACATCCCCCCATGAGGAATTTTTAATTCCTTTATTCTTCCTCATGAGGATTTTTGAGGATTTTTTAATTCATTTTGTGCTCTCATTACATGCATTTGTACAAATGGAAAAGAAACTCCTTACTGAGGAGATATTACCCATTCCCTAGGTACTTGCAATGACCCCCATGTGGCTTCCAATTAGGCTCCACATCATTGCCACTTCACCATCCATTTTCCACATCCCCATCCACATGTCATTATCCAATGGGTTGAGATGTAACAAAAAATATCAAGCCTTGATCTCTTTCCCTACAGATAATCTTATCCCTCCATTCTTTTGGAGGCAGTTTCCCTAAAAATAATGAAATTTCCTTCATTTTATACAACACTCACTTATGTACAATTAACTCCCATACACCTAGTCATCTTGCCTCCATTTTTGTAGCATATTTGACATCCATACTTTCATCCAATCCATCAACCATGGGCACCATTGAATTTCCGTTATTTTGAGCATCATTTTGTGTCATTTTATCAAGCGAGGAGCACACATCTTCAACGAATCTAAGGGCCAACCAACTTATCAACTTGGACAAGGTAAAATACCTTTTTTTCTTCTATTTTTTTGTTCAAGTTCAACTAGTCTAATCTTGAGGTGTCTTTCTTTTTTCCCTCTTCTTGCACTTTATTTTGGTTATTTTTCATTTAGAGTAGAAATTCACTTGATCACAGTATTTATATATGATTTTCTAATTTATTGAAAATTAAACCTTATAGGCCAATATATATATAATATTAATTTTGGATCACAAAAATTCCGCAAAAAATATATTAAAATTTTGAATTTGGAGGCTAAAGGGGATCGATTCAACCGAGAGTGAATGGGTCCTAACCTAAATTTCTAGGGCCTATTGGTCTTAAAATTGATAAATCCATTCATTAAATATAGATTCCTCTTTTGTAAAATATAATTAATTAGGATTTTGGATGAATAATTTGGCCAATTAGAGGCTTAATTAATTCAATTTAATTTAATGTACCCAAACATATTATGAAAATGTAATAGAGTACATTTTTGGACAATACACCTAATACATTGGTCAACTTCATATAGTTTTTTGTGTGTTTATTGTGCTTGATATTGTATCTTTGTAATTGTTTTTGTTCACATGGTATAAGAGAAGATGTGAATTTTTTCAAGCTATCAAGGTGAACTCATTCAATTTTGTTGTTTTTGTTTAATTAGACCTTGCATGTTTACTATCTACAATGAAGGTTTAGTTGATATGTTGTCTCTTATAAAAATTTACTTCTATAGGTCTATGATTTTATCATGATGTATACATTTGAATTTAGGGTATAAATTTGGGGTGAAATTATCCCTTTTGAAAGCATGCTATTTGAAAGATGGGTGATTATGATCTAGGCATGATTCCAATCTTGAGTGCATGATATGAACATTGGACATGGAATTCCAGCTTTAGAGGTTGTGAATTAAACATTTTGGATGCATGAAAATCTACATGGAGTCCAATACCTCTTCTTTAAGCCACAAATACTTTGTCTTTTGGAGCTCATGAACTATTTGAATCCTAATGCTATGAGATTTCTATAATCCATAATGCTTAAGATTTGTTATTTGGGGCCTGTGAAGTACCTTTTCTGCAAGTCATGACTTTTTTTTGTAGGGTATTTTTATTGGTCATGAGGTTCTATCATTATTTTCCACATAGGCGGTGAGGTTAGCTCATGATTTTGCACCTAGGCCGTTTATATAAGAGGAACAAATTTTGTGTTGATATTGAGGATATTGTTCACTCATCTATTGTGAAATCTCCTAAGGTTATCTAGATGCTATGGATTATTTCAATATAAGGTGGTGTGACCTATCTTAAAATTAAGCCCCTAGTCATATGGAATTTAAGTTGTTGGTTCATTCTAGCCCATGGAAAACTAAGATTTTCTAAATTTTTCCTCTCTTTTTCTTGAATTTTACACATGTTTTTTTATAAATCTGAAATTTTATTTTGCAAAGAAGGAAAATGTTTTGTAATAGGTGGAAAAATTCATACTACCATAATTTTTTCTACGTATTTTAGATTTGAGTACCAATTTTTTGAAAAGTGCATATTTTTTCTATGAATCCAAAGAGCATAAAATTACACTCATTATGTAAAGTGTTATTTAATACCTCTTTTAGGTTAGCTACAAGCGCTCCTACAAAGTTACAAATTAGAAACGGATAAAAAATAAAGGGCTCTATTGTGTGTGGTTAATTCACACACTTCCTCAAGAAGTGATTTTTTGTATCGTGTTTTACCTTCACTTCTACACATATTTCTAAGTTCTTCATTTCTTCATTTCTACATAGTAACGATATAATTCTAACAACATGGAGTCTAATATTACTATAATACCCATAACACATTTATATTATCATGATTGGAAGATGAAACTAATTCTTTTTCTTAAGAACAAAGGTTTATATTGTGTAACTATTAGAATGGAGAAATAACCTATAACAACTAAAGGTAAAGAAAAGTTTCTCAATAAGTGTGATCAAGCATTTGACTTCCTATGTTTAAATTTATCTCCTATATTTTTTTTTCATGTTAAGAAATTGAAAATACCCAATTTAAAACACCTAACTAAGTTTGGAAAGCTCTTAAAAAACTATTTTGGAAAGTTCATGAATGTTGAAGCCAACAGTTGGGAAACCAACTCTTCTAGGTCTTAGTCATTGGATTTTTTCAACTTTACAAGACTTCTTCACTAAATTGAAATATTTAAATTTGAAACTAAAAGATTATAGAATTGAAAAGAAAGATGATCAATTAATATTTTTTATACATTCCAAGCTAGGTCCAAAATTTTATATGTTTCTATCAGCTTTCTACTCTACTAAATGGGCTATTAGAGCCTCATGGTCAATGCCCACACTTGATAAATTTATTGATGACTCACAACCTTAGAAAGAAAAGTTAATTCAAGATGGAACTTTGAAGGCTAATAAGCCTCAATCCCTACTTGCATGCAATGAAAAATAACAAACTTCAAAAGGAGAGAAGAAGAACACTAAAAAGGACAAGGAAGTTAAGGAAGAAGGAAAATTTGACAACTCCAAACATTTATCTCAAAGTAATAAGAGAGTTAATTGTTCCTTTTGTAAAAGTATTAGATGCTATGAGAATCAATGGATGAGGAAAAAAATTGTGTCTCTACAAGAAATTCTCAAAAATATTAATATAGGCCTACCTAATTCTGTCAAGTTATCATCATCAACTCAAGGATTAAGAGAAAATAGGGCAGTCCCAACCCAAATAAGAGAAAGGCCTTAGTTTCTACATCTTCATCTTCATTAGCGATTAATACTCTTGTAATTTACACCATATGGGTTCATCATACATTATCTTTCCATCCTTAGAGTCATCTAGTATATCCACAATCATCTTAGGTGAACATACTCTAGCATTGGTAGAAGGGAGAGGGTCTATTGAAGTTGAAGGAGGAATATTTTTTAATTTTTTAAGTCTAACTTGACCATCAACTAATCTCCTTTTAGTGTATCAAATAACTTATTTAGGGAAGGGAATGAGAGTACACTGCTCTTTGAATTCAATTGAGATAAGAAAATTGCAAAGAAAAAAATTATAGCAATAGGAATGGAAAACCAACAATCCAAATAATATACCTTCTCCAATTTTTCCACAAATATTTCATGAATAGCACTAATAACTCATTTAGATGGGATGTTACCAAATTATGGAATGAGAGGTTTCACCATCTTAACTACCACTATCTTGAGAAAATATGTCAATTTAATATGATAAAGGGAATATTACTTAAGATTAAATTTTATTAAGGTTTTTTTGAAGGTTTTACACTTGGAAAACATCTAGAAGAAAATTTGACAAAGGTAAATCATGGTGGGCAACACAAATTTTAAAAACCTATTCACAGTGATGTTTTAAGGGCTTTTCCCCATCCATCTTTTACAAAGGTTAGATATTTTTTCACCTTTATTGAAGATTTCTAATATTTCACATGGGTGTACTTCATTAAACATAAAAAAAAAGGTTTGAATGTTTTAATATTTCAAATATCTTACTAAAAAATAATCATAGAAAGTACTCAAGGTTCTTCAAATAGATAATGGGGGTAAATGTTTGGATATGGTGATTTTCACCATTGCATGAAATGTTATATTATAATTTTGTAGTTAAATAATTATTTATTTGTGATACACCTAATAAGTGTGGTTAATCACAATAGGGAATTGTTTAGGAACCTTTATGTTGTATTACAATACTATATTATTATTTAATAAAGTGAAAACTTAGTATCCAATATTAAATGAGGGGTTACTGGTTTTGTATTCACATGGTTATGTGGTAGATGGTTTTATCTTACCACTTGGTTATATTTGTGTGAGATTTGGTATATAAAAGAAAGAAAACATTTAGTGGTTAAGGTTGGTTGGATGAGTGGGATATCATCATTGAGTCTTTCTAATGAGTGTGTATGTGAAGCATGATATTGGATGTGTGGATTCATGCTTGGAAAGATAGAGGATGCATTGGAGAGGATTGATGCTTGAGAGGTATTCATTGTAAGTCTTTTAATGTTTTATTGCTAAATAATAGATGAAGTATGGATGCTTTTGGAGGTTGGTCTTTTCCCTATTAAGGGTTTTCATAGGGTATATATTTTGTTCTCTTGTGGCTTGTTTATTGTATTTTTGTATTATGGTTACTTACATGTATATTTTTATCTCATGGGGCTATGTAGGAAATGGATTAAGACTATGGCTATTCAAGTCTTATTTCCAAACAAGTGGTATCAATGATTCAATGGTTGATGGGAGGTGTAATCTTCCAAGTTTTTATTGTAACCCATGTTTAAGAAGATTTGGTGCAAATTTGAATCTATGGCTATGAAGGAAAGATATGAATGATTAAAAGGTATGGAACACATGTTGTAGGTGCTATTATGCAAATATGAGCTTTTTTATTGTCAAGATCTATTGGTTTTATGGAAATTTTAAGTTATGCAAATTTTGGGTCAAAAGGGTTTCTTGGATTGTGCTTTTAATGAGGGTTTTATAGAGGAAATTGTATGGGTGGCCTCTTGAGACAAAATGGACCTCACCATTGGAAACACAATGGTTGAAAAATGAAGATTCATATAAAATTTTCCATATTTTGGCCTTTTTCAAAAAATACAAAAATATTTAAATCCCTTTTCCCTATTCAGTCATACTACCATGAAATTTGCAAGAAAAAATATATTAATTTTTTTTTTATAATCTACGAAAACTATAAATTACTTGCACTGAAAGTTTTATTAAAAAAAAATTCCCTATAACAATTTAAAAGTTATCAGGGTTTATAGAATTTTAAACAAAACTTATAAAAACTTAAATTCTTCCACCCATTTTCCATTAAGACATCACTTGAGGCATTACTGCTAGTAGCGGACAACCTGGGTTCCACCAACCTGCGACCCTATAAGCTAGACTAGAGCCTTTTTTTTTAAATGGGCATAAATTCCACCCATCATGTTAGATTTTTGACTTATTATACTCATTGGAAAGGTGGCTCTAAGAACTACATAGTGGTATAGGTTTGGTTACATGATTTTGCTATTTTAATCAAATTTTGGCGTCTAAAATTCAAATGTTGTCTTGTATATTTTTTAGCATAAATTTTGCACAATCAAATTTTCAATTTTACATAGGCATTGTAGAGCATGGAAAAGGTGCTAGAAAGTGGATTATTCATATTTTAAGTTTGTGTTATAGAGAATGGTTTGTACTTATTTGATCACTTGCAAGTGCCTAAAATGTAGTCTATGATTGCATGAGCATCTAGATGAGTCAAGAGGAAAAACCTTCATGGAGTACATGTTTTTATATGATATTTATGATGGTACAATTCTTTATTAGTTTGGTAATTCTTGGTATCGGTTTAAATTTTATTTTAAGAGATCAACTTTGATGGTAATAGGTATACAAATTATCTTTGGTTTTTTGTATATGGTTTGATATGAGTACATAATTGGAGTCTTGTGTGGGTGATCATTCATTGTAGATACAATGTTGGCTATGGTTACATTATCATGGATAAGTGGGTATATTTAAGCATTGGTACAATATGATAATGTATGTGGTTGTTTTGTGGTTTTATGGTTTAATGTTAGGAGGTTTTTATTATCTCCTTCATGCTTGATTAGTTCCTTGAATATGGTTACTCATTTGTAGAAATATTTTGGAAAATTAGATTTGCAGTTGATTTGGTCTTTGATTCTTAATGTCATAAATAAGATTATATTATTTGATATCTCATTTTTTAGGTTACTAGTGTGATCATGAGTTTACATGCTTCATTATATGGATCTTCAAGTTATGTAGTTATGTGGGTTGTCCATCCATTCAGTTTAAGTGGGTTGAATCAGATGTGGAATGTCTATATCCATGATATTGGTTAATTGCTAATGTAGACTTTTTTAGTTGGCATTTTCTATGATAATTTGTGCAATGGTATGTTGCTTTGGGACTAGATGATGGATGGTTATAGTACTTGATTACTCTATTTTTGGGACTTGTGCCATGTATTTTGATCATGATGTCATAATAGGTTGATTACATCTTCTTGGTTACAATTTTTAGTTTGAGCTTTTGATAGTGAAGACTTGGTGATGTAGGATTGGTTGTTGATTGTTTGATGATTGTTGTATCTTCTTGCCTTGAAGATCTTGGTTCTACTTGGTATGATTGGTATTCTAGTTATGTTTGTTGACATGGATGATCTTCAAGGAAGAGATGGTTGCTAAAATTCCATGTGTATCTCAGTATCACGGTTCAGTGAGATTTGTTACAAATGACATGATTCATCATTTGAAATTGTTATCTTCATGTCACTAGATATGTTGATTCTTGGTTTAGAGTGTGATTGGTATTATGTCATGTTTTACTCTTGATCCTTGTTTAGATGTTTAACATGATATATGTTCTCTTGATACTAATATGTTTGTACTAGTGTTAGATGATTCTATGGTTGGATCTTTGACATTTCTCTTGATGGTTCTCTTAGTATTGAGTATATTTTTCATTTCCTTGGAAGCTTCATGATAGTGCAATGTTGTATTTAGAGCTTGAAATGGATTGATTAAGTTTAGGTGCTCATGGAGAATTTGAGAAATGGGTGATGTTGGAGTTCTCTTGTGATTAGACATGTTTTCTTGAGATAGTTACTCTTTGGAGGTTTTAGTAGGAAGATCAAGGAACCTTCGCTTGGATATGGATGCTAGTTAATGATGGACATATAGAGGACATTGTTCTTGGAGTGAGTCATGATGACTTGGTTATTCTAGATGAGAATTCTCATTCCCCACTCTTGGTTTACTCAATGATTCATCATCTAATAGGTATTTCACATTCTATTTTTGATGTATTTATATCTAGTGATTTGATTTATCATAGGAATTACTTGTGTCATGGTGATTCATTTTGGGAGACTATTTAGAGTACTGTTTAGCATGAGTTTATTTTTCTTTATGTTTCATAAATATGGATTTTTAGCTATATATTATTAGTTGTAGATAATTGATTTTTAGAGATGTTTGGCATGGTTATCTCCTTTTGAATTTGAGTTTATGTTAGCATTCATTGATGAGAAGTTTTAAAGATGGTTATTGGGCTGATTTATTTGATTTGTGAATGGATACTTTGAGTTCAATTTCCTTGGTTAGAGAGGATTGCATCCACGTCAATATTACACATGATTTAAATGTTCTATTTGATATAAGAGATTGAATGTTTTATGGGTGTTGTTAATAATTTTCATTTGGGGTTGTAAGAAGATCCTACTTGGTCCACAACATTATACTTTTGACGTGTTGGTAGAATCACAAGTTATGGTTTAGAGGTTTTCTCTCTTCATTCTATGGTTTCATCCTAGAGGTTCATGTTCTTATGACTTGGGAGGATAGTGGTGATATGTTGTGAGAGATTATGCAACTATTGGTGTTTCTTTTTTAGATCATTTCTATTGTGCTTGTTACTTCATGTTCTTATCATTTATCACACATTGGTATATTTTTTATTAGTATACTTGATACACTTTAATATTAATCTTGTAGTGCGAGTTCCTAGATATGTATTTCCTTCATTGATAGGTTTGATACAGGAAGGTTGATTTTGGTTTATGTGTTTTATATGTTGTTTGCATGATTTTTTTGATGTTTTTGATACCTAGGAGGTATGTATGGTTGTATGTATTAGCATGTGTTATGGATGCTATATCTAGTCATGTGGGTTTTTCACCTTATGACAATTACAACTTGCTTTGAGCCTTTTTAATCACTTTGATTTGATTCTTTTGTTCTTGGATAGGTGCATCATCACCTTTTCATGTTCCTTTTATTTCATAGGTGGTATGTTGGAGGATGAAATGAGTTATTTCTTGAGATGGTGCTCACTTTGGTTTTATTGCAAGTATTTTGATGGAGTACATGAGCATGTTAAAGATTCATGTGGTTACATGTATGTTTTAGGTACTGAATATGATATAGATGATGAAGAAAAAATAAATCTACCTCTGGGCATTGTAAGGGGATACTCAAGTAGAGTTTATTCTAGAATATATTTGAGATCTATAGTGGAAACTCTTCTTCTTTAGATCCTTAACTTATAGAATTTGTAGGTAAATCTTGGAACTTGGAATAAGATTGATGAATAAGTTGTTCAATTATTGAAAATCCTATATCAAACCTAGTATGATCTATATTCCTAACATACTCTAGAACATTAGAGTTACATTTCTGATTACTGACTCAAGCTAGAAAATGATAATGGGAATGAAAATGATGACTTTCCCTAACTAGAAAATAATACCTATGATTGATAAATGACAATGATAATGATTGATAATCCCTTAATTCTCAATAGTTCTTGACTGTAAAATTGGAAGAGAGATTTTGACAATAAAAGTGCTAGGGAATTTTCATAATAAAAGAGGTAAAAGATAATGAATGAAATGAGATTTTCTTATTGATATGCTTCACTTAACATTTGATCAATTATGGAGATTGATTTGCAAGATCAATGAATAGTAATATTCAAGATAGGGTAAGACATAAATTTTAAATTTTTAGAAAAGAGGGAATTAAATAAATAAAATTCCATTAATAAAATGATATCTTGGATAAATAAATAAATATTAATTTATTTATCTTAGAAGAAAATATTCAATTTTAATAATTTGTTTAAAAAAGGAGAGCTAATTAAAGTTTTTTTTTTTAAATGATCTAATTATAGAGGGAAATATTTAATTTAAATAAATTATTTTTAATTTATTTAAAACATGAAAGTTGGATAATTATAGAGGACCAAAGATAATTTTAATTAATGTTAGAGGTAAACTGATAAGTGATGAATTAATTAAATAATTAAAAATGATTTAATTTTTATGAATTAAAAAAGCAATATGTTAGTTTAATTAAGTAATTCAAAATTAAAAATATATTTAATTAATATTAGAAATTATAAGGATAATGATGAAATGTTAAGATGAAAATGATTATTTATTTTTAGGTAATATGAAATTTAAATTCTACTATTAATTTTCAACAAAATATTTTCTTTCCAACTTTTATTTACAATAGTTTTAAATTATATTTCAAAAAATTTATTACTAGTTTTAGAAAAGAAGAAATTGGTTCAAAGATATTTTAAAATAGCAATTTATTGAATAGAAAAAAAAAGTAGTTTTAATTTTATAACAACTTCTATTTTACCCTTGGTTCTTCAAAATGAAAAAATGGCACATGCTTATCTACTTGAAGTTTTTCGCATATAATAAATGGATTTTTTAATTAAAAATTAATAAAATAATAAGTTGAATAAATGTATGTTAAAATGTTAATATCTTATTCATTAATACTTTTAAGTTAACAACAACTACTTCATACATTTTCCTCAAACCATAATCTCTATTGAAAAGATTATGTTTAAGAAGAATCCTTTAGCTATTTTGATTTTTTTTTATTTTCCTTTTTCTCAAGCTTATGCTTACTTTTTTATTTTAATCAATTATAGATTTAAGTATAATTGGTAAGAGAAAATTTCATATAAAATCTGAATCTATAATCCACTTGAAATGATTTTTTTTTATTAATTATAGTTGAAACGCATACAACAGAATTACATTCAGTTATATCATCACTGATTTAACAGCTATACCATGTAATGCCATTTGCAAACCAAAATCTGCCTGTATAGATCCTAAATTTCTAACAGTGGAAGGATTATATGATCAGTTCACATTACATAAAAAGATTATAAGTGGCTCTGTATATCAATTATACCAGAAAAAAATTATATAGGCTATCTATATAGTATTAGCTATATAGTATAAAAAAATTCTACATTAAATCTGAGTCTACAATCCAGTTGAACTTTTTTCATATATAATATATTTTATATAATAAAATGGAATTTTCCTTTAAACCAATTGAAGAGTCAGTTAGATGTGGACTATTAAAGAATCGATATCATATGTTAAGATTTATGGTAAATGCAAATACACATGAAAATAGTAGTAGATGAGGGTTTCTTTGATTCCTCATAATCTTGTATGGCATTTACCTGAGCCAATGGATGTTGGCCTTGCATGGACAACAGTTGGCCTCTCATGGCAGATACTTGGCAAGAAAGCTGCTGACCTGCTTTCACCCTTTTATTGGATATTCCTGTGCTAAATCAAATAGCATAACCATCCAGAAATGCATTCAAATAAAAATAAATAGAATGAGATTTTAATATTAACAAAGATTACCCTTAGGCTTTTTCCTTGATCCTGTTTGTAAATAGCATTCTACTTCTGGCCTTGATCGGAAACTATAACCAGTAGCTAGCTCTATATAATACTGACAATTTAAAAAAAAACAAAAAAACAATTAAATTTCACATTTAGAAAAATCTCATCAGATCCTATTTCCAACTGAGAAACGTTAAAAAAGAAAAGGAAAAAGAAAAACTTATCAAACACCTTATCAGGAGCACCGCTTTTTCTGATTCGCTTTTCCGTTATCCATCCCTGAGGTAACCAGTGAGGATTAGGGATTATCTCCCCAACGGCTCTCCTCCTCCGCAGTGAGAGATCCGATTCAGGTGCCTGCTCCTCCTTAATATTATACTCTGAAGCCATCACAATCTATCTGGTTTTGGAAAAACAGATCACACCTACAGACAACGTGAAAACAGAAATTGCACAGATAAACAATGAAATGATTTGTTTTATATTGACACTACATACTCGGACTACTGACATCAAAGAGTGCGAGCCCATTAGAAGCCTTCTACTGTCAGTAGAAGGCTAAGATTCAACAAAATGTTTAATGAAGAGTGGAAATGCAATGAGTGGCAATGGTTTCTCAGATCTGGAGATGGGGGACTCTTGGTTTACAGCTGCAAGAGAAATGGAAGCCTTCGAGTGAATCTTCGTAACGATCCATCACTAGGTGCGTTCGTTTTCACAGGCTCCTCCTTAATCGTAATATTATACTCTGAAGCCATCACAATCTATCTGCTTTTGGAAAAACAGATCACACCTACAGACAATGTGAAAACAGAAATTGCACAGATAAACAATGAAATGATTTGTTTTATAGAGACACCAGGTGAGGCGGTGAGCACTACATACTCGGACTATTAAGATAACCATGGCCTTTACAGGCTTCTGTGTTACAATCCCAATGCCAAATACACGCGAAATCCCTGTTGTGGCTTTGAAATTACCAACAAATATTTTGTTCTCGGCCAGTTTGTTTTTATGTTAACAAAGAATGTCATGGTTACACGGCTTTCGGAGCATAACAGTTGTTAATGCAGATTTCAACAAGTAAATGAGCTTTTAAATTTCAAACTATGTTGGGTTTTATTTGAGTAGCTAGTAATTTTCTTTAAAGTTAATAATAGTGTTTGTGTGAAAGTTAGATTATGATTATTGTAAAAGTAATTTTAGTAATTTAGTTGGAATGAAGTAATTTTTTATCTAGATATATTTAAAAAATTAAATGTATATAAAAATATTTATTGCAATTAAATTAGTTTATCAATTGACAATCATACAACCTTACTTTTATTTCTTATGTGCTGTATTGGATGAATAGAACATTTACTTCAATTCTTGCAATTGAACATAATTTAACTCAAATTAATATATTATGCACTAGAATAAAAGGATACTATTTTACTCTTATGATATAAGTGCTAAAAAAATTGTAGGTTGGAATTCATGTTGTGATGTAACTGGATGGAGTAAATTAATTTTTAAATTATGTCATATATGTTGTGACATAAATGGAGTGAGTGACTGTTTCATGATTGAAATGAATAATGTATTTTAATTTGGGTGAGTGCATTCCTTTGTTTATTGATATGTCCAAATATATATTGTGAACTAATTGGAATAAGAATATATCAAAACATGTATTGTAATTGGATCTAGGAAAATTCATGACTCATCATTTGAATATTCATCACAAACAATTCACTGTTGACAATTCACCATGAGAAATTCACCGCCATGACAAGTTCACTGTGAGAACAATTCACCATGAGAAAATTCACCACCATGACAAATTCATGTCAAGGAAAATTTACCACCAGCAATTCACCATGGGGAAAAGTTTTCAATTAATTTTCCAGTAAATTGCAAGTGGTGTATTGGATGAATAAAAAACCTTCAATTCTTACATGAACATTATTTATGTTTCAATTTGTCATATAGAGCATTTTCCCATGTTGATAGTGAATTTTCTAATTGTTGGGGGTGAATTTATCTGATGTCATTGTAATTAAATTAGTTTATTTTTTGACCAGCATAAAACCTTACTTTTATTTCTCACGTGGTGTATTGGATGAATAAAAACCCTTCAATTCTTATATGAACATTATTTAATTTTAGTTACCATATTATTCATTGGAAGAATAAAGAAATTATTTTACTGTTATGATATAATTTTTATCTCTTTTTTAGGTTAAAATACATGTTCTAATATAAGGATGAAATATTTCCTTTTACTAAATTATATATGTTAGGATATGTTGTGATGTAAAAGGAGTGAGTTTCATTTCATGATTGAAATATATATTGTTATTTAGTTTTGATGAATGAATTTCTTTGGTTACTTTTTATGTCCAAATATTTATTGTGAACTAATTAGAATAACTATATATTGCAATTAAACAACATTATTGATTGAAAAATAGACAATCTTACTTTTATTTCGGATATAGTGTATTAGATGAATCAAAATCCTCACTTTTATAAACAATAAAACATTGTCTAGTACATTGAAAAAATGGTAAGGAATAAAAAATAGAGAATACCTATACCAAAATTGTTTGAAGAATTAATAATTGAATATGGAAAATTATACATTTCTATTATATTTAGATATAATGAGTTCAAATAGAATAGAGCTTTGCATTGTAGAGAGAAATAGTCTCTAGTGGTAGCAATAAGTTTCATGTATGGGAAATATAAACCGTTATTAGGGAAAGCCTAAATTTAATTAGGAATCTTTCTTAGAAAGACAAATAAAAATATTTTAAACTAGTTAAGATAACTAAATATTTAAATTTAGATAAAGTTGTTGGAATATTTAATTAATTCCCAAGTCAGTAGACTTGACATCTCAACGCCCCCACATCAGATGAAGACCACCAAGTTGCAACCAACATAAACCTGCAATATTTATTTTAGTAGGTATATTTGAATTTCAAAAGGAGCACTTGTTTTTGGGCTTACAATAGCCAACAAATAATTGTAGCATTTAATGAATTAGGTAAGTTTGAAATTTGAAAGTAGCACTCATTCTCGTGAGCTGAAAACAAGACAAAAGGAATTTCTTTGCAACCGTTAGTTTTAAGAGTAGAATTTTTTGTATTGGAAGAGAAGACCTTTGTAGTAGTTGATGAAGTAGGGAATGTTCAACATAGAACATGTGATAGCAACAACACATAAATAATATTTATCAGATGCACCACATTGACAACTGCAACTATAGGATTGTAGTAGTTTATGTTTTTGAGGTGTGAGTGTAAAACCCTATCATTGGAAATCTATCCAAATAGATTAGTTTTATTTTGTTCATGTAAATCAAATAATATCATCTGTATTTTTGTATTGTGAAGAAAATAAGGAATATATACAAAGTTAATTTCTGTTTATTTAGTTTTGTTGTCGATGTGCATACTCTGTGCATTTTCTATGTGTTATTTTTTATTCTATCAATCTTGTAACAATAGTGAAGTTGTGTGGTTACGCCCCTACCTACCAACAAGTGGTATTAGAGCCCTATTTTTCTAGGAAATCAGTGAGTCAGTTTGTTTATTGTGGGTAAATCCCTAGGTTATCTAGACAATGTTTAGTTTTCTCAAATTTGATAATTATGGCAAGAGGTGATAGCAAAGGTTGGCAATAGCCACTAAATTTTAATGAGAAGAATTATGATATATGGGCTAAGAAGATGAGAAGCATATTAGTTGCAAAGGACCTATAGGATTTGGTCACTAATGGGTTCAATGATATCACAGACCCAAATGCATTTTCAGCCCTTTCAAATGCACAAAAAAATTAGTTGAAAGAGATAAGAATGAAGGATGCAAAAGCCTTAAGTTTGATTGAGGCATCCTTGAGTGAAGCTATTTTCCCACATATTTCAATATCAAACTATGCAAAATAGTTAGAAGGGGACTGATAAAGTGATGTTAGCTAAGTTGTAGCCCTTGAGAAGTAATTTCGAGACTCTACTAATGAAAGATAATGAGTCCATTTCTGATTATCACACTAAGGTTTCAAACTTGATAAATTAGCTAAGAGTCAATGGAGAAACAATGGAAGAGTAAGGGATTGTTGAGAAAATCCTAAGAGTTATGCCTACTAAGTTTGATTATGTAGCCATTTTCATTGAAGAGGCAAAAGACTTGTCTCAAATGACTATAGATGAGTTGATGGGCTCACTACAAAACCATGAGTAGTGGTTGAATAGATCTACTCCTTCCCTAGAGAAAATATTCAAAGTTTAGACCAATGCAAGAGGTCGGGGAAGAGGATGAAATAATATAGGTAGAGGTCAAAGAGGTAGAGGAAGAAGCAACTTTGGAAGAGGAGGCTCTGATAGCACACATGAGCCAAGAAACTCATAGTCAACAAACTAGAACCAAAGGAAGAAAAATAGTTCGAATTAGAGGTCTGACAAAATTAAAGTGCAATGTTATTACTATCACAAATATGGCCATTATGCTAGTGCATGTAGAAAGAAGCAATGTGACTATGGAGGCCAAAATTCTAATGTAGCAAATGAGAACAAAGTTAAAAATGACGAATAGTCCAACGTATTATTTTTTTGTAACCTTCCTCAATGTAGCAATGATGAAGTATGGTGCTTCGACAATGGATGCAACAACCAGATGAGTGGTAACAAGAACTTCTTTGCCTCCATAGACATCAGTATAGAAACAAAAATAAAAATGGGAAATGATAAGAAGGTTCTTGTCATTGGAAGAGGTGTTTTCAACATTCAAACCAAGAATGGTGAAAGAAAACAAATCCAAGATGTCTATTATTCCCTTGAAATAAAGCATAATCTATTGAGCATTGGACAAATGGTCCAAAATGGTTACAATCAAACATCAATAGTATTGTTCACCGACACTCACAACAATTGCACAAAAGTTGGTAGTCAAATAGTAGTTTGATTTCAAGAAAATAATCAAAGACCCATCCAAACTATGACATTTTAGGTATGGGAACTTAAGCTTTTCAAATTTGAGTTTATTGTCTAGGAAAGGATAGGTTAGGGGTTTACCATCCATTGTAGAACCCTATGGCAAGTATGAGGCTTACATTTTTAGAAAGCAACATAGGCAACCATTTCAATCCGGGTATTCTCAGAGAGAAAGCGTGCCTCTAGAGTTAGTCCACTCAAATTTGTGTGGACCCATGAAAGCCCACACCTTAGCTAGAAATACATATTTCATCACATTCATAGATGATTACAATAGAAAAATTTGGGTCTATTTCTTGAGAAGGAGATTGGTCACTATATCAAAGCCCTTAGAATAGATAGAGGAGGCGAGTACATCCCCAAAGAATTTCTAAATTTTTGTAGGAATGAGGGCATTCAAAAACAACTTAAATGGTTCAAGGAATTCTTTGAGAAGTTTAAATGGTTCAAGGAAGCAATTGAGAAGGAGATTGGTCACTATATCAAAGCCCTTAGAATAGATAGAGGAGGTGAGTACATCTCCAAAGAATTTTTATTTTTTTGTAGGAATGAGGGCATTCACAAACAATTTACAATAAGATATACCCCACAACAAAATGGAGTGGCTGAGAGGAAAAAAAGGACCATTCAAGATATGGAAGCAAGTATGTTGAAAGAAAAAGTGTTGTCACACATATTTTGGTGAGTAGTTGTAACAAAATTAGTCTATATACTGAATAGGTGCCCCACAAAAGTTGTGTGTGATAGGATTCCACAAGAGGCATGGAAAAAAAACAAATGAAGTGTTGAGCACTAAAGGATATTTGGGTGTGTGGCAGACACACTCATGCCAAAAGAGAAGAGGAAAAAATTGATGACAAAGGAGAAAAGTGCATCTTCATAGGCTATAGTGAGGAGTCAAAAGCCTATAAATTGTACAATCTCATCACCAAGAATGTTGTAATCAACAAGTATGTTATATTTATTGAGAATGAAGTATGGGATGGAATAGTGAATGATACCATAGGTATTTCAATTACAATACTCCTTGATGATGAAGAAGTTGCAAATGATAGCAACATAGGAGGAGCTCAAGAGAGTAGTAGCTTAGGAAGAAACTACCGTAGGACATTAGAAAACAATAGCTTTGGTGATCTGTAGCAAAGCAATAACTCTAGCATTGTTTAATAGAGACATTAGTCTAGTAGAACTAAATAGAGATAAAATTCTAGCAGCTCTAGAATTCAGCAGAGTAGTAGCTCTAACATCTAGCAGTAAAACAACTCTAGAGGTTAGAGTAGGAGAAACTCAAAAGAAAATTTGGATCCCACACTTGCATCATTGATGCCTAGAAAGAAAAAGAGTGTGAGGGAGATCTATGACAACACACATCATGCTGATTTTGATGAGAACTTGGATTTTGTACTATTCTCCTATAGTGATCCAACACATTTTGAGGAAGAGGTGAAAGATGAGAAGTGGTGTAAGACCATGGATGAAGAGTTGGAGGCTATAGAGAGAAACCAAACATGGGAGTTGACTAATTTACCCAAGGATAAACAAGTCATTGGAGTGAAGTGGGTCTACAAGACCAAGTGTATAGTTGAAGGGAAAATTGAAAGACACAAAGCAAGGCTTGTGGTCAAAGGGTACAAACAAAAACCCGGTGTTGATTATGATGAGACATATGCACTAGTTAGAAGACTAGAAATAGTGTAGATAGTCCTAGTAGTTGCAACCTAACATCAGTTGAAGTTTTTTTAGATGGATGTAAAGTCATCCTTCTTGAATAAAGTTCTAAAGGAGGAAGTATATGTGGAGTATCCGCCTAGCTATGAAGTCCTAGGCCAAGAGAAAAAAGTGTATAGGCTCCAAAAAGCTCTTGGTGGGCTGAAACAAGCATCTCAAGTGTGGTACAATAGAATAGACTCTTATTTGTTGAGTAATAGATTTAGAAAAAGTAGCAGTGATCCCACACTCTACATCAAATCAGCCAAAGGTGATATTTTAATTGTTGTTTTGTATGTACATTATCTAATTCTTACTAGTAATAGTGAAAACATAATTGCTAATTTTAAAGAGGTGATGAAAAATGAATTTGAGATGAAAGATTTAAGTTTTTTAAAGTATTTTATTCAGATAAAATTTTAGTGAATAGAGCATGGAATTTTTATTTCACAAGCTAACTATGCCAAACAAATTTTAAGAAGGTTTAAAAAGGATAACATAAAACCTACCCCCACACCAACAAAATCAAGTCTAAAATTGTGCAAGAATGACAGTAGTAAGTGAACCCAACCCTCTGTAAAATCATGGTTGGAAGTTTGAGTTACTTGACATCAACTAGGCCTAATTTAATATATGTGGTAAGCTTGATATCTAGGTTTATGGAGGAACCTAAGGACACACATTTGAAAGAAGTAAAGAGGATATTGAGGTATTTCAATGGAACAACATAATATGACATCATGTATGGTGCATCAAATGAATTTAAGTTGAATGGTTTCATGAATAGTGATTGGGCGGGAAATGTGGATGATAGGAAGAGCACATTAGGCTATTTCTTCAACATGGGATCAGGTGCAATCTCATGGGCATCACAAAAGTATGCAATTGTCTCTCTTAGAATGGTAGAAGAAAAGTACATAGAAGCAAACGTAGCAACATGTCAGCCTATTTCATTGAGGAGGATCCTTGTAGATTTACATCAACAACAAGTTGACAACACAGTAATTGATTGTGACAATGTTTCATCAATAGTGCTAGTAGAGAATATAGTCTTCCACAAATAAAGAAAAAGGATCGAGATTCGATATCACTTCATAAGGGAATTGGTGGAATAAGGTGAGATAGAACTTTAGTATTGTAGATTCGAGCAACAACTCACCAACATCTTCACCAAGGAATTGCCAAATGATAGTTTTGAATGCCTAAGAGATAGGCTTGGCATTGTGGATAGCTTTAGATATTATATCCGAAAGGAATGATAGAGTGACAACTGAATTGCAAATTAAGGGGGAGTGTTGGAATGTTTAATTAATCCCCAAGTCAATAGACCTGACATCTTAGCTCCCATGTCAGATGAAGACCATCAAGTTGCATCCAACATAAACTTGCAATATTTATTTTGGTAGGTATATTGGAATTTGAAAAGGAGCACTTGTTTTTGGGATTGCAACAACCAATAATACTTGTAACATTAAATGAATTAGGTAAGTTTAAAATTTGAAAGTAGCACTCATTCTCATGAGTTGAAAACAAGACAAATGGAATGTCTTTGTAACCGTTATTTTTAAGAGTAGAAGTTTTTGTATTGGAAGAGAAGACCTTGTAGTAGCACATGAAGTAGAGAATGTTTAGCATAGATTAGGCAACAACAATAGCACATAAATAATGTTTATTAGATGTAGTGCATTGACAAATGCAACTACAAGATTGTAGTAGTTTATGTTTCTGAGGTGTGAGTGTAACACCTAGTCATTGGACATTTGTCCAAATAGCTTAGTTTTATTTTGTTCATGTAAATTAGAGAATGCCCTTTTTATTTTTATATTTTGAAGAAAACAATTAATCTATGCAAAGTTAATTTCTGTTTGTTTAGTTTTGTTGTTGCTATGCATACTTTGTGCATTTTATGTGTGTTGTTTTCTATTCTATCAGTCTTCTAACAGTAGTGAATTCGTGTGGTTACACCCCTTTGTGAGGCCCCACCTATAGATAGGCATGATAAGTTGTTTATAACTAATGACCTACAAATCAATGGTGCTAGTTTAGCTTAGTTCTACTTAGTATGTCATTCAATCAAAATTTTCAAAGGACTTCACATTAACTTATGATTTTTCTTTTGACCTGTGCATGCTCGAAACTTGAATATAGAATAATAGAACTAATGTCAAATTTTTTACTAATATTAATAACTTCATAATAAGTTAAAATTGGGATCATAATTAAACTGGCAATAGTATTGTTATATATATATATTTAATTAGAGTGATGTACTCTGAGTCCCAATAAGGAATATAGTTATTAAGATTTGCGGAAGCTTGGTCAATAATTTTAATATTAATATCTAAGTAGTATTGATCATAACAATATATTGTGTATTATCAACATTTTGATATTTGAATAATTATGCTATTAGTATCAATATTTCTTCATATTAATATCATAATAATGAATAAACAGAGTTCTACGGATGATAAGGTAAGCATCGAATTATTAATAGTTATGATATAACAACATTAATATATAAATATTGATATAACTAATATTATTATTTATGGGAACATAAAGATTTAACTTCTATGGAATAGTGATGTAAATGGAGAGATGATAATCTTATTGGTTAAAGGGAATATATGAATGATAGGAGTAACGTTAATAATAAGGAAATAGCAATGGAATGGATGTAAGATTTTTTTTTTAAAAAAAGTGTGGATCTAATATGAATAAATACATAAAGAGATACTATGATTACCATGAGTCCAAAAGAAATATAATAATAGTAGGGGAGAATTGAAATGATGAGGTATTTGGATTTATAAATAATTTATAAAAGAATAAAATGCATTTGTATCATAATATTGCTTTATCTATAAATAGACTTATAAAATCTATTTAAAATATGCCAAGACCCATTTGGAAGTTTTTGAGGCATTATTCATGCATTCATGATCCCTACCAAAGCTGCCCTTACCTCAACATGCTCATTAAGACCTTGGGATACATTTCCATCTATTTCATATCTCTGTAATGAATATCTATAATGAGTATCTGACGAAGTGTTCAAGGAGAAAGCATCGTAAATGTTACTAGTATAGAATGCAAGTGGCATAAGATAGGTATAATAGTTAAGGGTAAATTCGGGGCTTGACAAAAAACGTCAACTCAATCATAGAACTGGTGGAGAAATGGCATTAAACGAGCAAGGTATAGGGAGGAAGAGGAGGAAAGAGTTGGAGGGATGTCATGACTAATTATGAGAGTACACGTCAGCTTTAATGGATGACAGAAGTGGTTGGTGAGGGTGGCTCTTAGATCTCTGTGCTAGCAGATTGAGGAGGTTGTTGAGTATTGATTGGGAAAAAGAGATGAATCTAGGGAGGAAAGCGTTGATGCTATGTGGAATGACTTCGGCATCGTTATAGGAAGATGGTAAAATATGAAGAAGATGATTACTACTTGGCGATGAATAGCAAGAAGTTTCTCAGCCCTCGTTTATATTGATAACCCACCTGGTTTCCTTGAGGAAACATTATGATATTTAGAACTGAGAACAGGGTAACCCTAATAAGTCGAGTGATGGGTGTCTTTGCCGATAGCAGAAGAAGCAAAGTATTAGTTGATGAATGTTCAGAGGTTGCCATTTCAGCACCGTTGCCTCCTGAATGAATGATGGGATAAAATAATAATAATAAAAATATTTGCTCGACTTGAGGCTGGCTAGACATCACCCCCATTGGGGAATTGGGGATGGATAAGGTGGCTGATCCAGCTCATAGAAAATTTTTATACAGCTTTTCACTAGACTTCTGTCCTAGAGATAATTATTTGGCTTGGAGGAGAGGGTGTGAATGGGTTCACCTCAAGGACCTGTTATGACAAAGGAGGCTTTGCTGGTGGAATTACAAAGACTGGAGTTGCACCTCTGGAACACGCAAAAATTCTATTTTAGGTCAGGCTTATTCACATGGTGGCAATTTGTTAGGCCATTCATACAACTTGTGTAATTTACTTTTGGTTAACAAGGCTAGGTGCCAATGTTTTATTTAAGTATCACAATCTTTTTTCTTTGGCATTGCTTGGAGTTACGTGGTCTATAATAAGAGCTGCTTTCTGAGAACCGTGGGATCTCTGTTATTCACTCCCCCTTCTTTAATGCATATTTGATGATGAAATTTCCCATATTCTTTACCTTTATGTGTGTCCATACCCTACTTCAAAGCTCGCATTAATAGCCCAGGCAAGGAGGATGAGGTAGAGGAGACTAGCGTCTCATCTGCCAATTGCATTTGATTGAAAGTTTCTTTAGTGTTCTTTTTTAACAAATCTATTTTGTGCTTAACCTGTAATTATCACAGTCCACGAGACCACAGTTTCTTTGAGGCATTATGTCAACAGTTCACTCGCCTTGTCTATCTTTCCACATTTTATGTGCATGTCTACTAGAACATTCCAATGATAATATCAGACAAAAAAAAAAATCCCCCAACCATTATGCTTGATGGACGCTCTTACCCTGTTTCAAAGCTCCCATTTTTGAGTAAGCAGAGAGGATGTTGGAAATGGTTTCGAAATCTAGATTTACATCTGCCGATTGCATATGCTTGAAAGTTTTTAAAGCCTTTTCAAAAAATCTATTTTGTGTATATGCTACGAACATCGCATTGCATGAGGCCACATTTCCTTTTGGAATTATGTCAAACAGTTCTCACACCTTTTCCATGGTTCAGACATTTTGCATACCCATTTGTTAGGTCACTTGCAATTGCAACATCTAGAAATAAATAAAGTATGTACCCTTTTTACCTCTATGGATGTCCATACTTTGTCTGAGAGATTTGAGGCAGCATGAGAAGAAATCATCCTGCTGGTAGAGGTTATGGCATCTGCTTTTTACACTGCTGATTGCTTTCAGCAAGATGATGTCTCATTGAGGTATCTGTCAATATTTCCCACGTGCTTTGTCTATGCTTCGACATTTTGTTTACATGTCTACCAAATCATTGGGGACTAAATATTTTGACGAAAATCCTTTGCTATTGATTCTAATTAAGAAGATCAATAAACTTTGCATAGTTTACCACGCACATTTTTCATTTCACTTTAATTTTCTAATAACTAGCTGCAAGTGTTTTTTGTGGGGCTATGTATTCTTACAAGACTAGAATTGAAAGTGCCCGCTTTTCTTTAAATTATTTCATCATATTTACTTGACTGTTGCAACATTGATTGACCAACATTAATGATATCTATTATTGTACTTGTAAAGTGTTAATTTTTCTTCTTCCTATTAATTGGATGTCGTGGGTTTGCATCTTCCAATCTAAATGATTAATTCCTTCTTATGAGATTTTAGATTATTGTAATATTGATAATAGTGTAAAGGTTATTATTATAAGTATCATTACAATATCATAAGTCACTACTTTACCTTAGGAATTTGGTATTACGAGGGGATCAATCCATTCTATAATGTCATATAATATATTAGAGTGTTGATTATGGGGTCACGAGTAGTGTTATTCCATCAATATGGAAATACACGTAATTAAACCATTAGTAATTATATGTGTGTGTGTGTGTGATATATAATTAACACCTTATAATCTATAGGAAAGTTTTAATCATATTTGATACTAGCATTAACATGTAATGGAAAGAATTTTTGGATTCATTTATTCAAGAAATTACTTTTATGATTGATTGATGCTAATGAGTTGATCAATGAAGATAATCCTCTACTTATTTATTAAAATAGCATCAAGTGAAGTCAATGCTTGAATAAGCTAGATAGAAATCCAACAACATAGCATGTATGATCATATGAAAATAATAAAAATTATTAATCCTTACTATGTTGTAAAAATGCTACAACACAAATGTTCTATTATATAACATTACTAAAAGTTATAATGATGAATGTAAGAGTTGCAAACTTATGTGATGTATATATGTATGTACCTCAAACAAGATATACATGTGATTATTGTTTGACTTATGTTAGATATTATCCTGATGTGTTGAATTTTGAAATGGATATTCTCGGCCATGAGTTCAAGACCTAAATGAACAAAGGGAGATATGTTGGAATAGTACTTTCTTGTATATGGGATTACCATGCCTAATTATGTTAGTTAGATCAGTATACTTAGAATTGTATAATTCCTTAGTCTAGTTTTATTGATATCATATAAGCTAGCATTATTAACTAACATGATTAATTAAAAAGAAGATGTGGGAGTATTTGGTATTGTTCTATAGCCTTTATTTAATGCTTACCAATTTCTAGGAGGGATTTGGCTTTGGGGGTAATCTATGCCTTGGGATTAAAAGAAGAAGCTTTATTTCATACTTGTTAGTCTCCATGAAAGTTTCTAGAACAAGACACTACTTTGACGTGCACTTTAATATTTACGTCTCAATTTCATGAAATTTTTATAAAGCAAATCTTCTTGCTCATTCTTACAATCATGGAATTCATATGATTTTGTGTCTTGACTTTATATTTGAGTTGGAATGTTTTATTAAGTTTGTATGCCTATTAAGTAGTTAGTCGATGCCCTTTTATTATGGTCCTAGCAGGGAAATTTTGGATATTTAAACCAAGTAGAAAATATGTTCTGTGGATGTATTAGGGTGTTAAGTGTCATTGGTAACTCTTGCTATAGTGAAATATTTTGATTGGTGTTATATGATATATGTGTATTTAAAACTTCCCTAAATGCATCCTTTACTAAATATTACTTAGGGCATGGTTAAGATAGTGGCCTTTATTGTGTGACAATTGGGAAACTTTTCTTTGATGTCAGTCCAAGATTTATAATTGAGGTCCAATTGTTTAAGAGACCCCCTTGAATTGTTAACAATATCATTATTGTGTGAGTTGATGATATGATCGAGATTTATATTAAGACATATTTATAACCTAATAAATTTTATCCTTTGTTATCCAACCATGTGGGAGATGGTTGAATTCTAGTTGTTGAACTACGGTGCCTCTGCAAATTACATACGTAGGCAAGGCCGTCTAATGAGGAGCCCCCAAGGACTAGGTCTGGCCCCTAGGATTGTTCTCTTATATATTCTTATAATTACTACTGATATACATATTTATGTTATTATTGGCATGCAACTTATATAATGTTTCAAGTTAATTTTGGGTTGGTTGAGCTATTTAAGTCTACCTTAGAGATGTGGATTCCACATCTCCTCTCAAACTGACCATTATGGTCTAAGAAATCTAGTTATCGAACTAAAAGAATTATAGTTTATGACTGGTCAAAAGTTGTATGCTTTCTTGTAGTGCCTGCTTTGGTAGCAAACTTTGAGAGGTTTGCAAGTGTAAGTGAAAAAAAATTTGGAATTTGTGTTATGCCCTTAACTGTATTTCGGTGTAAAGACCTAGGCATTACACCCTTCCTGTCAACAAAAGCTAATACAAATAAATAAAGATGCAATTGACAATTGAGGGGAGGAATGATTCGAGAGGAATTGGTTGTAGGCGAGGGTTTGAATGATGAAACCAATGCCAAGGTGGAGGAAATTAGAAGGGAATCCAAGAATATTAAACAATCCAAGGTGGGTTTAGACAATGGTGTTGGGGTTGGTACAAATATTACATCACATACTCAAAATCCTTGCAAGGTTGTTCTAATGGAAATTGTAGAAGAAGATGCAGAGGTTTTTGAGAAGACCACTATAATTTGGAGATTTTTGGGTAAACATTTTATGCATAATAAAATTGGTGAATGCATCTCCAAGAACTAGCAAGGAGAATTAATAATCAATTTCCTACTAAAAGGATTCTTCATTGAAGTGCTTGAAAATGAAGTACTAAGACATAAGGTGATGGAGAATGATAGTTGGAAAAATGGAGACTCCTTTATATATTTGTAAAAGTGGGAAATGAATTTCAATCCTCTTTTATGCAACCCATAGAATGGATTGATGGGGATTTGACACTACAAATTACCCTTTGAGTTTTTTTTTAGTTGATGCTTAACAAAGATATGGGGCACTATGGGGTTGAAGATTGACATGGACCAAAGGAACAATGAATCCTTGATCTATGCAAGAATCCAAATTCTTGCAATATACTATATTCCTAGGGAATTTTATTTGTCTTCTTAGAAAGGTGAATGTCAAAAACCAATTAAAGTGGACAAAACAAAATATTTCTACCTTAACTACAAATAATGTAACCACTCCAAGGGAGATTGTAGAAGGAAAGGAAAAAAATTAAGAAGCTTTGGAAAGAAAAAATAAAAGGTAAGGAAACAATTAATGAAACCAGTAACAAGGAGGAAAAGAAGGATGGAAATAAAAATGCATGGGCCTTAGTGGTGCTAGGGCCATTAATAGCCATCCAACAAGAAAAATCAATTCATATGGAGGAAGGGGAATTGATGGAGAATCAAGAGTTACCACTAATAGAGATTTCCTTGATATAGAATGGTGAAACTTATAAACAATTTTGTAGAATGAAAGAAAAGGAAAATTTACTTTAGAGACAAAATATGCCATTGAAACATCTCAACCAAGGAACATCTGCAAAATTTCATAGGTGGCCTAAGCTCCAAGAATAGGAAGGAAACCAAATAAATAGAAGAGATAAGAAGACCAAACCTCAATGAAATTCTACAGGAGTAGATCCAAGGGAGATTGCTCCTCCTTTCAAGGAAGATGAGGATGCTCACCTAGTAAATTATGGGCCTAAACACCCTTAATATAAAGAAAATAGTCAAGAACCAATTGAAGTGTTTGAATGTGACATCATACTATTATAAGAAACAAAATTGGTAGATCTTGAAACTACATCATTTGTGAACTACTACAAGAAATGGAAGAGTGTATTTTTCAATTTCAATGGAGAATCAAGAGGGTTGAGTGTGATATGAGATGATCCCAATTTCAAAACAATGTTCATGGATACAAATAGAGGTAATGTCCCTAGATCCCAAATTTAAAATATATGTTTTTAGCATCTATGGTCCTATTAAAATAGAAGAAAAGACTTTGGTTTGGGAGGCCATATCAAAAGAATTAAAATTTATAAGAATTTTCTTGAGGCGAATTTTATACAATAATAGATTTAAATGAAAATAAAGGGGGAACCTAGAAGGTCCCACAAGAAAAAAAATACTTAGGTAGATTTGTAGAGGAAAACAATTTAATTGATCTAAAGAGTTCAAAATACATATACTCTTGGAACAGTAGGAGGAATGATTTTACTAACATAGCCAAAAGGTTAGATAGATTTCTTGTTTCAGATATGTCGATGCAAGATGAAGTGCTACAAAAAGTATTCACATACCCATCTCTTATATCTGACAATTACCTAGTAGAACTGATCATCAAATAAAAGACTAAGCCAGTGAAGGGATAGTTTAGATTTAAGAAAATCCAGCTAAGGAGTAAGGATATATAATTTATTAAAAAATATCATACAAGCATAAAATTTTTCACTCAATAACAACATACTTGTCTCATATTTTTCTTCAATACGCTTTACATATTTATAGGATTCTTAAATCCTATAGTTTAGGAAACAACATAAGCGACATCCCTAAATATATTGAGTTGTTTTAACAACTCAATTACAAACAAAAATTATTTCCACTAACAAAATCTAACAAATAACTATTCTCACATGGATAAGAGTTATGTGAATTATGATAACAACTCACATTATTAAATTATGTGAAAACTAACATTTAATTTCCTAATTAGTGTTAACATGGTAAGAAATCACATCCTTCATGTGTAGTAAACCCAACTATTGTGGGTTAGGATCTTGATTCAAAATGAAAGGAACCTACCATCAGGCTTTCACACAATTTTACCACAAAACTGGACATAAACATGAACCTATCACTTGTCCACCTCATGTGGTTTTCTAGATCCTCCAACAAACCCTTTCAAGATCCAAGAACTACATTATACTGGTGCTTTTTTTCACCACTATTCTTGTACATTAGAGAAGTTAGAGACAACAACATACATATTAAAAATCTAAAAAATCCATACTAGATAAGGTTTCACATTACATTGCATAAGAACACAATGTTCTTAATTGTAGTCATTATTATCAATAGTTGCCACTTCATCTCGAATAGCATAGACAATCACCATTGCCACTAGAAAATACCCTTGACATTAGTCATTTTGGAATGAAATGGGAATGAAACATTTGGTTATTATTACCCTCCATAATGTGAAATTTCCATTTACTCACATAGCCAAGAACACTAAAAAATTAAGCATATCATGCTGCATACTACTATCTGGATCCTGTTGTCTAGATCATGTTGCACGTAATCACCAATGCCAATGAACGTATTCACCAACCAATCATCTTCTAAAAAATTATGATAGGAAAAGGATCACCATATTCAAGGGACCTCTACAATCATTTTTGAGTATTCACACGCCAAATTGAAAAGTTGAAAAAAAAACATACTACACAATAGAAAATAAAATGCCCCCATAGCTGCTAAGTGACCTCTTCATTAGTGACTAACAAGAGGAAATTAGTTGTCCTCCAATCTCTAATTCCTCCATCCTCTAATGAGTTCACTACTTAAAAAATGTAACTTTGAGACTCATTTTTATAATGCCCCCTTAAGATGGACATCGTGTATAGGCAATAATGTATACAATTACAATTGAAGCAATGACATTTCATTTTTACATTGACAAATAATGACTCGTGAATGGAATATTATTCTAGAAAAAATGACACCTTGAATTTGAAAACATATAATATATAATTGAACTTTTAGACTATGACATAACATATCTCTATAGAAACAAATAATAGATTTTAAAAACTCATTCTAGAAATAGATTATAAAAACCAAACTAAATAAAATGAAATCACTAATGCACCAAATAAAAAATAACACCAAAAATGTAAGTAGGAAACCATAGTTTCTATTTTTACTAGAAGAAAATTAAGTTAGAGTATTACAATCATATTAAATAGGATATCTTGTTATATCATTTACAAATATGAGAATAATTTTTTCTCTAGGCACTCAGGTCTTGTAACCAAACCATTATAGTTGAGTCTATCTACTCTAGCCTCTCTCACTTCCTTTTTGAATCTCTCCTCACAAACCAGATCCCCTCTAGTTAACAAACTATCCTCTTTTTCTCCTTCTTCCTAATGGATTTATATCCTCCCTTAGTCTTCACTAGCAGGAAATCTCTTTTCCTTTACCATAACCATGTCTTCCATCTAGTGTTTCTTTAATCTAATCTTCATTTAACTCTTTTACTTGCCTTGCCTTAGTATTGCCTTCATCACCCGATCAACAATCAACAATGCTTTCCTCATTGTCTTCTATCATAACACATTCATGCAAGGAAATCATGTTCGAAATCATTTAACCAATGATTGTGTTGATTCAAAACAATTATGTGCAATCAAAAAATAACATTGTACCACATGTTGCAACCTTACTCATTCATCTATTTCCATTGATCTACTCACATTATAACTTAACGACATTCTTTACCACAATACTAGTAAAACCAACTTGAATAGTCACAATGTTGCACTTAGCATGCATCACCTTGCTAGTTACCGCTATACCACATGATACCACTCCATCATGGTCCATCCAAATGACCATTGTGGTTTTTGTGGGTAACCACGATACTACAATACCCTCATTGGATTTTTGTGAGATTATAGGCTTTCAACTGCCATATGAAAAAATCCTTCATGGACTATCATAGGATTATGAGTTACCCAAAGCTCTTTTCTACTTCTTGCATCATTGGGGGTCAGAGTTCACCCATCCTCCATACTACCTATTTCCTTATGAGTAAAGCATAAGTTTTACCTCTAACTTGTGAAGATTGAAACTCATCCTTGCTAACTTCCACCATTTCTAGTTGGTAGAGTTTTTCCATACCTCATATACCTTAGCACTAAGTTCTAATCCCATGCATTCACATCATGAATTAAACCACCAGTGTGAAGTTTGAAACCAAACCATCCTACTCTAAAAATGAATAACTCTTCCTCATTGCTTCCTCACAATTTGATAAGCTATAAGCCCAAGGCCTAAAACACAAAAAATTTCACATCTTCAAGACATAACGTCTCCTACTTATCTAAATATAGCCACCTTAGACCTTATTCTAAAAGAATCAACACTACTCTTTTTATTTGATGCAAGATTACTATCACACCATATATGATCTTGTAGATTAGACACTGAAGGTAGGAATAATTTTGTGAATATGGATTTAAAAAATGGATTTGAGTGGTATCACCACCCTTTCAAACTACAAGAAATCCTCATCCAACCCCATCGCTGAAATTGGTACCTACAATAGCTTCTTCTTTCATATCTTTAGACACTTATCTAGAACAAACAAAATCCTCCTCTATAAACTCTACTCTTTACTCTACTTCCCTGATGTGGAATCAAATCCACCATAGGCCAACCACCTCCTCCACATGTATCTCTCTTTCACCTCTAATATTGTAGGATTCAACCCAACATATTTCATCGACCTCCACCAATTTGCACCTTCACTTAACTCTGCAACACTACAAAATACTTCTTTCCATACAAATCATCCCTAACAAAGCTCTAACTGAACCATCTCAATATGAAAATAATATTTCTTAAATTCAACAAGAAATGTTTTTACCTTCTCATCACCTATTGTAACTTCAACTTCATTCTCTTCTTTCACACCTTTGATAAGAAATGCAATTGTATCACCTTGTTGTACCATAACTAGTGCATCATACTCTTTTTCATCCACATAAAAACAATTTCAAATTCATCACAAAAACTGAAAAACATTATGCATTACCTCCTCTAGTAACACTACCTCCACTTGTTTATCACCATGCCATTCAATTGTTTGTATTCCCTTAGGACATATTGTGATTACACACTTCCCCTCCTATTCCTAAATCTCAACACCCTCAATTTGATCTATTACTGTAATGACTTTTCCCATTGCTACATGTTGCTCCTCATTGGAACATACACCAAAATCTAGGTGAACCTCATCTCCTTTTGTTGTAACTTTCACTACTACAATCATTCACTCATTCACTCTTTTCTTCAACTGCTACCACTTGGATTTTCTATTATTCAAGGTGTTGCATTGTCTCCATCTTCCTATGGTTGCTACCACCTCTATATGTTCATCCTTCATGTCTTCCAATAGACATCCTTCAAATTTACACTTAGGTTCCTTAATCTATTTGTCCTCACCCTCTTCCTCGATTTCACATACATGACACCAGCTACTACATCGTCTTTCTTTCTTCCAATCAAAACATCATTAGAAGGACAAAAGAATTTACCTTCAGCCCTTTTCTTCTTGTTTCCTCCTTTCAATAATGTCCTCCAATTCTTTTATTTAATATTATATATCTATCATTTAAACTCTCATTTCTTCTTACTCTCTCTATCTCTAATTATCTCTCTAATTTCATCTAATCTAGGAATCCTTGAAACCCATCTAATGACAATTTTTTTTTTCCTTTCTCTTTTCCATTTTTAAAGCCTCTCAATGTTGTAATAACAAAAATTTTGAACCCTTATGTTTTACAAATGTAAACTACCTCCTTTGACAATTTTTTTACCAAAACCTATTAGAATAATCACCAATATTACCATAAATTGTTTCACATTCAATGATATGCTTACAACCAAGGGAACCTTAGCTCACCAATCCACTAAAAGTAGCTTTTTACAAGTTGCACTTCCACTTACAAGTAAGATCCACACACTCTTAGTTTCTTAACAAAATCTTCAAACCCTTAGGCTTTGCATATGCGAACTACCTCAAATTCAATGATCTATTCACAACCACAAGAAATATCTCACTCACATGTAACTAGATCCTGTACCCACCCTCTCAAAGTGGAGGAAATCTACATCTTTTAAACAACTTTATATCTACTAGGGGTGATGGAACCTTAATTCTCATTGTCCCATCTTAAACCCTTATTGTATTGAGGAGGGTTTTATAATTTGTTTCCTTAAGATCACTTGAGTGTTCTATTTTGTTGTTAACCTGCTATTGCCCACTGCTGGTCATTATTTTAATACTTTCTATTAGGTAGTCAATTTCCTCATCATGAGTTCAAAAAAAAAATCCATATTATTATTTTGGGGTTCTTGAGTTTTCATTTATTTATCCTATCATCCTAGGAAGTCCCTCTATAAAAAAAACTTATTGAGCACATGAATTAAATTTTTCAATTAAGTTTAGCTGATCTTATGTCCTTATCACTCATCATTGATCATTTTTTAGATATATGTATTAAAATAGCAATGAGAGATGAGGTGACATCTCTTTGATATCGCTCATCATGAATTGTTTTTTGAGCTTATGTTTGCTATTAGCAATGAGCGAGGTTCTTAAGGGATCACTTATTGCTAACATTTTTTGAGTTCTTAAAGTTGTAATAGTGATAAGCAATGACTTATCACCTTAAGATCCCAATTTCATTGCTCATCACTAGTATGATGTAAAGAGATTGTTTAAATTTAGCTATGAGTGAGATGATGAGCTCCCAATGGTATCACACCTTGTGGATTTTTTTTGAGCACTGAGGTTATGATTAGTGATGAGCGATATAGTCCCTTATGAGGAATTTTCTCTCACTAACTTGACTACATCCTATTTGCAATGTCTTTTGTATCAGTGATTGTGATGTAGGTATACATGCCAAACTATGGTGCTTACATCTCATGTCACTGATGGGAGTCAAGATACAAAGTTAAACTAGCGAGGAGCAATGGGGATGAGGATGACTGGGAAAACAATTATAGATCCAAGGGTCAAGATTTTGTCACATAAGGTACTTGCATTGCCAATAAAGATGGGAGAGAAAGAAGTGAACTAGCAATTGGCGACAACCGCTACATGAAGAGGCAACATGTCAAAATTTTAAGGATTTCATATAAAGTAGAGAGAAAAATAGTGAGGTAGATTGTCAACAATTGATGTAGTTTTAAAGCTGAAAGATCAAGGATCAAGGTTCCAAATTGAACAACTACTTGTCAGTTCACTTGTGCAAGCTTACTATCAAATATTAATGTTGAAATACTCCCCTCTCGGCTATAACTAAAAGTAGATATCTAGTTTATTGTGCATCCTAGCTCACTGGCTAGTGGAAGGAATACCAAAGGCTGAAGAATTTTCAAGGAAAGCTCCTAAGCTTCTCTACAACTAGGGTGATATAGCATTTTTTTGGGTAAGAAAAACATATACCTCCTTTTAATTTAAAAGGATCCCATAATAGTGGTTTACAATTTTTGGCCAAACTGATAATTTACGTCTCACCCACATGGCAGAGGAATTTGAAGATAGTGCAAACTAGAGTCTCATCAAATTTTGTTTGTAGATTATAAAAATATTTTTTCAAAATTGTTGGAATCAAATTGCACTTCTTTTCCATCTCCACGAAAATAGATTTTTTAAAAACAACATTTTTAAAAGTGACGCACCTATAACGCATAACTTTTTTTCCATGAAGGATAAAATTCTAATTCTTTCAAATTTAGATTTGTAACTCTAATATCTAGTGCTTCCACTTGGTTAGATAGTTTTTTATTGAATATATTTTCCTTAATCAAGTTTCAAAGTAAAAATTACAATTAACAGCTTGATAATTTTATTTTTGTATGTCAAAATTTTATTTTATTTTTTTTTGTTGAATCAAGGACTTCAATATCTAGTGCACTCATATTTTTCAAATTTTTTTTTGATAATCTTCTATTTTTCCACATGTTAAGAACAAAGAAATTCATTTTCAATGAAAAACCTATGTTTAATAAAACTTAAAAAACAAATACATAACAAAACCAAAACATATTAAAATTATATTCATTGGATAGTTTGTTTTGAGGAATACCATAATCATTTGAAATAAATTTTAAATGAATTCATTTGATCCCCCAAAATCTAAATCAAAAGTGATTTTTTATCAGCATTTTGATAGGTGTAAAGGAGACACATTTATAGGTATGGTTTAAAACTAGCATGGTTCTATCCAAGGGGGTTTGATCTAAGGTGATTTGATCAAACCATCTTCAATTGGAATCCTTAAAATGGAACTTTTAAGGCTTAAATCATTATATTTTCTAAAAATATGTGATTTCACTAAAATTGCCTCTAAATTGTAAACCACTATTATGACAACACCCTTAAGGTAGTAGGATGAACGCCCATGAAAGCTGATAAGAAAATTGATGGAAAATGCAATTTAGTCTTTTCCTAGTGATTTCAATTTGATAATTGAGCACTGTCTAAATTGTGAAGAAAATTGTCATATTCAATAGTAGAGTTTTATCCTATCATAATTGTGAAGGGTTTTGTTTGGCCGTAATAAATTGTAAACCCTAGTCTCCATTTGCATTACAAACATGAGTGACCCAAGCCTAGTGAGTCTAGTGTTAGACCTGAAACCAAAACAAAAAAGGGTCAAAAGACCTAAAACTCAACATGCTTTAGTTGAAGTCGAGCCCAAACTAGTAGCTGTGTCTAACCCTTTGTCTGGTACCCTTGCGGCTTCCACAAGGTCCAGAAGTGCAAAGAAGGAAACAAAAAAGTTTATGCAAGAAAATTTTGGAGGTATCAGAGAGGGAGGGTCACGAATTGGTAAAAGGCCCACAAGACAAGTTGTTGTTACCACTAGGTTGATTATAATGTTGGTGATATTGGTGAGAAATCCCTCCCCATAGTGGATGGAAATTTTGTTTAAGTATGATTTCAACAAGCAAAATTCTAGTAAGCCTACATGGTTTTGTGGGGATTGAACCCACGAAAGCTAGTAGTTCCAAATGTTTTGTGGAGGTGGATTTAAAGATGGAGCTAGCAAGGCACTATGACCCTACTGATAGGAAAATCAAGAGTGAGAATGGTAATATAATTTTGGAGGTGACTAAGGATAAAATGTTGGACTTTTTTGGGTTGAATTCTAATTACCTTGTAAGTTTTAAGCGTGTTGACTTGTATGTTGAATATCAAGGAAGAGAATTTGCATATAGAGAAGCAATATGTGTACGACATAGAAGGAACAAGAAAAAATTCTCTGTTCAAGATGTTGAACCTTTTGAATGTGAAGAATTTGAAGATTATTTCAAGACCACTTATTATTGTCTAAACCAAGGGCTAGCTTAGGATTTTGAGGTTAGAATAGCTCTTAATTTATTGGTAATGGTGGTAGATATACAAGAATATAATCGAAACACTAATTTTGATTATGCTAGTTTTGTTGCCCAACAAATTCATGAGGATTTTCTCAATTTGAAAAAGGAATCGCTCCCTCTATCTTTCCCTCATTATTTCTTACTGAGTGGAAAAGGAAATTGAATTTGAGGATTGTGAATAGTGAAAATGAGCCCATCCCTATGTAAATGTGGACATACATTTGGGATCATGACTTCTACAATTCCAACTACATTTTGTTTGCTGATGTTGTAAGACATGGAATCTTAGAGTCATTGGGTGTGGTACCTAGATTCATAATTTCTCTAAAAATAAAAAATGTCATATTCCCAATAGATATACTAGGCTCTATAGCCACACATAATTGGGATGACTAGTTTTCACATTCTAAATATACTTTTATCAAGGTTTATGGAGCTAAAGTGGCACCCCATTGTTTACACATGTAAGTCTTAGATAGGTTGTCTTTCATGGAAATCATGTGTCAAAAGGAATTCATGGATTTTGAAATGTTTAGAAAGGACATAAAGGGCTATGTGGTATACACCCAATGCTCTTTTGTTTATTTTAAGCTCATTTCCCTTCAAGGGTATGAGAAATTGGGAATTATGGTAAATAATCTCAAAATGTCTATAAGAGTGGTTATATTTTTTGATCCATAAGGATTTGTGGCTAGAAGCATAGGAAAAAAGTACTTAGGCATCATACATCATGAATTTCTCTATAAATATGATGTACTATGAAATATGACAAGTGATGAGGTTGTTATGGCTAGGAAAATGGAATGGAAAACTATGACAAACCTTGAGGAGAAGATTATGAAAAAGAATTCCTTATACATTACTCCATACAATGAAATTGTAGACCCTTTGGAGAGGGCCTTTACTATGATAATGAACTATTAGTCTAGTTGATTTAAAGTAAAAGTAAAGAAGGTTGTAGAAAGAGCCCAGGGCCTCTTAGAGAAACAACAACAACAATAGGCTATAGATATCCCAAAAGGTCTTGATGATGTTCAGAAGGTCATGGAGGAATAAGTGGTTGAGCATGTGCAAGGAAAGAAAAAAAATGAGAAGAAATTTCCCCTTCCCCATGTTGAAGAGACCCATAGTTCAAATGTTCCTCTTGACAGGATTGTCCAATAGCATTATGATAGAGAAAATGATTAGATCCTAGAATTAGGGAGTGTGATGAGTTCTTGGTTGATGATAAATTTGTGTAGACCATGGAGTTTTAGGATTTTATGATTCAATAAAGGAGTAAGGAAATAAAAGAGAGACTAGAAGTATCTCAAGTCAATTTTTAAGCTACTCATGAGGAGGAAGTTGAGAAAGTAGACGAAGAGAATATTAAGGCTGAAATTGAAGCCATTAATCCTACTAAATCATGAAGAATTGTTGAAGATAGTGGAATCATGCTATTAATAGGATGTACTATCACAACTGCCATAGCCTATGATGCAATGAGAAGAGATCCTCAATAGTTGATATTTGAAGACTAGTTTGAAAATAAATTATTTGGTTATGAGTATATTCTAAAGCTGCATACCCTTGCAATTTGTTTTGTGGCACCTAATACTAGGAAAAATGAGGTTACTATGACTATTGAAGAAGTCATTGGTTCATTGGTAGTCAAAAGAGCTACTGACATAATTCTGATCCAAAAAACTAAGTTAATTGTACGTGTTGCAATGCTTAGTGTGGACAGTGCACATATTTCTCAAAAGAAATATGAATCTTTGGTCAAGGAATATAATAAGACTTTGAATTAATTCAGTTGAATGAGAGCTATCATTGAAGCTACTCAAAAGACATTAACTCAACCTTCTCCCTCTTCCTCATTTGATATGTCTATACAAGATAGGGAAACATTGGCCCTCAGAATTGATGATTTAAAAGTAAAGTTAACCTCCAAAGAGGAAAATGTCAAGAAGGCCAAATTAGAGATACTCAGGGTGGCCAATTAAATTTTTAGAGAGGTGCTTAAGAATAGGGTGACTAGGTTGGTCCATAGGGCTAATGATGTATCAGCCACACAGAAAAGAATTCATGAGGCAAATGCAAAGTATCTACAAGTACAGGAGGACTTCAAGAATGAATGGAATAATTGGATTGCTCGGATGAGTGCATTGAAATAAATGATGCCTAAAATGGAGGAGGATCCTAAGGCACCCACAAATATTCCTAAAATATTGAAAAATATTGACTCTATAAATGAGGTAACCACTTTTCATGGAAATTTGGGAATACAACTCACAAGTAAGTTGAAAATATTCAAGGAAATGGAGAATTGCGGCATGCCTCAAATATTGAATTTCAAAGGTGAATTGCATCTATTTGACACCTGGAAGGAAAATTTTGGAGGATTGCTTGAAGCTACTATGATGCATTTTTCTGGCACTAATTACCTCTTGCTCAGTTCACACATTGATATGATGGTAGAGATTGAATAAAAAATGGATATATTTGTTAAGGAAGCTGAGATTTTAATTGATGCAAGGTACTCTTAGTATGCTACTAAGGTGCAAGGTTTATTCAATGCTAAATGGCCCACTAAGGAGGAATACAATGTTTTGTTGGAGAAGTATACAAAATCAATAAGAAGAATAATGGGGAGGAGAAGAATTATACATAGCTTGCAAATAGTACAAATTAGGCTTTTGATATAACAAGGTAAAATATTATTCTCTCGTCAATGTTCAAAGTGATTAACATGTGGTAATAATATGGATTAACTAGTTTTGACCTTTTATGGTTTCTTTGCCATGATTCCTAAGTTTTTTTGTTTTGATTTCCTTACAATCAACATTTGGAGCACATGGAGAATATCTTGTAACTATTGTAACAAACTAATGATGTGTTTTATGGTGGGACCTATTTTCCATGAAGATTTGTGGATATTTCTGCCTCATGTTTATTTTCTTCACCTAAAGACTCAAGCGTGACTAGGAAGGGAATATTTCTGTAAGAGGTCCCATGAGATCATGACATGTGTGCTATTTGGTATGAGAAGCGCAAGAGTTAGAAAATTTTGAGTTGATTATGTTAGTGTTATCAAGAAAATACAAAGCAAGTTTTAGACTCTTTGTTTTAAGTTTATCTTGGAGTTCATACTTATGCATGTAAGACTGATAATCATATAGCATTTTATAATATAGATTAATATGGAGTTTCATGGTTATTCTCTCTCCCTGTATGTAAGTTATGACTTATGATTGAATGTAGTCAAGAATTTCTTTCATTTGTCTTTGTCAATATTTGATGGATGTTCAGTTTCATGTTTTCCTATCAATTTAATGAATTGATGTAAATTCTTATATGAGAGTGATGACTTACAATTACTATGCGCTATGATATTCATAAGTAGTTATAATCTTGAAGTAATAGAGAAATATTGTAATGGAAGATTTATTGGGATTATATGCATTATTATTTGAATTTTAATTAGTTTATGTCAAAGGATATTGAATTCCTGCTATGAATAAAGACACTAGTTCATGTGGGATATTAGTGTTACATTTCCAGTATTGATTCATTACTTACTCAAAATTTTAACCATAAAATTTCAAAAGGAATATTGTTGTTATTTGTTATTTCAGGTGTCTTTTCTCTCATAATAAACTCATATAACATTAGCATAATAATTTTCCAACTTATTTAATGTTACTATTAAGTGGTATCATGAGAGATGTCTATAATTGACAATGTATTTGGTTGTAATTGTAAAATATTTTTAGGTACATTGTGCGATCACCCTCTCCAGTTTTACAAAGCCTAAAGAGTAGGAATAGAAGTTTAGTAGCCTCTATTCATTCGTTGGCCAATCCCTTTACTATCACTGATAATTGGAAATGGAAAAATCCATAGGTATGTCTAGAGATCAGTTTGGTTCTTAAAAAATAACCAATAGATTGGTGACTCTGTTAGGCACTAGCTAAGTCCAAAAGTCTCTAAGTTTAGATCAAGTCCAGTCAAAGTCAGTTGTTCATTGTGAATATTCCTTGTTGTCTAAGGAATAATTGGTTTTAAGTTTATTGCATTAGTCCCATAATAGTAGGTCTTATGTGTCAAGTATTATTTCATTCTACCACTGTCTGTAAGGTAATGTTCAAATATTTTCTTGAGTAACAAGTAAAAAATCAAACTGCAATCACTTTTTGTTTCCCAGTATCCTGATTGGTGACTCTAAGTTCTAGTACTAGTGTGAAGATAAAGTATCTAGAAGAAGACAAAAAAAAAGATTTTGTATTACTTAAAATTATGAGGAAGACTAGAAGTTATGTGCAAAAGAATCCTGAGTAGAAGGTAAAATCTGAAACTACAAAGGAAAAGCAACCTGAATGGGTCAGGAAACACTTTGAGTCAAGCAAGTCTATTGATTCCCATTTTGATGTATCTCCCACTTTCCATGTTGATATAAGTAGTGTAATTTTCCATGAAGAAGAACATAATGTTCAACGATTTGATATAAACTAGGGAAGATTTCTAGTAGAAGAAGTTTTTGATAGTGAAAGAAATGTTTCAAAAATGATGATAGGTGGTAGTTTTTGGGAAAGAATAAGAAGTTCTCTAGGTCCTCAACCCCATGAATTAGGTCCATTTTCAATAGAAGGAATTTTAACCCATGAGTTAAATCCTTTGATGATCTAATCCACTTTTCTCTTGAGGAAGATCTCACTGACCAACCTTATTTTACTCATGCCCCAAGTGAACATGGAGACATTTTGGAAAATGAGGAATAGATAGATAATGACATGAAATCCATTGAAGAAGAAGAGTTAAGATTCCAAGAACAAGAAGAATGATGCACAGCTAGGAGGATTCACAACACATCTCACAAACCTTCAACAATAATCCAAAACAATCTTTATATAACACATGCTATTAGGCATTGTCTATCACATTGCAAACATAACTATGGCAGCCCACAATTTATTTCCATGAACATTCATTAATAACTTCTACAAAAAAAATAATGAATCCAATCACTCTAGTGAGATTTAGGAAAACATAGTTATAGACTTGGTCTCCAATTCTTATAAAGATCCAATGGTGGAAATAAAAGTTATTGTATTTTTTTCCAAAACTGCAAACCCTAGGTAGGGTTCAGACCTGCCCTCACAAAAAAGGTCATAATTTATTCAAATCTTAATGAATTTTGATGATACTTGAAGAAAATGAAAGTATATTCACATGGAAACAAAATAAAAATGGATTTAGATCCAAAATATATACTTTATATTCCGTACCATCACATTTTTCAAATAGTAAATTCTACACAATATTGTTATAATAGGTAGTCTCACCAAAATAATCATATCTTCCACAAAACTTGATAAAATTCAATGAGACAAAAATAATTGGAAACTAGAAACAAATATATTTCCATCCATATATGATACTCCATTATTTCAGTCCATACCAGGCCGTACAAAACACAACTTCAATCTGGAAACCATGTAAAAATCAGAAAATGGACACAAAACTTGAGGTTTCCATTCAACAATATTCAAAAATGATGTCTCCAACCCCCAATTCGAGTTTTTGAGGGTATATTTATACATTTACAAATAAAACCAACCATTTCCAACTACCTTTTTATTAGTTTGTTGACAAAACACCTTAATGATACTTTTTGACAAGTTGCTTGACAACTTTTTTGGGCAACTTTTACATTTTTTACAATATGGACCAACTTTTACACATTATTTGATAAATGACTTAAAATATGACTTCCTAAGACTCAAAAAAATCTAAAATAGTTGTATAAACCTTATTATAAGACTCAATACACAAAATAGAGAAACTATTTACAAATGGCCTCATGGAGGCAAGAAATCAAGTAGGTGTTCCTACACCAAAGAAAGAAGAAAGAAATATTTGAAAGAAAAGGAAGATAGGGTTAGAGCTAAGCAACTTGAGAGAGATGCTAGAACGAGAAATTTGGAGAAAATGAGAGAGGAAGCTGCAAGGAATAGAACCTCTGAGGAAACTCTTTCTAAGATGACTAATGATATCCCTAGAGTAACAGTCGCAATAGGAGCTTCAACTACTAATGCTTATACCACATCTATCTCAACCAATAAAGCCTCAAATCCTCCTGTTATTACTAAAAGAACATCATTCTTAGATCATGGGAAGAGACCTCTTGACCCACCCAACAAAACTACATTCAAAACAAAAGATAAAACCAATACTTCATTTACTAAAATCCCCACAAATAAATCCAAAATTGATCCAGTCCCATTCAACATACCTCCAAATATTGAGATACTAAGGTTGCAGTTAGAAGGCGAAAAGCTGAGAGAAGATTTATGAAAAGATGAAATGATAGCCTCTAATGCTGAACTGGCTAGAAATATTGAATTCCTTCAAATTTCCACTCATATTTTAGAAGCCTCAAGTTCTAGACATATTGATAGTGAGTTGCAAAAGGAGAAATTGGATGGACATACCCCTAGGGGAAGTGGTGGTGGAAATCATGGAAATGGTGGTGGAGGATGAAATAAGAATGATAAGTCTTACTTTGAAGATGATAAAGGAGGTAAGAAAGAAGGAGGTGGTGGTGAAAGTGGTAAGGAAAGGGATGGTAGCCAGTCTGATAGTAGGAAATATAATGAACACAAATATGATCATAGGGATAGGCATACTAGGAGGCTGCTCCAAGTAGATAGATACCAACAATTGTGTTTCACTGGAATACTTGGCTATCCCAACCCATTCTATAAGGATTTTAGGCTTTCTCTAGTCAAATTCTTTGGAAATAATGCTATAATTGGTGAAGACCACCTCAAAAAATTCACTAACATTATGGATGACTTTGAGGTAGAAGTAGAAGATGTCATAATGAAATTATTCATGCAGTCTCTTGTTAAGCATGCAAGAGAATAATACAAAAGTTTACCCATTGAGAGAATTGGCTCTTGGGAAGATTTCACAAGGGTTTTTAGAGAACAATATGGTGATAAGACTATTCAAGTTTTTTGTTGAATAAATTCAATAATATTGTTAAAGGGTCTAATGAATATATTATTGAGTTTAATACAAGGTTCCAAAAGTATAGAAAAATATTGCCTCCTCATTTACCCTTAAATGATTGTGTATGCTTGGAAAATTATTGAAATTTTCTTTTGATGAAAAGATGACTTACCATCTGCTAGATAAGCATCCTCAATCTTTAAGAGATGATTTTTAGATAGTAGAACATATTGAAAACATCAAAAAAACAATTGGTAAAGTTGGTAGAAAAAGATGATCTGAGACTTTTCAAATATTCAAAAAGGGAAGAAACTAATTCAAGTACTAAAGGGAAAACCATTGAAGACAAGCTTGAAAGCTTCATGAAAATTATCAATGATAAAATTGAAAGGAAAGAGAAGGCCCAACGAAGAAATTACCAAAGGAATGAAAGACCCCATAGGTTGCAAGACCACCCTTACAATACCAATTGGTATAATGGGAAGCCTATCTCAAATAATCAGAGAAATTCCCAAAACAAAGTTCCCCTAGACCCTCTACAAAATAATTCAAGAAATTTTATTGAAGATACTCCTTGGTATATGACTTGCTAAATGCCACATTCCTCACAGCAGTGTGCAGTAGCATATATGATGGAGGTAGAATATAACATGCCTAAGGAGTGTGATCAGGAAGATCAAGAGGAGGATGACATGGTTATGATTATGGGTGATTATGATATTGCTTATAGTGAATGTTCTAATGAAGATTTGATGTAGGAGTATCTGGTGGTGTGAGTTAAATCTTGTATCACCCAAAAAGATGCTTTCCATTTATTTTCCTTTTATTTTCTTTTTTGTAGATGTTTTTGCATTTCTGGATACCCTTTTCGTTGAATAAGAGTATCCAATTTTCAGAATTGTATTTCTGCTTTTTCTACTCAATTGCTATTTTTAGCAGGTGGGAATTTTAAGGCATGGGAAGACAAAAATTTATGGGAAGGTTCTTGAGGGAAAAATAAGCACTTTGGTGAAAGAATCAGGTCAAGATCATTCACGGTTTGAAAGTTATTAAAGTTCCAGTTTCTTTTTTTTGCCCTGAAAAAACCTTTCGAGTCTAGTTTGAGGCACTAAACGGTCCCGTACAGGCCCAGAAATCTGATAGTGCAAAAAATTCAAAAAATGGAGTCCAGGATCAAAAGTTATGGCTTCCAGAAGTTGGCCAATTTTTGGAAAATTGCCAATTTTTGAGTTAGGACTTAGTTTTTGAAATTCAAATTGTACTTTTGGCACCAAACTACCAAAAATATTATCTCGAATGTTATTTTTGGCTCCAAATTAGAAAGAGGCTATTTAGGGGCTAATTTCTAATTTTTGGGTAACTTTTTGGGGAAAGAATTCACATGTTGTGAAAAGGGGATTTTCTGAAATTCTGTAATTCTTCTGAACTTCTGTAATTTTTGCATGTATCACAGAGCTCGAGGATTTGTGATCCTCTACATGTAAGAATTTCATAATATTGAATAAAATATTATTCTCTATTCTGTGAGTGTTTTATGTGTCTTGGGTTTTCTCCCTCGTCAAGATTCTTGTGAAATAGATGTTTACAATCAAAGGAAAATTGTTAACACATATCATTAGTAGGTTCTTTCTGATGAGGATTGCACTAGTAATGATGAGGCTTACAATTTGAAGGTGATTGTCTCACTAAGGAAACCTTCTACAAAAGAAATTACAAAATATAAAATAGTATTAGCTACTCAAGCTAGAGATTCATATCATCTAAGAAAAAGTACTGTCAGATGTGAACAAGGTAATCCTATCGGTTTGTTCATCAAATAAAAAAAGGCTAAGGGAAAGGAACATGAACCTAATAAAAAAATAGAAGTTTTCAAAGATAAGTAAGACAAGGGAGATAAAATTTGAGCCGAGATAATGGGCAAGTTAAAAGATACCCCTGGACAAAAATCTTTTATTGAAAAGTCAAAGACACAAAAGCAATTTCTTGAAGCAATAAAGAAAGATACTAAACACAAGGCTAAAGCAACCAAAAATCAATAGAAAGAAAATATCCGCGAACCAGGTATTCCTTCAACTAAATTTCCAAACGATACTCATGTTTACATGTTTCAGTTACTTATCCAAGTTAAATTTTTTGTAACTTTTCTTGAAATGATGAGGATAAAAGAACACAAACAAAAGGTAGTGGTCCTTATCACTGGCATTTCTATAACCAATAATGATTTATTGGAGCCTACTCCTTCAAAACTAAGTGATAAGGATAAAAAAGGTAAGGAATGTGAAGGAGTAATTATTGAGATTCCCCACATTTTTATTGGGAATTTGATGAATACTTGTCTAGATAAGATAGATCCATTTTTTCTTAACTTAATAGTTGGGGGGAATTTCATAAAGAATTGTATTATTGACTCTAGTGCGTCAAACAATATCATGTTGGTTAAAATCTTGGATACCTTAGGGTTAAAAGTTGATAGCAGTCATGGAAAATATTATGCTATGGATGCCAGAGAGGTCCCTATGGTAGGTGTGATAAATGAGATTCCATTGAATAGTTTGATGCTTTTGAAATAGATTGGATGGAGAGAGGACATAAGAAAGTTGTTGATCTATTGGCTAGTATTGCATTGAGACCTAATGATATAACTTTCATAGGAATTTCAAAGGTTGAGATAAAGACAAGGCCCTCTATCCCTGACAATGTATACAATTGGTAGATTTTTAATGATGATAAGGATATCCTTATATTTTTAAGATGTGTTGATAAGTATGAGGGTCAGGAGATTTATTTTAATGGATTTGTAGAAAATACTAATGGACAAGACACAATGTTTGGAAAATAGGTCATCCAATTAAAAAAATAAAAATTCCCAAAGGCCTTGTAGCTCTTGAAAGAGTATTTGATAATAAAGGGACCACTAAGGCCGAAGAAACTATTTCCCACCTAGAAGACCTAGAAGAAGTGAGCTTGGGAACTAAAAATTCCTCAAAGAAGGTTTATATAGGAAAAGGGATGAAATCGAAGGTGAAGGAAATGCTAATTTTCTTGATAAGAAAATATAGGCACATCTTTGCTTGGCCATATGATGAATTGAAAGCTTGTAAGGAGAAGTTGTTTTAGCATGAGATTCATTTGAAAGAGGATGCAAAACCCTTCAGATAGAATAAAAGACCAATTAATCCTACATTAGATCACAAAATGCAGGAGGAGTTGATAAAGTTGAGGGAAGCTGGTATTAAAAAACCCATTAGACACTCTTCATGGGTATCCAATTTAGCGCCAGTGAGAAAAAAGAACGGGGATATAAGATTGTGTGTTGATTTCAGGAATTTGAATGTATCCTCATTAAAGGACAATTATCCATTACCAAACATGGAGGCCATGTTACAAAAGGTAATTGGTTGTGAGTTGTTTTCAATGATGGATGATTTCTTAGGGTATAATCAAGTAAAAGTGAAGGAGTCTAAGTAGTATAAGACTACATTTACTACTCCTTGGGGTACCTATGTGTATGTAAGAATTCCTTTTGTCTTAATGAACGCTAGTGCTACTTTTTAGAGGGCTATGGATGTAGCCTTCTCATATTTTATTGATTTATTTATGGTTATATATCAAGATGACTTGACCACTTGTTCAAAGATAGAAGAGGATCATTTTATGCATCTAGAAAAGGTTTATGTTAGGTCAGGGTATGTGCAGGATCATGATGGGCTAAAATTAGCAATAATAATATGTGGTATTTGTAATAGAATTATGTGATTGATGAATTTTTTTTTTACCCCAAAATTGATGAAATGAAAAGGGTCTTTAAGAGGGAGATTGTCAGCTTTCCTTGTATAATTATACTTTAATTTGAATTTAATAAATAATTATTATTCATTTTTCTATTAGAATTATGACTAAAAGTCACGGTCGATAGGCTAATTGAAAAACATCTATAACTTTCAAAGAAAAGCGTGGTATCACATTGTTTGAATTTGAAACATGTGTCACATTCTATACTTACTATAGAAGTTAAAAAAAAAGAAAATTAAATTTCATGAAGTTTTGACCAAGTTTAAGGTGGTCTAACATCACGAGGAGTTTTATATTTTTTAAAAGTTATAATAAAAATTAATAATTAATTATTCTTGGGAAAAATTATAAAAAAATATGCATCGAATCCAGACATGAGTCCTTTACTTATATATAAAATATTATAAAAATATTATCATTTTATTATGGTTAGGGTGATCAGATAGACAACTACTTATTTTTTCCCTGAAATTTAAGTACTACTACATTGAAATTTCAAATGTTCACCAAATACATTTTATTTATTTTTAAATAAACCTAGTAGCTTAGAAAATACATTCAATTTTCTATACATTCTATTCTTACACATTTTTGAAATAATATAGATAACTTATTCAAATTTTTACGTCAAGTTGCCTAACACTGATTTTTCTAAATTTTTTGCCACTTAAGGGCCTATTTTTTCCATGATGATCCTGCACATACCCATAGAAAAACTTCCCCTAGGAAGTTTGAAGTTAATAGCATGGTATTAGCTCGGAATGCAGGAGTTGAGGATAAGGGAAAATATGGAAAATTTGAAGCATTATGGATTGGCCCTTACTTGATAGCCAGTGCTCACAGAGAAGAGTCATATTTTCTTTAGAGCTTGATAGGTGAACTTTTTGAACTACTAGTACATGGACAGTTCTTAAAGCAATACTATATATTTTTTAACTTTTTGAACTGCCAGTACATGGATAGTTCTTAAAGTCATCATGAATGAGCTCCTGTTTATGATTAGTGATGAGAGAGCTTCCTAAGGGATCACTTATCACTAATTTTTTTTGAGTTCTTAAAGTTTTAATAATGCTAAGTGATGACTTCTCACCTTATGATCCCAATTTCATCGCTCATCACCAATATGTTGTAAAGGGATTGTTAACAATTAGCGATGAGTGAGATGATGAGTTCCCAATGGTATCACACCTTGAGGATTTATTTTGAGCACTAAGGTTATGATTAGTGATGAGTGATATGGTCCCTTACAAGGAATTTTCTCTTACTAACTTGAGTACATTCTTTTTGCAATGTATTTTGTATCATCGATTGTTATTTAGGTGTACATGTAAAACTATGGTACTTACACATCTTGTCATTGATGGGAGTCAAGATAAAAAGTTAAACTAGTGAGGAGCAATGGGGATGAAGATGATTGGGAAGCTAGCTATAGATCAAAGGGTTGAGATTTTGTTGCATAAGGTACTTGCATCACTAATAAAGATGGAAGAAAAAGAAGTGAACCAACGATTGGCGACAACTGCTACATGAAGAAGCAATGCATCAAAATCTAAAGGATTTCATATAAACAAGAGAGAAAATTAATGAGGTGGATTGTCAACCATTGATGTAGTTTTAAAGCTGAAAGATCAATGATCAAGGTTAAAAATTGAATGGGTACTTTCCAGTTCACTCGTGCGAGCTTACTATCAAATATTAATTATGGAATGCTCCCCTCTAGGACGTAATTGAAAAGTAGATATCTAGTTTATTATGCATCCTAGTTCACTGGCTAGTGAAAGGAATACTAGAGGCCAAAGAATTTGTAGGGAAAACTCTAGAGATTATCTAAAACTAGGGTGATATAGTTTTCGTACTAGTAAGAAAAACTAATACCTCTTTTTAATTAAGGTAGTAGGCTGAATTCCCATGAAAGCTGATGAGAAAATTGATGGAAAATGCAATTTTGCCTTTTTCTAGTGATTTCAATTTGATAATTGAGCATTGTCTAAATTGTGTAGAAAATTTTCCTATTCAATAGTAGAGTTTTATCCTATTATAATTGTGAAGGATTTTGTTTGGCCATAAAGAATTGTAAACCCTCATCTCCATTCATGTTACAAACATAAGTGACCTAGAGCCTAGTGATTCTAGTGTTATACTTGAAAGAAGACCAAAGAAAAAAAGGGTGAAAAGACCTAAAACTCACCATGCATTAGCTGAAGTCGAGCCCAAACCAATAGCTATGTCTAACCCTTTTCCTGGTATGCCTGTGGCTTCCACAAGATTGATAATTGCAAAGAAGGAAGCAAAATAAATTGTGCAGAAAACTTCTGGAGGTATTAGAGATTGAGGGTCATGAATTGGTAAAAGGCCTACAAGACAAGTTGTTGTTACCACTAGGTTGATTGATAATGTTGGAAAGATTGGTGAGAAAGCCCAACCCCAAAGTGGATGGCAACTATTTAACTATACTTTCAATAGGAACAATTCCAATAAGCCTACATGGATTTTGTGGGGATTGAACCTAGGAAAGCTAGTAGTTCCAAATGTGTTTTTGGAGGTTGATTTAATGATGGAGCTATTAAGGACTATAACCATACTGATAGGAAAATCAAGAGTGACAATGGTAATATAATTCTAGAGTTGACTAAGGATAAAATGTTGCCTGTGTTTGGGTTGAATGTGAATTACATTGCAAAGTTCAGGTGTGTTGACTTGTATGTTGAATATCAAGAAAGAAAATTTGAATATAGAGAAGGAATACTTGTACAACATAGACAGAACAAAAAAAATCACCTATTCAAGATGTCAAGCCTTTTGAATGTGAATAATTTGAAGATTATTTGAAGAACACTTATTATTGTCTAAACCAAGTTCTAGCTTTGGATTCTAAGGTTATAATAGGTCTTGATTTATTGGTAATGGTGGCAAATATACAAGAATATAATCGAAACACTAGTTTTGATTATGCTATTTTTGTTTCCCAACAAATGCATGAGGATTTTCTCAATTTGAAAAGGGAATGTCTCCCTCTATCTTTCCCTCTTTATTCCTTATTGATGCACATGATCTTGTGGGAAGGAGATTATGAATGGAAAATGAAATTGAATTTTAGGATTATGAAAAGTTAAAATGAGGCCATCCCTATGCAAATATGGACATACATTTGGGATCAGGACTGCTCCAATTCCAACTACATTTTGTTTACCAATGATGTAAGACATGGAATCTTAGAGTCATTAGGTGTGGCACTTAGTTTCAAACTTTCTCCAAAAATTTGAAATGTCATGCGCCCAATGGATATATTAGGCTCTACAACCACACACAATTGGGCTGACTAGTTTCTAAATTTTGAATATAATTTGATCAGGGTTTAAGGATTTAAAGTGGCACCCCATTGTTTACCCTTGTATGTCTTAGATAGGTTGGATTTCATGGAAATCATATGGAAAATTGAATTCATGGATTTTGAAATGTTTATAAAGGACATAAAGGGCTCTATGGTATACCCCCAATGCTCTTTTTCTTATTTTAAGGTCACTGCCCTTCAAGGGTACGAGAAATTGGGCATTATGATAAATAATATTAGAATGCCTATAGATGTGGTTAGAGTTTTTGATCCAGAGGGATTTGTTGCTAGAAAGAGAAGAAAAAATATCTTATGCATCATACATCATGAATTTCTCTATAAAGATGATGTACAAAGAAATCTCACAAGTGATGAGGTTTTTATGGCTAGGAAAAGCAAATGGAAAGCTATGACGAACCTTGAGGAGAAGATTAAGAAAAAGAATACCTTCTACATCAGTCCATACAATGAAATTGTAGACCCCTTTGAGAGGGCCTTTACTATGATAATAGACTATCAGTCTGGTCGATTTAAAGTAAAACTAAAGGAGGATGTAGACAAAGCCCAAGTCCTCTTAGAGAAAAAATGACAACAAGCTATAGATATCCTAAAAGGGCTTGAGAATTTTCAAGAGATTAGGGAGGAACAAGTGGTAGAACATGTGCCATGAAATGAAGAAATTTTGTATAAATTTCCCCTACCCCATATTGAAGAGACTCATAGTTCAGACATTCCTCCTGACAAGATTTTCGAGTGGCATTATGATAGAGAAAATGATGATGATCCCAGAATTAGGGAGTGTGATGAGTTCTTTGTTGATGATAAATTTGTGCATACCAAGGAGTTTTAGAATTTGATGATTCAACAAAGGAGTAAGGAAATAAAAGAGGGACTAGAAGTAGGTTGAGTCAATGATGAACCTTCTCATTGGGAGGAAGTTGAGAAAGTAGAAGAAGAGAAGATTAAGGCTGAAATTGCAGCCATTACTCATATTGAAGCTTGAAGAATTCTTAAAGATAGTGGAATCATATTATTACTAGGATGTACTATCAAATCTCCCATAGCCTATGATGCAACTAGAAGAGATCCTCAAGCTTTGATATTTGAAGACCAGTTTGAAAATAAAGTATTTGGTTCCAGGTATAGTCTAAAGTTGCATACCCTTGCAATTTGGTCTATGGCACCTAATACTAGAAAACATGAGGTTGCTAGGCCTATTAAAGAAGTCATCGGTCCACTGGTGGTCAAAATGTCTACTGAAATAACTTTGATCCAAGTAGCTAAGTTAACTGCACATGTTGTAATGCTTAGTGTGGACACTGCACATATTTCTCAAAAGAAATATGAATCTTTGGTAAAGGAATATAATAAGGCTTGGAATAAACTGAGTTGAATGAGAGATACCATTCAAGCTACTCAAAATACAGTAACTCAATCTTCTCCCTCTTCCTCATTTCATATTTCTACACAAGATAGGGAAACTTTGGCCATCAAAATTCATGATTTAAAAGGAAAGTTAACCTTTGAAGAGGAAAATGTCAAGAAGGCCAAATTAGAGATAGTCAGGGTGGCCAATGAAATTTTTAGAGAAGTGCTTAAGCATAGGGTTACCAGGTTGGTCCACAAGGCTAATGATGTATGGGCAACGTATAAAATCATTCATGAGGAAAATGCAAAGTATTTGCAAGTACATGATGCCTTTAGGAATGAATGGAAAAATTGGATTGCTAGGGTAAGTGCATTGAAAGAAATGATGCCTAAAATGGAGGAGGATCCTGAGGCACCCACAAATATTCCTAAGATCTTGATAATTATTGACTCAATAAATGATGTAACCACTTTTCATGGAAAATTGTGAATACAACCCAAAATCAAGTTGAAAATATTCAAGGAAATGGAGAACTGTGGCATGCCTCAAATATTAAATTTCAAAGGTGAATTACATCCTTTTGACGCATGGAAGGAAGATTTGGGAGCATTTCTTGAAGCTGTTATGATGTATTTGTTTGTCACAAATTACGTCTTGCTCAATTTAGAAATTGATATGATGCTAGATATTGAATAAAAAATGGATAAATTTGTTAAGGAAGCCATAATTTTAATTGATGGAAGGTACTCTTAGTATCCTACTAAGGTGAAAGATTTATGGAATGTTAAATGGCCCACTAAGGAGGAATACAATGTTTGGTTGAAGAAGAATAGAAAATGAATAAGAAGAATAATGGATAGGAGAAGGGTAATACATAGCCTAAAAATAGTACATATTAGGCTTTTTATATAACATGGTAAAATATTATTCTCTCCTCAATGCTCAAAGTGATTGGCACGTAGTGCTAATATGGATTAACATAGTTTTCACCTTTTTCTACTTTCATTTCCTTGCTTCATAAGTTTTTTTGTTCTGATTTCCTTATAGTTTGTATTTGGAGTGCATGGAGAATATCTTGTAATTTTTGTAACAAACTAATGATGTATTTTAAGTTGGGACCTATTTTCTATGAAGATTTGAGGATGTTTTTGCCTCATGTTTATTTGCTTCACTTGAAGACTCAAGTCTAACTAGGAAGGAAATATTGTTGCAAGCAGTCCTATTAGATCATGACATGTGTGCTATCTAGTTTGAGGCTTGTTTTTCTCCTTCATATCTATAAGAAGGAATTTAGGACCAAAAGCATGAGAGTTATAAAATTTTGAGTTGATACTGTTAGTGTTATCAAGAAAATATGAAGCAAGCTTTATAGTCTTTGTTTTAATTTTATCTTGGAGTTCATACTTATGCATGTAAGACTGATAATGATATAGCATTTTGTAATACAAATTAATATTTTGTTTCATGTTTATTCTCTCTCCCTCTATGTGTCTTATGAGTTATGATTGAATGTAGTCAAGGATTTCTTTTATTTTTCTCTATCATTATCTAATGGATATTTAGTTTCATTTTTTCCTATCAATTCAATGAACTGATGTAAATGCTTATATGAGAGTGATGACTTATAATTACTATGTGATAGGATATTCGTAAGGAGTGATAATCCTAAAAGTCATAGATAAATATAGTAATGCAAGATTTCTTGGGATTATGTGTTATTATTTGAATTGTTATCAGTTTATGTCAAAGGATATTCACTCTATGCTCTAGATAAAGATATTGGTTCATGCGGGATATTAGTGTTACATTTACTATATTGATTCATTACTTGCTCAAAAATTTAACCATAAAATTTCAAAAGAAACACTATTGTTATTCATTCTTTCAGGTGTTTTTTCTGTCATAATCAACTCATATAACATTAACATAATAAGTTTCCAACTTATTTAATGTTACTATTAAGTTGTATCATGAGAGATATTTGTTATTGATAATGTATTTGGTTGCAATTGTAAAAGGTTTTTACATATACATTGTGGGATCACCCTCCCAAGTTTCACAGATACCAAAGACTAGGTGTAGAAGTTTAGAACCTCTACTCATTCATTGGTCCATCCCTTTAGTATTACTGATAATTGGAAATGGTAAAATTCATAGGTATATCTAGAGATTAGTTTGGTTCTTAAAAAATAACCATCAGAAGGATAGTAGTCACAAATTCTCCTTCATTCCTACAACAAACATACTTTCCCACAAATCTCTCTCTATCTTGCAGCTTCACTATGTCACCACTCTTCGTCTGCAAGTCCTGGTGCATACTTAACACTCTCAAGATCTTTTGGTTTCAGTACCAATGAAAAAGGAAGTATTCTTAGCTCTATGACCACTGACAAAGGTTACTCCCCTTATAGACTAATACTCACCACACCAACATAGAAAATAGTACCAAAAATGAAAGTAGGAAAACATGGTTTCTATTATCACTAGAAGAAAATGAAATTACAACATTACAATCCTATTACATGGGATATCTCATTACATCATTTGAAAATCTAAAAATAGATTCTACTCTAGGCTCTCAAGTCTTGCAACTAGACCATTATAGTTATGTCTCTCTAGTCTAGCATCTCTAACTTCCTTGTTAGCTCTCTCCTCATCAATCAAATCCCCTTTGGTTCACCAATCAACCTCCTTCCCTCCTTCCTAATGGATTTATATCCCTCCCTATTCCTTCACTAGCAAGAAATTTATTTACATTTATGGTAACCACATAAGACATTTAGGTTTCCTATAATCTAATCTTGATTTAATTATTTTACTTTCCTTGTCTTAGTACTACCTTTTTCATCCAATCAACAATCAAGAATGGTTTCCTCATTTTTTTCTATCATACCACATTCATGCCAAGAAATCATTTTTGAAATCGTTCAACCAATGATTGTGTCGATTCACAATATGATGTGTAGTCAACAAATAATATCATGCCATGTTTTTCCACTGTATTCATCCATGTATCACAATTGATCTAGTCACGTTATAACTTAACCACCTTCTTTACTGCAATACTACCAACACCAACTTAAATAGTCATATTTTTTTGCTTAACCTTCATCACCCTTCGATTTATCATTATACCATATGATATCACTCCACCGTGGTCCATCCAAATGACCATTGTGGTGTCCATGAGTTACTACTATATCATAGCCTCCTCATCATATTAACATGGCATTGCAATACCTAAAATTCTATAGGGTATGTGTAGGATCATGATGGGCCAAAAAGTGGCAATATGATTGGTATGTGTAGGGTATGTGGCTAACACCTTTTTTTAACCCAAAATTGATCCAACTAAAAGTGTTTTTAAAGGAGATTCTCAAGTTTCCACCAAAATAAATTATGCTTTACTTTGAATCTAATAAATAATTATTATTCATTTTCTATTTGAATTATGACTAAAGTCTTGATTGATAGGCTAATTGAAAAACATCTATAGCTTTCAAATAGTATCATGTTTTTTGTATCCAAAACATGTGTCACATTCTATGCTTCACATACTATAAGATTAAAAAAAATGAATTTTGTGAAGTTTTTACCAAGTTAAGGTGGTCAAACATACGATTTTTTTATATTTTTTAAAAGTTGTTTAATAAAAAATTCATAATTAATTATTTACATGGAAAAAAATTACAAAAAAATATGCATCACATTGGGACATGAGTCATCTAATTATATTTAAAATCTAATAAAAAATATGATCATTTTATTATGGTTAGGGTGGTCAGATAGACACGTACTTATTTCTTCCCTTAAATTTAAGTACTACTGTATTGAAATTTCAAATTTTCATCATATAGATTTTTCTTTTTAGATAAACCTAGTATTTTAGAAAATACATTCAATTTTCTACAAATTCTATTCTCACATATTTTTGAAATAATATAGATAACTTATACAAATTTTTATGTCAAGTTTCCTAACTTTTATTTTTCTAATTTTTTCGCCACTTAAGGGCTTATTTTTTCCATGATGATCTAACACATAACCCATACCAAAGACTCCTTCATGGACTGTCATGGGATTGTGTCTTACCCAGACCTTTACTATTATTCCTTCATAATTAGGGTTTGTATTTTCCCCCCCTCCATACTACCTATCATCTTTTGAGTAAAGCATAAGTTGTACTTCTAACTTTCCAAGACTGAAAAATCATCCTTTGAAACTTCTACCATTTTTAGTTGTCGAAGTTTCACCATGCCCCATACACTTTAATGATGATTTCCAATGCTTCCCATTCACATCATGGAGTAATCCACCAGCCTAAAGTCCAAAAACAGACCAACATACTTAAAAAATGACTAACTCTTCCTCATTCCTTCCTTGGAATGCAATAAGTTATAAGCCCAAGGCCTGAATCCCAAACTTCTACACATCTTTAAGACATAACTTTGTTCTCTTGCTTAGCAAAATCTATCCAACTTATCCCTTATTCTAAATGAAAGAACACTACTATTTTTGGTTGAGGGTATGTGGAGGATCATGATAGGCCAACAAGTGGCAATATGATGAGTATGTGTAGGGTATGTGGCTGACAAATTTTTGTTTTACCCAAAATTGATGAAACAAAAAGGGTTTTTAAAGGAGAGTCTTAGCTTTCCACTAATATAAATTATGCTTTACTTTGAATTTAATAAATAATTCTTATTCATTTTCTATTTTAATTATGACTAAATTCTTGATTGATAGGTTACCTTTCAAATGATATCACATTTTTTGAATTTGAAACACATGTCACATTCTATGCTTCACATTCTATACGATTAAAAAAAATTAATTTAATGAAGTTTTGACCAAGTTAAGGTGGTCAAACATACAATTTTTTATATTTACTAAAAATTTGTAATAAAAAAATCATATTTAATTATTTACTTGGAAAAAATTACAAAAATATGCATCACATTGAGACATGAGTCATCTACTTATTTCTAAAATCTTATAAAAATATTATCATTTTATTGGGGTTAGGTGGTTAGAGTGACACCTACTTCTTCTTTTTCCCTAAAAAATTTAAGTACTACTGCATTGAAATTTCAAATTTTCACCAAATTGATTTTTTTTAAAACCTAGTAGTTTAGAAACTACATTTCATTTCTATACATAGTTTTGAAATAATATAGATAACTTATTCAAATTTTTATGTCAAGTTTCCTAATCTTTTTTTTTTGCCACTTAAGGGCCTATTTTTTCCATGATGATCCCACATACCCTTGATGCAATATTTCTCACACTAGATGCTCTTTCATTAGAAAACTAGGGTAGAAATAATTTTGTAAATATGGATTAAAAAATGGAGTTGACTGTAGTACTAACCCTTTCGGACTTCAAGAAATCAAAGCCAACCCCATTGTTGAAATTGGTACCTATAATTGCTTCTTCTTTCTCCTTTTCCAACACTTAGCTAGAACAAGCAATCTCCTTTGAAAACTTTTCTTTACTCCTCTTCCTTGATGTGGAATCAACTCCACCATAACCTGACCACCTCCTCCAAATGTATCTCTCATTGACCTTATTATCTTGTGAATTCAACCCATCATAGTCTATCCACCTCGACCAATTTGCACATGCACTTAACTCTAAAACACCGTAAAAATCCTTCTTAATCACCTTGCCTTAGTATTTCCTTTGTCACCCAATCAACAATCAAGAATGGTTTCTACATTGTCTACTATCATACCACATTCATGCTAGGAAATCATGTTTAAAATAATTTGTCCAATGATCATATTTGTTCAAAAAAATTATGTGCAATCAGCAAATAACATCATGCCACATGTCACCACCTTACTCGTCCATCTATCATCATCGATGTACTCTTGTTATAACTTAACCAACTTCTTTACTATTAAACCAGTAATACCAACTTGAACAGTCTTGATGTTGCTCTTAACATTCATCACCTTGCAAGTTACCACCATAATATAGGATACCACTCTATGACAGTCCATCTTAATGACCATTGTGGTGTTTGTGGGTTACCACTATACCATAGTCCCCTCATCGGATTGTTGTAGGATTGTGCACTCTAAACTCCTATAATATCGACTCCTTCATGGACTATCATGGGATTGCGGGCTACCTGAACCTTTAATCTTCTTCCTTCATCATTTGGAGTTGGAGTTTTCCCCTCTTCAATACGGCCTACTATCTTCTAAGTAAAGAATAAGTTGTACATTCGACTTGTGAAGAACAAAATGCAACCTTACCAACTTCCACCATTTTTGGTTTTCAAAGTTTCACCATGCCTCATACACCTTAACAATGAGAGACAATTCCACCCATTCAAATCATAGAGTAAGTGACAAGCTTGAATTCCAAAACTAGACCTACCTTGCTCTGAAAATAACTAACTATTCCTTATTCCTTCCTTGGCATGCAATAAGTTGTAAGTCTAAGGCCTGAAGCCTAAGCTCTTGAACATCTTCAAGAAATAAATTTTTTCTCCTACTCAACAAACTCTACCCAACTTAGCCCTTATTCTAAAAGAAACAACACTGCTATTTTGACTTGATACAAGATTTCTCTCACACCCTAGATGCTCCTGCATCACATTCTTAGAGCTTTTTTAGGATGCAATTTATTTTCAAGAGTGTTTCAAGAAACATTGTATTAATGACATCCACAACCTCCAATAGAGAGTAATGTCAACAATATAGTATGAGATTCAATATCTACAAATACTACAGTAGGTGGAATACCTCCAAGATGAGAAGCTTCTCGTAAACCATTTTATTAGGGGACAAAATGTAGGCATATTAGGACTTGTGCAGATGGCTGATTTAGAGAACCTTCAAGTTGCTATGGAGAAGTCCCTTATAGTGGAAGAGATTCAAGTGAAGTCTCATGAAGCACTATAGTAGTTTTAAAACCATGAAAAAGGTAGTTAGTCACAAAGTTTCCAAAAATCTATCCTTCCTTCAATGAAAGGATTAAAACCTTTAGTATGATTGTTTAGCTCACCAAAACAATAGAATCATGGTTAATTAATCTAGGCCATGGTTACCATAGATCCTCCACATAGATCAACATCCTTAGTTATATGGTGTTACACTAGCACATTCAAAATAGTCTAGCTAAGGAGGACACAGTGGTTCAAGCATAATTGTGGGATAGAAGTTCACTAGGACATAGTCACCCTAGGTTTATGCTAGAGGTCCTTGTTATGTATGAGGAGTAGTAAGGAAGCTAACTAGGGATTTTCCTTAGGGACCTATAGTTAGAGTAAAATATGCAATAGGCTCTGAATAGATGGTGGGAAATGTGGGAAAGTCCCGCCGAGTATTTGCAATAGTCAAGAATGCAAAGGTGAGCACCAAGCCATGGTCATTAAGAACCTAGGTATGATAGGTGATACTGATGTTATTATTTGATTTGATTTTGGGGCACCTAATTTTTTTTATATCCCATTTTGTAGTGGAGTATAGTAGGCTAGTGGCATCTAGGAAAGATTATATGTGGGAAGTAGAGCTAGCCTCATATGGTAGGGTGTGAATAGATACTATAGTTCATAATTTATCACTTTTATTTGGAGGTTTCACTACATTAGTTGACCTTTGTCTCACACCATTCAGCTCCTATGATGTGTTTTTTGGTATGGATTGGCTTGATGCACATTAGTTTAAGGTAGAATATCATTGAAAGGTTGTTGAGTGGGTGGATGATCGTGGATCAATCGTGGCAATTATAGGGGTACAAAGACCTATTTCCTTTCATGTAATATCAATTATGTAGTTGAGGTGGTGTTTGTGAAAGGGATGTGAATTACTTTCCACCACCCTTTGGGATATGGATGAGGATATGAGTGAGATATCTTTAGATAACCACCCAATTTTTAGGGATTTTTTTAATGTCTTTCCTTCTGAATTGTCAATTATGCCATCCCATTGAGAGATTGATTTTTTTATAGTCTTGGTGTCTGGTTTTGATTCTATATGGAGGGAAACTTATAGGATGACTAAAGATGAGTTTAGTGAGCTCAAGTTTCAACTAGAGGATTTTTTTGAGAATGGGCCATAGCTATATGAGTGTCTCACCTTAGGGACCTCTCATCATTTTCATAAAGAATGGAATATCCTTACATATTTGCATAGACTAATAAAAAAAGAAACAAGGTGATGATCAAGTATCGTTACCTACTCTCAAGAAACAATGATTTATTTGATTAGATGAAGGGAGCCAAACTGTTCTTTAAGTTTCACCTTAAGTCTAGATACATCAATTGCAGATTGTAAAGGTTGATATTAATAAGACCACTTTTAGGACTATGTATTGCCACTATAATTTTACTATAGTACCATTTGTGTTGATGAATTCTCTTACAATGTTCATGAGTCTTATGAATGGAGTTTTCTATACCTTTTTGGACTAGCTCATTATTTTATTCCTTGACAACATATTGTTTTGTTCACCTACTGAGGAACATGAGGGTCACTTATGACATGTGTTACAATGTTTGAGGGAGTGTCAATTGTATGATAGCCTGCCATAGTGTACTTTATTCCATTTAGAGGTTCATTATTTTGGTCATAGTATATCTCATGATGGAATCTCCATAGATCCATCAAATATTATAGCTATTATGGAGTAGCTACCACCTACTATACTGATAGGGGTCAAGAGCTTCATGGGGTTGGCAGGTTATTACCATCATCTTGTATAGTTTTGATCATAACATTTACACACATAATTATATTTTTTATTTCAAATACTCTTTGTACAACATGCACGAGGTCCTACATAGTAGATTAGTCATATTTTAGGTTTTGGTAAAGATAATCCTTTGTACTTGTTTGATCACTTATAGGTGCCTCAGATTTAGGGTGTGATTGCATGAGCATCTAGATGAGCTAACAGAAAAATATTGATGGAGTACATGTTTTTATATGATATTTACTATGGTATAAATATTTATCAATTTGGTAATTCTTATTACAGGTTTACAATTTAGAGTTGGAATTTGATGGTGATAGATACACAAATTATCTTCAGTTTTATGTACATGGGTTGACGTGAGTGGACTTGGAGTCATGTGTGGGTGATAATTGATCTTAAGTAAAATTTTGGATACAATTATGGTATCATGGATATGTAGGTACATTTGAGAATTGGTACAATATGATCATGTATGTGGTTATTTTTTAGTGTTATGGTTTCATGTTAGGAGGTTTTTATTATCTACTTCATGCTTGATTAGTTTTTTGAATATGGTTACTCATTTGTGGAAATTTTTTGGAAAATTAGATATATGGTTGATTTGGTGTTTGAATCTTGTAGTGTCAAAAAATGTCATCGGTAACATTTTAACACTTGTTTGCTCCCTCCTTGTAAACTAAGCTTAATGTTTCCTTGACATAGTGTTGTAATGTGTTTAACACACTCGCATTAGGTCTTGGGACCTTGTGAATTAAATAAACCTAATCATACCTTATTTGGATTATTGTTAAATATTGTAAAACATTTTCACACTTTTCTAGTGTTGTCGTTAATAATTGGGTTTCTTTATGCTTTAATCAACCTTATTTTGCATCCACAAGCCTCCTTTAATGCATCTTTTTGAAGATTATCCTACCATAAATCAATATCCAATAATAATTTAGGTATTTTCAAGTTGTGTGGCCTATATTTGGTGGTCTAGTTCTCATTCACCATCTTGGGAATATGAGTCCCTCCTAGGGTTTTTGGTGCCACTCCTAGTTTTACACCTTTCTAGGCATTTTTGAGTTTGACTAGTCCCATAAATTATGCCTAATGGGACTCATTTTCTACCTTGGATGAATGAGTCTCGTGTGGCCCAAAATTAAAATTAATTCAAATTTTGGTAGTATTTTATTCTCTTAGATCTGATGTTGCCTTGTAGTGTTGTAATTTCAAGAATTCTTGCATAATTAAGTATAAGTACAAGTTTATTTCCCTCATTTTACACCTACCAAGTTGAATGAGCATCCTTATAGAAAATTTGAGTTTACAAGAGAATTTAGGTGTTTATGAGAGCATTCAAGAGAAGATTATCAAGTATTCTAGAGCATTATTCAAGCATCAAGCATCATGTCAAAGTCTTCATGCATCATGTTTTTCTTGAGAAAATAATTGTTATGTGGGGTTTCATGATTCAAGCTAGCATTTCATTCAATATCTATCTTATCCAACCAAGATTCAAGATCTACATCCATTATAGCAATCTCATACATGTTTGTAGCCTCTTATTTCTAGGTTTTTTGTGTAATTTGTAGGTTTCAGTTGAAGACACATTAAAGAGAAAGTTTGGAGAAAGATGTCAAAGTGCCCAATGTTGTCAAATGTATCACCTTGCATTAGAGCTACTTGGAGAAATTCTACATGTTGCAAATTATGGTTTTGTATCTAAAAATAAATCAAGAATTGTAGATAAATCCTTGAAGACCAAATTGAGAATTTAAAACTATAGAAAACCTTAATTGGATTGATTTTCTAGTTTTGGCATGAGTCCTAGTTTAGGTCAAAATTCAGAATTTTACAAATTTAGATACCCATTTTCTAAATTCCTATTCCTATAGAGAAACCCAAATCTAGGACTTATTCATCCAACTTGGTGTATGAGTCCTAGTAATCATTAAAATTACAATTTTCAACATTTCAAATCTCCTTCAAGTCATCTCCAAATTCCAAGATGCACATATTCCATCATGTATTTTTCTATTTTGTTTCACATACCCTTTTAGGTCATTTAATGAACCATTGAATCTTACATTGCACTTGTATTTCCATATCATAACTTGGTGGTGAACCCCTCATTAGTTTATAATTCGCCCCTAGGACAACCTTATTATAAGATATCTTTCTCCTTTGCATTGAGATAGCTAGGGTTTTTTCTTGATTGAGAGAGAGAGTCAAGATTGTTATTCTATCTCCCAATCATAGAAAGAAACATTTTTCTACCTTTCAAGTAGGGTATGTGCAAGATCATCATTGAAAAAACAAGCGCTTAAGTTGCAAAAAATTCATAAAAATCAGAGTTGGGAAATTTCACATAAAAATTTGAATAAGTTAGACATATTATTTCAAAAACATGCAAGAATAGAATCTATAGAAAATTGAATGTATTTTCTAAACTAATAGATTTGTTGAAAATAAAAATAAATCTATTTGGTGAAAATTTGAAATTTCAATGTAGTAGTACTTAATTTTTAGGGAAAAAATAAGAAATATGTGTCTATCTGATCACCGTAACCCCAATAAAATGATAATTTTTTTTATAAGATTTTAGATATAAGTAGAGGACTCATGTCCTGATGTGATGCATATTTTTTTGTAATTCTTTTCCAAGTAAATAATTAATTATGAATTTTTTATTACAACTTTTAAAAATATAAAAAAATCATATGTTTGACCACCTTAACTTGATCAAAACTTCATGAAATTCAATTTTTTTTTTAATCCTATAGTATGCAAAACATAGAATGTGATGTATTTTTGGATTCAAAATATGTGTTACTATTTGATTTCTATAGATTTTTTTAACTTAGCCTATCAATTAGGACTTTAGTCGTAATTAGAATAGAAAATGAATAATAATTAATTATTATATTCAAAGTAAAGCATAATTTATATTTGTGTAAATATGAGAACCTCCTTTAAAAACACTTTTGATTTCATCAATTTTGAGTTAAAAAGAAGTCATCAGCCACATATCCATCATATTGCCACTTTTTGGCCCATCATGATCCTACACATACCCAGTATTAGTGTCATAGATAGGATTATCTTTTTTGATATCTTGTTTTGTAGGTTACTACTGTGATGATGAGTATACATGCTTCACTATTTGGATCTTCAAGTTATGTAGTTGTGTGGGTTGGCCATCCATTTAGTTGTAGTGGGATGACTTGGATGTGGAATGTTTATATCCATGATATTGGTTCAATGTTGATGTAGATTTTGTTACTTGGCCTTGTCTATGGTCCTTTTTGCATTGGTATGTTGCTTTGGAATGAAAGGACGGATAATTAAAGTACTTTTTTAGTTTATTGTTCATACTTGTAGAATGTGGTTTGATGATGATGTAATAATAGTTTGGTTGCATAAATTCTTGGTTACAATTTTTGGTAGGAGCTTTTGAGAGCGAATACTTGGTGGTGTAATATTTGTTTTTGATTAATTGATGGTGATTATATCTTCTTGTCTTGTACATATTGGTTCTACTTGGTATGATTGTTATTTTAGTTATGCATGTTGACTTGGATGATCTTCATAAAGGAGATAGTTTTCACAATTTCATGTGTATCTCAATATCATGGTTTAGTGGGAGTTGTTACAAATGACATGATTTATCATTGGTGATGGTTGTATTCATGTGACTAGTGATGTTTATTATTGATTTGGAGTGTGATTAGTATTGTGTCATGTTTTACTCTTGGTACCTATTTAGAGGCTTGAGATGATGTAGGCTCTCCTTAAAAATACCTAGTAATAGCATTTCCTTGAGTTGGATGAGGTTGGCTTATTTATATTGGCCTTCTCTAATCACATACTCTTTTGAAACCATCAACATATGTTCTTGTCTTGTTCTAATTTTCCCTTTGTTGATCATGGACTAATTTATTATTCAGGTATGTGCAGGATCATCATGGAAAAAACTTGACGTAAAAACTTGATGAAAAAGTGGCAAATTTTTTTTTTTAAATTAGAGTTAGGAAACTTGACATAAAAATTTGAATAAGTTATCTATATTATTTCAAAAATATGTAAGAATATAATATATAGCAAATTGAATATAGTTTCTAAACTACTAGGTTTGGTGAAAATATGAAATTTCAATGCAGTGGCACTTAAATTTTAGGGAAAAAATAAGTAGGTGTCTGTCTAACCACCCTAACCACATTAAAATGATAATATTTTTTTATAAGATTTCAGATATAAGTAGAGGACTCATGCACCGATTTGATGCATATTTTTTTATAATTTTTTTCCAAGTAAATAATTAATTATGAATTTTTATTACAACTTTTTAAAAAATATAAAAAACTCATATGTCTGACCACCTTAACTTGGTCAAAACTTCATGAAATGCAAATTTTCTTTTTTTAATCCTATAGTATACGAAGCATAGAATGTGATACTACTTGAAAGCTATAGATATTTTTCAATCAGCCTATCAATCAGGACTTTAGTCGTGATTTGAATAGAAAATGAATAACAATTACTTATTAAATTCAAAGTAAAGCATAATTTATATAAGTGGAAAGCTGAAAATATCCTTTAAAAACCATTTTTGTTTCATCAATTTTGGGTAAAAAAAATAGTCATCAATCACATACCCATCATATTGCCACTTTTCGGTCCATCATGATCCTGCACATACCCATTCTTCTTTTCTACCATAAGCTTATTTACTTCATTTGATTTCTTCAATGAGAAAAAATAAAAAGTTCTTCATTTTCATTTTCCTTACAAGATTTTTCACAATTTGAACTCAACTTTTCTACTAATTTAACTCTTTCATAAATTTTTGCAAACTCATTTACAAAGGAATTATTTTCTTTTTCTATCCCTAGACCTAATTTCTCTACATTTGTAGGTTTTTGTCTACTAAGTAATTCATCAAGGATCTCAAATCCTTGCTTCAACTTTAATCCTATTTCAATCTACTCCTTGGCCTTTTCTAAATCCTCTCTTAGGGCAACTAATTTTTCCTCAAGCTTCATGCATCTTTCTACTTTAGATCCAACTTTGGTTTTCATCACCTCTTCCATTCTTTTGGCTTCCTCTACTTAAAGTTTCAAATTTACTACCATCTGGTTAGACTCTTCAACCTCTTTAGATAGCATATTATTCTACTTTTTCAGTCTTTTAGCTCCATCTCATAGAATGTCAAGATCTTCTAAGGTAGAAATAAGCTCTCCCTCTACATCTATTTCAACTTCTTCATAACCAAGATGCTTCCCATAATGTTTTTCTACTTCATAGATTCTTCAGCCATTAGGAGAAATTCTTCCTTTTCCTCTATTAAAATAGCATACAGGTATGTGTAGGATCATGATGGGCCAAAAAGTGGCAATAAGATGGGTATGTGGCTGATGGCTATTTTTTTATCCAAAATTGATGAAACAAAATGGGTTTTTAAAGGATATTATCATATTTTCGCTGATATAAATTATTCTTTACTTTGAATTTAACAAGTAATTATTATTCATTTTCTATTCAAATTATGACAAGTCATGATTAATAGGCTGATTGAAAAATATCTATAGCCTTCAAATGGTATCACATATTTTGAATCCAAAACATGTGTTACATTCTATGCTTTGTATACTATAGGATTGAAAAAATAAAAATTGAATTTCATGAAGTTTTGACCAAGTTAAAAGGTGGGTTAGACATACGAGTTTTTTAATTTTTTAAAAAATTGTAATAAAAAATTCATAATTAATTATTTGCTTGGAAAAAAATACAAGAAAATATACATCAAATTGGGGAATGAGTCCTCTACTTATGTCTAAAATCTTATAAAAAAAATATTATCATTTTATTGTGGTTAGGGTGGTTAGATAGACACCTACTTCTTATTTTTTCCTTGAAAGTTAAGTACCACCGCTTTGAAATTTGAAATTTTCATGAAATAGATTTATTTTTTTAAAACAAACCTAGTAGTTTAGAAACTACATTCAATTTTCTATAGATTCTATTCTTACATATTTTTGAAATAATATAGATAACTTATTCAAATTTTTTATGTCAAGTTTCCTAACTCTGTTTTTTCTTTTTTTTTTGCCACTTAAGGGCCTATTTTTTCAATGATGATCCTGCACATACACATAGTCAAGTTCATCATCCGAACTATCATTAGCATTAGATGAGTCACTTCATGAACATGGAGGCTCTTCTTTCTCTTTCCAAACCTTTTATTTTAATGGTAATAGTTTTTTTGTCCCTCATTATTATTTCGCATTAATGTCACAACACCAAAGTTGAGGTATCAGGTCGTGCACATGATGATCTTTTATTTAAGTTCTTCTTGCATTAGTGTATAACAATGTTTAGGTGAAATTATAAGTTGTTTATCCAAAGCATGTTCAAAAGGAACATTACATTATCATAAGGCAGCAATAATTATCAAATTTTTTGAATGTGGCACTTGGGGTCACTGGACAAGCAATCTAATGTTGTGGTCTTCATGCCAACAAGGTATTGTGTTTTCTTGTTTCAAATGTTAACCAAGAATCATGGTTTATTTATTTCAAAAGCCATTCGAGCTTTGTAAGACCATGTGGAGGATTATTGAAAATGAGAAAATGATTATGCTTTGTTTGGTGCCCTGATTATTTTTTCATTCTTTCCAAATAGTATGGCATGGTAGCGCCACCATTCAACAAGAGTATGGAAACTGAGAATTGGGTGTGGGAGCTCGCAAGGGAAAGGTAACTTTTCACATGAAGTATTTTTTCTTCAAGAAGCTTTGAAAGACGTGTTTTGCTAAGAAAGCTTGATTTAGAGAAGGGATAACAATTATTTTTTTCTTTAATCTTAAAGTATTTTTGAGTTGTGATTAGTTTCATTTGAAACCCTAATCAGGTTCTACAAAAAGTAGAATTTGTTAAGGTTTTAAAGTGTGTTTATTCTCAAAAACCCATAGATCTTGCCAGGTGTTAAAGGTTAATGGTTTTTAGTTTCATTACCATTTGTTGTTGGTTGTTGAGAGTCAAATTGTTTTTGGTTAAGTATTGTGTAAATAAAAATTCTTATTACAACTGGCAAAGGCAGTTTAAATTTCAGTTTTTCAATGGAAGTTGGTGATTCAATTTTTCAAATAGTTTTTCCTAATTTTTTTTTGAAAATAGAGAAAATATTAAATATTTCATTGTGCTCATTTTCATGATGATGAGAGATTTTGGAAAGAAAAAAAACATGTTTTACAAAGGAAATATATATTGTTTTGAGTATTGGAATTTTGTGAATCTAATTTTGAGGTCATTGCCAAACAAAGTATGTAATTATTGAAATAGAGACCAAATCTATATTTACAATTCTTTCATACTTGTACATTTCAAAAGACTATCAGTGAGATAACACTATTCTTGGTGAGACAAATTAACCAGTGAGGCTTTGTACAAAGAATATTTTTAGATAAGGCCAGTGAGGCCAAGTTCAAGTGGTTTTATTCCCTAGGAGGGTTTCCACTCAAGACAATATTTGTGTCAATCTTTTAAATGTGTTTGCTCATTATCTGTTCATTTGATTTTTATAGTATAAGTTCTTTCATGTTTTGAAAACTGTTAAAAAAATTAAAAAGAGTTAGTTTTTTTGTTAACACTAATTCACCCCCCCTCTTAGTGTTAATTGTACTCCAACAAGGTCTTCTTCATATTATGGTCTTATTCTTGTTTGATATTATCCTTCTTGTAGGGGAATTTAGAAGAAAAATGTCCCACTTTACCATAATCAAATAATTTGAAAGGTAACTTACCTTTGTACTTGTTAGATCCTCTCCTTAATCATTTGAAAAAAAATTCTTCTTCCTCATCAGTCTCTCCTTGTTCATATGTGGTGGTTTCAACTTTATCTTTCTTACGAGATTCATCATATGCCTTGTTTGCAACCCTGAAGGAAACTTCTTTTCCAAATGACTCTACATCTCCCATCCTCATCTCATATGCTATAAATATGTCATGCAACTCATTAAGAGTGAGGTTTTCTATTTCTCTTCCATCCTTTATTGTTGAGATATTAGAGTCATACTTGTATGTAATTTACCTAATAAATTTTAGTACAACTACCTTTTCCTATACTTTTTCTCAATATATCCTCTAATGGAGTTCACTATATCATTAACTCTTTGAAGATAGTTTGTATTATTCTCTTCTTCTATCATATTTAGACCTTCAAATATAGCCCTTGGTACTTGAATCTTGGCCAATTTTACCTTTTCATATCCTTTATAGATCTTCTTCAATGTATCTCATACATCTTGTGTATTTTTACAATACATAACCTTGTTATGCACAGATCTAGACAAGCTATTTGTAATAGCAAACCAAGCCTTTTAATTGTTCTCATTGTGAATAACAAACCTCCAATAAGCTAACACAAGATCAAAAAACACTAGTTAATCATGTTATAAATCCAATTCTAGCATTCCCTAAGAAATTATTAACTAAATCAAACAGAAAACGTGAAAATGAGAATAAAGTAACTAAAGATAACATAAAATTGAATTGAAATAGATAAACTTTCATCCCATAGGGGGACTTGTACTCCTTTTATGTGGAAAGAATCCCTTTCCTAATCACTTTTGATAATCTTTTATGATTTTGGTGATACAAAGTGTGAGATTGACTCTAAGAAATGATAAAACACAACTAATATGATGAAAATGATAAAATACTATGAACTGAAATGCCTATAGTAAGAATGCTTGAAGTTGTGAATCCATATTGTGAAGAGAATGCTTCTATTTATAGAACTCAAGGGTTAAAGAATGAGATAAATTGGTGAATGTTGGATAAAATAAGAGCCAATGAGAATGTGAAATTTATCATAGTTCTATTAGATGAGGGTGGAGCACATTTGGGGAAATTTGTTGAGTAAAGGAGGGTGTAAGAGGAATAAATAAAAATGGTTGAGGATTTGAAAGGTTGCAAGAAGAATTGAATGAATATGGTTGAAGATTTGAAAGGATGTAAGAGGAGTTAATGAATGTGTAAGATTTTTTTGAAACCTTTGGAGGGAAATCAAGTGAAGAGGTGGTTGAGAGGAATATTCCTTGGAACATGCCATTGTGAGGATAAATAGAGGAATTAGATAATTAAAATAAATAAATTTCATGTCCAACCTAGTTCGCTGTCCATGGGTTGGTTTAACTCTTGAGGATTTAAAAGTTGTAGGATTTGTTAATGCTAATTAGAAAGTGGTTTAAGATTAATTAATTCAAAATTAATTAATTTGAATGGGTTAGGTGATTGCAAAGTTTGATTTTATTTATTTAATCAAATGAGAGGACTTAGGGGGATTTAATTAAATGATTTAATTTAATTAAATATGAAGAACATTTTTCAAAAGGAAAGTGAATTAATCCAATAAATTTAATTATTTAATTAAGAGAAGAATTTTTTGATTTTATCTAAATAATGTTGATTATTTAATCAATTGGGAAGAAATGGTGTTAATTAGTTAGAATTAGATGCATAGTATTAATTAGGAATTTTTGGGTGTCTACATTTTCTCCCTCTTTGAAGTGAGGTACCTACTATGTTGGTTCAATGAATAGCACTGATACAATCAAAATTTGATTTTATTTTCTATTTTTCAGATGCCCCACTACTACCCCAATAGAAGAAATTACACTGCTACACTACTCCCTCGAGAAATTAGGAAAAAATTACAAAATTTAAATCAAGCTTGCAAAAAGGTTCAATAAGGATTCAAGCAGATAAAATAGCCCATGAGATACAAAAACAAGCTCATAGTAATGAAAACGACTCAAAATAGACATTGTTTGACAAAAAATGGAATACTGGGCTAAAAAACCCTAAAAAATACCCCAAAAAACCCTAAAATATTTGCATAAATAGGGTTGAAAGGGTCATTTTCAAACCATTTGCAAACTCAACCTTCTAAATTTCTTGCAATTTGGTTCTATAGTGCTGATGGAATGGTAGCTTGTGTTCTCCCTAGACATCTGATTGATTAGGTTTAAGAGTTCCAATAGCCTCAAAATGCAGGACCCCTAGTACACCTTTCAAAACTTTTTTTTTTTTTAATGCTTTTGATGCATTTATTAGGGTCGAAGTAGGTCAACCAAAAGTGGTTTTCTAAGGTGTCACAAATGTTATAGTCGATGTTGCTTTTCTCAATGTCAACTAGCCTTTGCAGGATAGCATCACATAGTAATTGCTGACCCACTTTTGCATGATAGCTTCATGCAAGCCCAAATGAGTGTACCATCACTTAGGAATACCGATTTTCCTTTGTGATATGGCATTTCCTTTGTGTGGAGCATTGCTTTTGTGAAATTAAAGAGTGTCACCTTCGCAAATACCATCTCTCTCTTACTTTTTAGGGAATTTTGTTTTTTGAAAATGTGTCAATTTGATTAAAGTTGATGCCATGGGAATTATTGATGCAAGAGGTCCTACTAGTGCTTAACTCAAAGGAGCATAGAGGCCGAATACTATGGTAGGGGAGGCATTTATCAGATGAAGCATAATTTTTTCATAGGTTTGATTCGATTTAGACACATGGCTAAAATGCTTGAGATGAGGATGCACTTAGCAATGATGATGAAATTGGTGGAGAGATGGTAGAGTGAGACATCATTGTTCCATCTATTGACCAAAGAGGAAATTGTGACTTTGGAGGATGTATGGAGGATCCTTTAGCTCCCCATACATGATGAGTTCATTATATATGATGTAGAGGTCAGTGGAAATTCCATATTTCATTTTTCTGGAATCAACAAGTACATGATAGATAGTGGGAAGATTGACCTTGCTCGATATGAGGGGATTGCCCTAGATTTGACCCTTTTTGTCAGTGCACTATTATCAAGAGTTCTCATTCCTGATTGGTGAGCTTGAGGCTATAGAATTGGATGGGGCATTGTTTGGCCGAGGATGGAGTAGATGATAGTTTACGCATGAGGGCTAGTTGTCCTAGCATTGTTATATCATCATATGGACCAGGTTGTGTACTACAGGGCCCACAATAGTAGAGCAGGAGTGACACTTCTCCATGTATAGGTGTATGAGCACATAGCTATATTGAGGCCCACCATTGTATATTTTTAGATAGATCATAATGATCTAGTCGTCGATGAATATGGTGGTATGATGACCCTTCATTATATAGGTATTATAGGAATTTTTCACTTACGGTAAGTGATTAATGAGATGATGGTATTCCAATGGAGACCTTGGCCCCATTTCAATAGATGGCATGATGACAATGCCTAAATATTTTATTGTCATTAGACTAGCTACATTCAGGGTTGCGAGCAACACATGATTGAGTGATACCTTTTGGATATGGTTTCTCAGTAGCTTAGGGAGGTGTAGGATGCACCTGACCTTGCATACAGGGCCATTTTTGCATAGATATCTTGGGAGAGCCTAGGGTTAGTGGATCCAGCCCTAATTAGTTATTGATGAGTTTAGGTAGTTGGTTATGCAACTATGGGTGTAATTTGATGGTCCTGCATATGTGGGAACTACACAGGCATACAATTCCTATTGGTACAATCATGCTCTGATCATATTGACTTTACCAATTCTGCCAACAGTTGGCATGGGCTAGGTTGAAGGACCCTATATAGGACAGGGGCCACAACAACCACCTCAACAGCCCTAGGATGGATGAGATGGACATATAGGGTATGATGGTTAAGTGTAACCTTTAGTTCATCCAATTGCATAGAGGGATCCACAACAGTCATATCAACTATAACTAGGTCTCGATCCTAGGGATGGAGAGATAGCAACACTACAAGTGTAGGTACAAGCATTGACAAGGTAGATATAGCAACCCCAAGCCTAGATCCAAAGCATAATCTAGAGATAGATTAGACAAGACAAGATTTGGTGTAGGAGGACCAACAAAGATAGGATGTTGATCTTAGCCTGGCCCAGGAGATAAGATGGAGACAATAGCTAGAGGCAACAATGCAGTGCACATAAGGACATGCAATAGTCCCACTAGAGATGTATGGTCGGGTAATGTAGGAGGAATCATATTATGAATTATTATACTATTGAGATTGCCCATAGGAGCATCATGAGCTAGATTTCTTCCACATCAGCCTAGTTGTGCCAAGCAGGTCTTACCCAAAGCCATCAAGCAGACCATCAAGGTCCCACTATTAGAGTTGAGGAAACAACCATAGTGACCATCATAGCAATGGGAGCTTAGGCCATAGATAGTTCCCTAGACACTTTTTTGATGTACGTCCTGATTTTATGATATGTATACATTCATTGGCTAAGTTTTGATTAGCCTCTTATATATTCTAATGATGACATTATATATCTGATTCTGATTGTATCACAACTCAACTTCTTTTATATATATGCATGAGATGACTTTGATCTAATTATTGATGTGATGTTATTTTATTTCAATTTATGTGGTATGGATGGGTGCATTTAATGATTATGTTGTGATTGTTTATGTTTTATTATATGATGTAATTTTATCGTTCTATGATGTGAATGCATATGGATCTATATGGATGTAATTTTATGTGATGGATGCAAATGTATATTATGCTCTGATGGATGATGGATGCAACACAATGATATATTTAGCTTGTTTTTTAGTATCTCTTCCATGTACGATGTGATGATGCAAGATGTATGTATGGACAATGCAAAATGTGATTATTTTGATAATTCTTACATGGTTATGTGATGGATCATAATGCCAATGTGTTGTTTATGAGATGCTTAGAATAACCAATCTATATTAAGCTAAACACCTTAAATGATAATGCAATGATGGATGATGTTTTCTATTATGATGATATGTATGATATGAAGTATGCTGATGGATTTTGGATGCATGATGGATGCAAATAGATTTTTATTTTGAATTTCATGATACCAAGTTAGTATTACTATATGGAGAAGATAGAAGAAATAAGGATCAACCCTTGAGTTTGAAACAATATATAAGTCCAACAAGCCTATGAGTCATTAAGACAATAATAGATATGATGATGAATGATGATGATGTATTTCTTATCCAAGTATTAGGGATGTAAAGAGCATTACTTTCCTTATTTTTGATAACAGACAAAGATAAGATGCATCAAAGTATAGAAAACTAGGATGGAATTGTACCTAGTGAGATGGACTTTGACACGACAATTAGATAGGAGTATCCTCATTCAATCCTAGAATATGAAAATTTATTAGGATGTACTTTAGACATTTAAAACATCTTAGACCAAAACACAGAGAGGAAAAACCTCCAAATGTAATAGTCAACAAGATATCCAAAACATCCTCCCTACACACCAAACAAAATTTAGCATGACCAAAGTTATACTACAAAAATATCCAACAAGCATAGAAGTCAAAAGGTAATGATCAATGCCCCATTCTTTTCTCTCTAAGTCCTTTTGATAGACATCATCAAGAGGTACTTGGAATGAGTCCACTAAGATAAGTCAAAAATAAAAGATCAAGTAAACAAACAAGATAATGTTCTTCATACCTCTAGCAAATACTAAGCTATGGTGGTGCTTGATGTTAATGTCCATTGTAGGATGGATGAATCCTAGGACATGATGTTATCAGATTATATTGGGATCAACTAGATGATAGGTTATTGATACCAAGAGTTGACCAACTTTTTAACCTATTTGACCTAGACTTAAGACCCTAATATTTGAGTTTTCACTTTTTTACTTTCCTATACTTGTTTTCAATTGTTTTGCTAAAGGTTGAAGGTGATGATTGATTTATTGTGAGTGGATGTTTATTGTGGGTGAAGGTGAAATGGGATGGATTATTTTGGGTTTTTTCTAATGTTTTTGGTATTTTGAAATGTTTTGAGCTTGTCTTGGGATTTTTGAGATGTTTTACAACTGTTTTGATATTCGAATTTTCCAATGTTTTTGTGTTTTCTAAGATTTTGACCAAGAACCTAACCTAAGGACCTATCCTAGGGGCCTCAAGGGCTGATCAACTATTAGCCTTACCTACGTTATATACGATGAGGCCATGTAGTTTGACTTAAACAAACTTGTTTATAGATGAAGTATGAAAATATGGATTGTTAGTTTATTATGATGGAAACCTAACGGACTAACCTAATGCCTCAAGGGAAGATCCATGATTAGAATTTCCTACATTCAAGCTCAAAGATAGTGTAGTTTGACATGGTGACTCTTTTTTTTACATTTTTTTACTTTTTGACCTATTTTTGGATTTTGATATGTTTTAGATGTTTTTGGGTTTTCTTGTTTTATGATTTTTTTTGAATTTTATGATTTTAAGGAAACTTTCAAAAATATACATGAATCCAATCCAGTGTAGGTATGAGAACATTCCCCCAATGTGATGTGATAGAATACTCTGATATAGGTAAGAAAAACTGACCTTACAAATGTGCCAAGTAGTTCTACGATGGAACATGATACAAACATGGGATCAAGCTATGATGTAGAAATGAATGGGTAGCGAAAGGATCAATGGAATGTGATGAAAAGAAATGGTTGGTGATACAAAACAAGCCAAAGATTTGATGATGGAAGGAAAGTGCTTTATTTACAAAAGGCACCTAAATACTAGGTTTTTACCAAGGTACTTTCCCAAACTGCCACCAAAGTGGTTTTCACTAGAGGACAAATTTTTTCTTTACTATTTTCAATCCTTTTTCTAATTTTTTTGGATTTTTTTTGTATTTTATATTTATAGCTTGCAAGTTTAGGCATTAATTTTTTTGAGGTGGAAGCTATTGATGGGCTCTTGTAGAGGCTCACCTTTGGGTGTAGATAGCTGATATGATCCTGATTTATAACTTGTAGTGACAACAAAGGGTCCCAACTAGTTGGGTTTAAATTTTCCCTTATTGTCTAGATTTGGTACATTCTTTTGATTTTCTTTCAACACAAGCTCTTCGACTTGAAATGACCAATGCTTGATCTTCTTATTATATCTCCATTTGAGATGATTTTGGTACACTTGTAGATTGTTCCAAGCATCCATGCACCACTCATCTAGTAGTTCTAGCTTGTTTAACTATGATACCTGATACTCCTCATCAAAAACAATATTTTTCAGTGATATTCTCAAGGATGGGATCTCAACCTCAATGGGTAGGATGGCTTCTAATCCATAGACAAGGGAGAAATGGGTTTCACTTGTAGGTGTGTAGATACTCACTTGATAGGCACATAAGATAGGATTCAACTATAGGTTCCAGTCACAATGAACTTCATTGACTATTTTCTTAACTATTTTTAGGATAGTTTTACTAGAAGCCTCAGCTTGGCCATTACCCTAGGGGTAGTATGGAATAGAGAAGCATTGTTGGATATTGAATTTTTGGCATAGCCTGTGAACATCCTAGTTTTTAAAAGGTGTCCCATTATTTCAGATAAGGACTTGTGGGAAAATATAATGACAAATGAGGTAGTTTAGGATGATTATTGAGATCTACTTCCCTTTGATATAGGTCATGGGGATGGCTTCCACCCACTTTGTGAGGTATTTTGTGGTGGTGATAATGAACTTGTGTCTTTTAGATGAGGTTGTTGTGATTTTGTTGATGAGATCAAGCCCCCATTGTGAAAAAGGCCAAGGTGTTATAATCAGTTGGAGTTCATGAGTTGGTGTGTGAATGAGGTTTCCATGCTATTGGCCTTGCATATACTTTCGAACATAGTCATGAGCTTCATTCTCCATAGTAGGCTAGTACTACCCAGTCCTTAATTGTTCTTGGCCAAGGTCATATCCCTAGAATGTGAACCAAAAATACCATCGTGTACCTCATTCAAAGTAGTCAAAGCTTCCTCAGGGTTAAGACATCGAAAGAGGGTTCCTTTGATACTACTACAATAAAGGGTCTCACCTAAGATGAAAAAATGGGATGAATTTTTGATAAAGGTTGTTTTGAGATATAGGGTGATGTCGGTGGGGAGGACTCCTATTTTTAGGTAGGTGAATATTTAATGATATGAAGGATCATAAGGACCAATGATTTTGCACATGAACTCAGAATCTAGTACCTTGAAAGCTGGTACAAGAAGCTACTCTACTAGGAATTGATGTTTATGGACATTATGTGGGATATCTAATAATGATCTGATTGTTGCCATAACATCATTTGCTTTGTTGTTTACCCTCAATATTTGCTCAAATGTTATGTCGATGAAGAATTCCTTGAGATCCTCCACCAATTTCTGGTACAGGATAAGTTTGTAATACATTGTTTTATATTCATCATTAAATTGGTTGATAATTAGTTGTGAGTCCCCATAAACCTTGAGTACCATGACTTTCCAGTGTACTACAATCTAGAGTCCTATTACAAGACCTTCATACTCAACAATGTTTTTGGTATACAGGAAAGAAATTTTTTATGATTTTTGGATATAGTCTCCTTTTGGTGTGATGAAGAGGACTCTTGCTCCTAATCCATGTTGTGTGTATGAACTGTCAAAATATACCTTCTAATGATCTACTCCACTAAGATTGAAAATGGACTCATCTGGAAATTCTAAAACTAGTGGGTTCTCAAAATATATAGATGCCTCTTCCAATTGATATGTGATTACCTATCCATTGATGATTTTTTGTTAGGCATACTCAGTGTCATTTTCTATCAAGATCATGACCCACTTAGCCATTCATCATGTGAGCGTTTATTTAGAAAGTAGATATTTGAGGGGGTCTAACTTGGTGATGAGCTTTATCTGATGAGTCAACATGTAGTTCCTAAATTTTTGAAAGGAAAACACTAATATGAGGCAAGCCTTCTCAATGAACATGTAGTTGATCTCGTGTCCCACCAAGGTTCTAATAATACAGTAGATAGTTCTTTCTTTCCTTATTTCATCATGTTGAGCTAGTAGTTCGCCTAGTGTTGTTGTCATAGCCGATATGTAGAGTATCATTGGTTTGTTCTAGATTGGTGGCATGAGGATTGGAAGTGTCAATAAGTATTCCTTGATTTGATTAAATTCCTAGTTACATTTCTCATGCGATTTGTATGCTACCCTCTTGTGGAGTAGATAAGAATACGAGATGGTTTTATTTGCTAATTGCACTATGAATCTATGAATGGATTGGAGCCTTCCCTACAAACCCTTTAATTTCTTCAATGTCTATGGTGTTTCAATTTCAAGGATTGATTTGAATTTTGTATGCTCTATCTCTATTCCCCCAATTGATAAAATATATCCTATGAGGTTTCTTGATTGTACAGTGAAGATACATTTCTTAGGATTGAGTTGTAGCTTATTTTCTTCTAATTTGTCAAAGATTGGGCCTAGTGTTGATATGTGGTCTTGACGTTTTCTTGATTTGGCTAGTATTTTGTCCACATAATCCTCTATAGATTTTTGGATCATTTCATGGAAGATTGGAGTCATATCCCTTTGTTATGTGGCTCCAATGTTCTTTAACCTGAATGGCATCATGTTCCAACAGTAAGTTCCCCATGGACAGGTGAAGGTTGTCTTATATTGACCATCCTTTGCTATCATAATTTTATTGTATCTTGATAACTCGTACATCAATGATAACATTTTGTTCCTTGCCTTAGATCTACAATCATGTCAATGATAGGAAGAGGAAAATCATTCTTAGGACATGCTTTTTCTATCTCCTTGAAGTCATTGCAAATATGAATTCTACAAGTGGGCTTATAAATGGGTACAAGGCTGGAAACTCATTTAGGATAATCAATTAGTCATATGAAGCCAAGATCAAGGAGTTTCTACAAATCAAGTTTGACCAATAATGCAATCTACAGATGCATCTTTATCAATTTTTGTCTTACTCATTTCACATCTAGATAGATGACTAGATGATGGACTACTACCTTTCGATCGAGGCCTAGCATGCCAACATAGGTCCACACAAAATTCACTTTCCTTTCTTTTAGAAACACAACTATATTTTCTTATTCTTTGATCAAACGTGACTCAACATAGTAAGTTATGTGTGGTGTTTCTTTAGTTCCTTGATTGATTGGGTTGTATTCTTAGACTACCAGTACTATTAATTTTTTTTATGGATGGAACTAAGGAGAAGATTGGATCCCTCATCCTTGGGCACCTTGGGGAGGTTTTCACCATCAAATGCATCCTTTCTTTTTACTATTTTTGGGTGAAAAAGTGCCATAGTGTGGTTTTCACTTAGAGACCTAGACATTACTCTTAGATTTTCTATTTTGTGACTAAGAGATTCAATTGTTTCACCATAGTATGCATGTGTGTCTAGCTCAATATTAAACCCTACTTTATGATCTCCTTAGAGTAAAGTATCCATTAGTCCCATGAATTATGAGAGAGACTCATATTTTTTGAATGTGTCTAAGATTGGTGGTCCTCATTGGTCATAATCAATGAGTTGGGGGTAAACAAGCTTTAGTTTAGTGGTTTGGTTACTCGACTTGAATTACATTGTTGTGATAATAAAAAAGGGAGGAGTCCTCAAATATCATGGGTACATTGGAGAGGGGATCCTCAAAGGGATAGCTAAGAAATACATGTACTAATAGGGAATCTTTGAATGTTTTAACCATAGCACCCTTTCAGAGTATGGTTGGCTTCATAGGGTACATCTAAGGCCAAGATTCTTAAGGAACTTCTCAACAATGATAAGGTCTAATAATCCATTGTCATTTTGCTCAAGTTTTTCATTCTTTTTGTAGCCCATTCCAAATAGTAACTATAGCCCTTTATTTTCATCATCCATTGGAAGAGTAAACACGAGTCTTTCATCTTGATATAATAGGCTTGATATATTCTTCTCATCTACCACCTTTTTCTTAGGTCTCCTCACTTGTTGAAGGTAGTGGATTCCACTTTGAAGGTATGAGATGTGTTGATTGGTTGTGGTTTTCCATGAGATCTAGGAGATTGAGGTAACTCTCCTATCACAAAGGAACTCTTTTTCATCTTATAGTCTCCACACTCATTATCTTGGATTACAACTTTGAAATCTCAGGTGCTCTGAATGGTAGGTGTCTATCTCAAACATGGACACTACAACAGATGGGTCAATATACAAATATGGGTATGTGTAGGATCATAATAGGACAAAAAGTGGCAATATGATGGATATGTGGCTGATTACCTTTTTTATACCCAAAATTGATGAAACAAATAGGGTTTTTAAAGGAGATTTTCAAATTTCCACCAATATAAATTATGCTTTACTTTGAATTTAATAATTAATTATCATTCATTTTCTATTCAAATTATGACTAAAGTCCTAATTGATAGACTAATTGAAAAAAATCTATAGATTTCAAACAATATCACATTTTTTAAATCAAAAAAATGTGTCACATTATATGCTTCGAATACTATAGGATTAAAAAAATAAAAATTCAATTTCATGAAGTTTTGACCAAGTTTTTGAAATAAAAGCCAACAAAAAAAGGGTGTTGACCCATAAAGAAAGGCACCAAAGGCCATTCAATGGAAGCACATTAACAACACAGTGACAGCAGAGAGAAAGCTATCACCAACAACACATCACCAAAAAACAAAAAATAACAGTAACCATAGGACCAAACAAAAGACTACCAAGGGTCCAGCAAGCTCACCAGTTCAGCTGTAAAAACAAACAATTAAACATAGAAATAAATAAGAACAAAAATCCCAGCAGCCTAATTCTTATCCTTCCTGATAGGCATATCATGCATAACCATCGTCCAATCTGCCGTGAGGAACTTAAGCAACTCCTTGAAACCAACATCATCATCAGTACCCTCTGTGGACTTGTCCTTCTACAGCAAGCAAAGACTAGTGGCTGACCTGTGCATGATCCTCAAGGAAAATTGAAACACCTCATGGACCTTCTTTTCCAACCTCTCCAATCTCCCCTTCAACTTACCATCTTCTTCCCATGCCTGATCTTTATCCTTGTGATCTTCCTATAAGGGGTCTTTTCCTTTGACCACATTAAAGGACTAGGGGGTAATTTCCAACACATTATCACTGGAGGGGCCCTTCATCAAACTTTCTGACACATGGGTCTCACTGTTCATCAGCACCGACTAGCCATCCCCACCCATCACGATTTCCTCATGAATTTCATTGTTACTCTCAAGATCCTTGTCTAAATTAGAGGCTTCCTTAAGACTCCCCACCTTATCCTTTTTAAGAACCAGGCTATGGGAATGACAGGGGGTATTAGCTTCTTCTATAATCTCTATATCAGAAACAATTTGATGAAAAACTTTAGATTTCTTAGAGGCTTTAGCTTTAGGGCACAGTTCGTAGAGGCAAGCCACTTTCTTTCCCTACCTGTGTCTGTTGGGTCTGAAACAGGGGAAGTGCTATGAGGATGGGCTTTCAAAGTAGGATTCTTGAGGCACTTTTTTTTACTTGGACCCAGCGTATCCAAAATACTAGCAGAGGGGGGAGTAGAGGATGTCGGGGTTTCATCAAGAGTAGGGAGGGACAAAACTTCTTGAATAGTGATAGGCTGGGTAGGGAAAAGTGCCATATGGAAATGATAAAACCTAGAAATAAGGCCCTGGTGAAGGATAGTATAATTCTTCCTGAAATTCGAGGCTTCATTAAAATCTACAACAGTGCTATCAAGAGCATGATATAGGAAGAAATGAATAAAAATATGTAGATGATTCCTAAGGTGGTTGAGGAAATTTTAAGTGATAATAATAGTAGACCCCATACCTGCCTTCCAACGTGAAATATTTCATCATCTCCAGAAAAAATTTATCCCATGGCTCCGACAGTGCCTCGCGGTCAAAGCCACCCCACAACTTGACAGGTTTCTCATCGCCACAAAAAAATTGATTAAGACTGACCTGGTCTGAAACTCTCATAGTCTTCTTCCAAGTTTGGCCACTATTCAGAAGCCTAGTGACTCTAGCTATAACCTCTTTAGACACTTCAAAGGAAATTATGCCAATGGTGACCCTACCTTCATTCCACGAAGTGACAAATTAGTGGGACAAGCCCTCGTCATGACTAGTCATGGCCTCCATATACTACGCAATTCCACCCTCTTTACAGATGTGCCAAATCATGGCATCCACCTTCCATTCATTACACCTATCCAAATCTACATGCACTTTGTCCCCACCCATAGATCCCACACCAAAGACACCAACGACCAGAATAGGGGAACTAGGGTAGAAGAGTTGGTATTCAATTCTAGAAGCATCAGAAGGGAAAAGGCCAGTGAAAAGTGACCAAAAAATTTGAGAATAGAGGCAATAAATGATACTTCTCAAAACCCATGCAAGGGTAGTAGCTCCCTCATGCAATTCACCCACAACATGTAAGGGCATTATATCAGCATAGTACTTAGCCATCCCAAAAAATCTCATGAAATCCATAAGTTTAAAAAATTGGATACAAAAATTTAGGGGGGTCAAAAAATGATGACTCTAATGGTCAGTAAGGATAGAAATATTTGCCATGTCACTAGCCCACAAGAGGTCATACAAGCCATCAAAAAAAGTAAAAAACCCATCACCTCACATAATGACTAGATATTCAAAAGCCAGCTCCCACCAAAAATTCCAACCAAAATTAGAAGGAGCTTGACAAAGATAAGAGAGAACCATCTAGGAATTGACATATAAATGTTTGAGGTCCTCCTTTAAACACACCAGAGCCAAGGGTGGAAAAGAAACCTCTTTTCACTAGCACCTAATCCCTTCAATATCAAGACCCACCGCCACCAAACCGTTAGCAGTCACATTCCCTTCTCTGAAGATATGCTGGATAGAAAAGTCATGAAGAAAATTTAGGAGAGGGAAAATGTCCTCCAAAATTCCTCTTAAGGACCATCCTACATTCATTTTCCCTTTAGTGGCTTCCACAATTAGCAATGAGTCACCTTTGATCTCTTAAGTCCTGACACCCAGTGATAGTGCAATCTTAAGACCCTAGAGGAGAGCCATGCCTTCAACCTGGTTACTAGTGTGATCACTCAGTCTCCCCACATAGGCTATGACTAGGCTGCTAGAATGATCCCTAATTATACCTCTAGCATTTGACATCCCTCCCCTAGCTGCCCCATCACATTTAAGCTTAACCCAGGGTGGTTTAGGGTTTCTCCATCTAGTATGCTTCCTGATGATAGATTTCAAGTTGTCAAATCTCAGGACCTCATTGGGTAAATTCCATGCAGTAGCAATGTTTCTATCCCATGCAATCAGGGGATTAATAGTAAACTCCCCAGAGTGATTCTTTGACCAGAAAATTCTATCCTCCTTGGGGAATAGAGGGAGTCTATCCATTTTCAAAAGCTCTTGAAACTCTAAAACCTTTGGCAGAAGGTTATGCCAATGTAAGAAAGACAACTTTAGAGTTTTTCATCTAGCTCTGGGTGAGGTATAATAAGAAATGTAAGAACTAATGAGATATTTAGCGAGTTCCTTTAAAATATTAATGTGACTGTCAGCAAGGGGTCTACTCCCAATCTAGTTGTCCTCCCAGAACCTAATATATCTCCCATTACCAATTTTCCATCTGACCCCTTCCATCAAGAGGGATCTACTCTTAAGGATATTGGTCCAAATCTTAGAGCCTGGAGGTAGATCAATCTAGTCCAATGCTCTAAAAAAATGACCCTAATTAAGGTATTTAGCCTTCATTATATTACACCATTCTGCCCTTTCTTGAACCAAACTTCAACCAATCTTGGCAACAAGGGCTTTGTTCAGATTAGTAATCTTCTTGATCCCCATTCCTCCTTGACATCATGGGTGACAGACAGTGTCCCAATTCACTAGGGAAAGTCTTTTCATTTCCTCCATTCCCATCCAGAGAAAGGATATTTGAATTATTTCCAATTTTTTAGCCATGGAACCTAAAATCCTAAAGAGAGAGAGAAAGTAGACCGGAATCCCTTGAAGGGAGGTGTTAAGAAGTTGTAGCTTACTGCCATTACTAAGAAGATGTCCTTTCCAGCCAACAAGTTTCTTTTGCATTCTCTCTAGAATACCATTCCCAAATTTATGTGACACCTCCTTGATAGTAAGCAGCGGGCCTAGGTAGATACCTAGGAGAGAAGCACTAGAGCAACCTAGGATGGCTAAAATATTAGCTTGGAGATCAACTCTTTTGTTGAAGAAATAAACACTTCTTTTGTTATAATTTATACATTAGCTAGAAAAACAAGCATAATCCTATAGGAGACCTTTCCATTCTCTGGCCTCAATCCCATAGGACTTACCAAAAAGAAACGTGTCATCAACAAACTATTGGAGAATGGAGGGAGGAAGGGTGGAAGCAACTCTAATCCCCTGAATTTTTCCTGAGTTGAGCAAGGAAAGAAAATTCCTTCCCAAAACCTCAGCCACCATGATGAATAGGTAGGGAGAGAGGGGATCCCCCTACCTAAGACCTTTACTAGCTTTTAAGGAACCCCAGGGGATCCCATTGATAAGCACCAAATATTGAACCGATTCCACACACTCCCTAATGATGCCAATCACTTTATCATTAAAGCCAAACTTATCAAGGAAAAAATACAAGAATTTCCATTTGACCCTATCATAGGCTTTGGAAATGTCAAGTTTAAAAGCCATACCTTGGTTCTTACTTTTCTCCATAGAATGAATAATTTCATGAGTCATAATAGCAACATCCATGATTTTTTTTCCTGACACAAACCCATTCTAACATCTACTGATAATTTTGTCTAATAGTGGCTTCAACTAGTTGACAAGGACTTTGGAAAAAAAATTGTAGATAGTATTACAAAGACTTATAGGTCTGAAGTGAGTCATGTTAATAGGATCCTCCACTTTAGGAACAAGCACAATGAAAGTGTTGTTTAATTTCTTTAACAATTTCCTAGTCCTAAAGAAATATTTAACAACCATAGTAATATCATAGTTGAATTATTGAAATAAGGTTGGAGGGAAACCATCTAGTCCTAGGGCCTTATAGGCACCCATAGCAAACAAAACAGTCTGAACCTCTTCCTTAGTTATAGGGGCATAGAGTTGGAAATTGTCAAACTCACTAATACCAAGTGAGAGGTGACCTAGGAGCCTTTCTTGAAGTTCAATAGAAGGGGAAGTTCCAGTATTAGAGCAGATCTGTCTAAAGTATTGTTCAACAACCTCTCCAATTTTATCAACCTCCATGACTTCATGGTTAGAGTCATTCATTAAACACTTAATGGTATTCATCTTTCTATGTCTGCTGCAGTGCTATGGAAGAAGGAGGAGTTCCTGTCACCCTCCTTTAGCCATTGGACTCTTGATCTCTACTTCCAATATATTTCATTTTTACTTAAAATATCCTTCCAATTTTTCCTCTAGTTTTCCTCCTCAACATGAACAGGTTGTTGGGAATGACCCGAAGCTAAGATCCTTTGGAACCCATCCAAATTGTGCTTAATCATCTTCTTAGTTTTGAAGAAGTCACTGAAAGTCGTGCTAGACCAACCTTTGGCTTCTTTCCTAATAAGTTCCATTTTATGAGAAACTCTATACATAGCCGAGCCTTGAACATGGTAGCTCCACTAGTTCTCAATGATTTTTCTAAACTTGTCATGAGACATCCACATTATCTTGAATTTGAAAGGGTGAGGGCCCAAAAAAGGTTTGTCAGACCACTGAAGGATAATAGGATTATGATTAAAAATAGTCCTAGGAAGGGAGGAAAGATAGGCATTGCAACCAAGATCCAAGTCAACCGAAACAAGTACCCTATCTAGCCAAACTTGAATGAGTTGAATACCCTTCCTATTGTTAGACCACGTAAAAGGATTTCCCTTTAATTCTAGGTCAAACAAACCAATAATATTAATAAATTCAGCCAAATCATTCATGTTATCACTATAGTGTGTCCAACCACCCAATTTATCTAAAGGAAAAAGTGGGGAATTAAAGTCTCCAACCACCATAAACCGCACTTTGTTGTTACTCATTATTAAGGATGACACTTCCTCCCACATCTTCTTTCTTCCCCCTCTAGAGTTTGGTGCATAGATATTGAATAAATGCTAGGTGAGATTATCATATTTAAGAGTCACAACAATATAATTTTGAGAAAAAGCAAAGGCTTCTCCCACAACTTTAGCAAGATTCCATAAAGTAGCAATGCCTCCCAAAGCACCATCCACCTCACTATAAAAGAAGGAAAATCTTGGCCAAATTTTATTGCCGAAAAAGGAAAATGATTGGTAGGTCATTTTGACTTCTTGGAGTAGGAGGACATCTAACCTCATATCAAAAATATATTTCCTTAAGGAATATTGTTTTAGAGGACTATTTAGTCCTCTCATGTTCCATGAAAGGAACTTCATTTCTTTCCTTTGTGAGCTAAATCAAGGGTAGATTGCCTACTGCTAGCAATATCCCTAGCCTTGGCTTTATGCATTGAAAGTCTCTCTGAAGGTCTTCCAGCTCTACTTTCCATTCCAATATCCACTTTCTTATTCCTCATTTTCCTTTTTGGGTTCTACTAGTCCTCCAAGCAATCACCCTCTAACATTGTCACTTTAGGGCTCAGGGAGAGAATAACAGATTTAGTTACCTCCATAATGAAGCTCTCCAAAATAACTGGTTGAGGAGTAGGAGTACAAGAGTTAGTCAAAATTAACTTAGAAGGGGTAGATAATAAAGCACCCTCAAGACACTGGGAAGTGACCAAGACGTCCACTGTGGTCTCACAACAAATATTGTCAGCACCTTCAACATTCAGCTTCTTCATGGCAGAATCCAGACACCTATAAGACACTGGGGAGAACCTAGAAGCTTCCTTCCTCAGAAGCAGAGGGACTTCACCCTCTTCCAGCCCTTTGGAGCAGCTCATTTTAATATTCATTTCTATCTTCACCCCCAAGACAGGGGATTTTAGAAGTTCATTCAATCCCTCTGTAAAGGGGTAGTCATCATACTCACCAGATTTTAATGGCTCACCCACCCCACTAGTGCTTGGGTCAAATAATTTATCCTGTGACGCCAACGTAGAGGATGAAATTTTATCCTTTAGTGGAGCATCCTTCATAATAACCTTCTTGCAATAAAAAATAACATGACCCTATTTTCCACACTTATGATAGAATAGGGTGTCATTCTCATAAACAAGAGCTTGAGTCCACTTCCCCCATTTAGATTTAAGAATGAAAAAGTTGGGAAGAACTTTATTAATGGAGACATTAACACAAAAATGGGAAAACACTAACCTGGATTTCACCAAAGTGACTGCATCCACTGCCAGAAAACTACCAAAGGAGTTCCCAATCCATCAGAAAATCCTTTCATCCTATAATTCTAGTGGGAGGCCAGGCAAACAGACCCAAATAGGGGTCGACTAGGTAAGATCTACCGAGGGGTCGAAGCCTAGTCTCCATTTAGCCAAGGGTGATCCCACAATAGTGGTTTACAATTTTTGGCCAAATTGGACACTGAAATTATTATTTTTAACTAAATCTTCACATTCGGGCACCTATAGCGGCTAAACTGTGAGGAATTTAAAGATGGTGCAAACTAGAGTCTCATCAAATTTTGTTTGAAGATTCTAAAAATATTTTTTTTAAAATTTTTGGAATCAAATTGCACTTCTTTTTCCATCCCCCACGAAAATAGATTTTTTTTAGAAAACAACATTTTTAAAAAGTGACGCACACTGTATAATGCATAACCTTTTTTCCATGAAGGATCAAATTCTAATTCTTTCAAATTTAGATTTGTAACTTTGATATCTAGTGCTTCCACTTGGTTAGATTTTTTTTATTGAATATTTTTTCCTTAATCAAGTTTCAAAGTCAAACAAATTACAATTCAGATACAACGTAACGTAACTTTTTTTATATGTTAAAATTTAATTTAATTTTTTTTGTTGGATCAAGTACTTCAATATCTGGTGCACTCATATTTTTCAATTTTTTTTTTTGATAATCTTCTATTTTTCCACATGTGAAGAACAAAGAAATTCATTTTTGATGAAAAACCTATGTTTAATAAAGCTTGAAAAACAAATACATAACAAAACCAAAACATATTAAAATTATATTCATTGGATAGCTTGTTCTGAGGAATACCATAATCATTTGAAATAAATTTTAAATGAATTCATTTGATCCCCCAAAATCTAAATCAAAAGTGATTTTTTATCAACATTTTGATAGGTGTAAAGGAGATGCATTTATAGGTATGGTTTAAAACTAGCAAGGTTCTATCCAAGGGGTTTGATCTAAGGTGATTTGATCAAACCCTCTTCAATTGGAATCCTTAAAATGGAACTTTTTAAGGCTTAAATCATTATATTTTCTAAAAATATGTGATTTCAGCTAAAATTCGTTCCTCTCAGGAATTGTAAACCACTATTATGATAGCACCCCCAAGGAAAGGAAATTCTTTGCATAGGCCCAAGTACCAAAGAGAACCAAGACAAAATCCTCCTCTGCATTGAACTTAAACATGAAAAGACCACCTGGCATTGCCGAGACAGACACGCTGCCCTTCAACAACCATTTACTATTAACGCATCTATGGACCATATCAATCATTGGGTGAAAAGCCAAGAAGCTTCCCACCAAGGCCAGGTGAAGCAAACCAGCAACCTCCTCCATCACATCATTAGGAAGGCAAAGCTCAATGCCTTCGTCAATAAGGGGAACCTCGGGATCAACAGACACATGAGTAGAATTTCTAGACCCTGAAAGGATATCTTTCCAACCAGTCACGAGAGAGCCAACCCCAAAGGAGCCCCCATTGTCCCCACAAGGTGGAGATTTTTCAAGAGCATCGAGGATGCCAAAGATAGCCACTGAATCCCCAAAAAATGCATGTGAGGGAATCTTGTCTGAAACCGGCAGGCGGTCGGGCTAGGGAGAGACAAAGGTTTCCCCCAAACCTGCAAGCATGGGAGAAATTTGAAATGCAAGGCAGGAGCAGAGCAGGTCAAAATTTTCTAATTGATGTTAAATATATAAGTTTAGATTATTTTTTAAAGATATAAGTTTTGACCAAGTTAAGGTGGTCCAACATACAAGTTTTTCATATTTTTTAAAAGTTGTAATAAAAAATTCATAATTAATTACTTAATTGGAAAAAAATGACAAAAAAATATGCATCACTTTAGGACATGAGTCCTCTACTTATATCTAACATATTATAAAAAAATATTCTCATTTTATTGTGGTTCTAGGGTGGTCAAATAGACACCTACTTCATTTTTTTTCCCTGAAATTTAAGTACTACTACATTGAAATTTCAAATTTTAAAAAAATAGATTTCTTTTTTTTTTTAAACAGACCTAGTAGTTAAGAAACTACATTCAATTTTCTACATATTGTATTCTTAGATAGTTTTGAAATAATATAGATAACTTATTCAAATTTTTACATGAAGTTTTCTAACTCTGATTTTTCTAAGTTTTTTGCCACTTAAGAGCCTTTTTTTCCATGATGATCCTGCACATATGCATATGTGGATCCCTTATCATTTTTTTAGGACTTGGGGGATCTTATAATACTTGGCCTCAAGATTTTTGGAGTAATAGAATGATTTAGGGATCACCATGAATTGTGACTTCTTTATTTTGGTAATGGAATTTAACACATTGGTGGAAAGTGTATGTGATAGCTTACATCCCATTGATCTATGGGAACCCTAGTAGGATATTATATGGGAGTTCAAAGTCAAGGACCTAGCAAGTGGTCTCCATGATTGCTATCCCTACTTGGATAGGGAGTTGAATTGTGCATTGAGACACCCTAATAGTGATATCATTTCCTTTTTGATGAAATCTGCTAACAATCATAGATTCTTTATTAGTTATAGAGTATAAATATTCACACCTATACCTCCATCCACCAAGACACGTTTTTTGTTTGTTCTTGTGGATGAGGACTTCAAGATAGAGTGCACAACTATGAGATTGTTGAGTTGGAAGATCATGCTCAGAGAATTTGAGGAGAAGTGGTGTGGTGATATGTTTGACCATAGCTTGAAATTGTTCAAAATCAAGATTGGTGGGAATGGGAGATGTGGCCAATGTTTTCTCTAGGTTGTCCCTATGTGTGGGTGATATTTTTAACAACTCCATAATGGAAATTTTGGCCGAGGTCTTTTTTCAGTTGATCTAGGATATTATAACCATTAGGAATTGATTTTAGATCGGTGGTGGGTGATTTGGGTGGTGGTGAAGGTTCTAGGATGGAAATTCTACCACTACATGTGGTGACTTCACACTTGACTCTAGGTCCTTCGATATTGACAACTATTAATCATTCATCCAAGGATGTAACAACATGATCATAAATATGGTTCATATAGTGGTAGCTTTTTCCTTTACCATTTTTGTTTCCTTTATTATGATTTGACATCAAATTCATGTATAGTTTGAGGTTTTGATTCCTTGTTGGTTCAATGTTTATAAGATTAACATTAATGAGATCTTGGATCAGATTCTTGAGTCTCATGCAATAGGTTGTCACGTGCCCCTTTATTTTGTGAAAATAAAAAAGGTGCTTCTTGTTATACCATGGAGGTTTAACTTGATGCTCTTCGCAATTTTCACAAATAGCGATTTTGATGAGATTCATTTATACTAGTTGTTGAATGATAGATTTGATTAGTTCCCCAAGTGGCATGTATTTTTGTTTAGGGGGATATTTTTTATTTGGGGGTGGTCCCCCTTGAGCATTTATGTTGTTGAAAATTTGATTGTTTGGTTGTTGTTGTGATGATGGTTTGATTTGTGGGGTGCTTTGGGTATTCATTTGTGGTTGTTGGTACATTTTTTGTTGTGTATTCTACCTTGGGGTATTGATAACAACTTTGGCATCAAAAACACCATCATTAGTAACATTCTTTTTCTTGGCCCATATGTGATGTTTGTCATTGTAACATGTTGATGGTCATTTTTTTTTTAAATGTGAGTGTGCCCCCTTGTGCTATAAGGGATCCTTCGATGTTGAGTGCTTTGGGGATCAATTGGTCATAAGTTGTAATACATTGCATTGTAACGGGGAAATATAATCTCCCTTAAAGGTTGGAGATAATGGTCCCCATTTATTGTTCATTAGGAATGGACCATTTTCTATTTCTAGCTATAGATCTCTACCATTGCAAGAAGGTTGCAGATGTATCTCCCTTGGCTTTTTTGAGGCCAAACAGTTTTTCTAGACGTACCTCCTCATATAGGTTAAAAAATTATTTTTTAATGAATAGATCCACGATTTCTTGGAACTTTTTGATTTTGGGAGGTAAGCAAGAGAACCACTCAAAGGCGGGACCAACCATGCTTTGAGGGAAAAGCTACATAACAATCATAATATGCTAGTTCCATATAGGGTATGTGGAACTCTCTAACATTGTCCTCTAGATTTCCCTTCCCACCATATTTTTCAAATTTCGGTATCTCAAATCCTTGAGGGTGTTAGGTCTCAAAAACACATGTTTTTCAGACCATAGGAAGGTGCCAATCTCTTGATACATTTTTTCCCATGAATGAGGTAACAAATATTTTGATTACCTCCTATTCTTTAGGCTCTACCAAACCTAGGTAGGTGTATCTGAATGATAGGTAGAATTTTAAGGCTATGATCTCTAAATTAAGCAATCTACTTGCAATGGCACATGAGGTAAAGTAGATGCTAGGTTAATTATTGCTTCCTACTATACTATTTTTAAAATCAAGAATATAGAAGAGTTTTATATGAATTTATTCTAAAATGACCAGTGCCTACACAATTGGGTAAATGGAGTCTAGAGGTGAATGATGATTTTGGAGATAGGCTTTTGTAAGTTGGGAAAACTTTCTTTTTAGCTTAACTTGAACAATTGGGAAATTTTACAAGTTTGCACCTTGTGCAAATGTGCAAGTATATTAGTTATTTGGAGTCTTCTTAGTGATCCTAGTGATATCCACTTATGCTACTATGAATTTGTGAAGCAGGACCGGAAACTCTCCCTTTCAAATCTAAATCCACACACATTAACCACTATGCAAGAAGGCTCCAAATAAACATTAACAACAAATATGGAAGAGAAATATGCAACATATATATTGATTTCAAATCTGAATTTGAATTACACAATCATAGAGCTCATATGCTCACATACAACATGGGCTTCATACATACAAAAAAAAAAATCTGCAACTTAAACTTTCAATATCATTCCAGTCATATCTGGATATGCAACCACCAACTCTCCAAATCCCCCTTCTCCAAATGAGCAGCATCAATACATAGAAGTTGTGTGAGAAGAAACCGCCATTAGTTTCTCAAAACAACCTCCACAAAACCACCAAGAAAACCCATCACTCTCTGCCTATCAACGATCTTTCCTTTTTCTGAAACTCCTCAAACAATTTATGGGTTTGGTGCCCCTTTTTTTCAGCTTTCCAAATCATTTTTAAATTCTTAATTTTGTTACAATATGAGAAAGTTATGCCCATTTTACTAAAATTGGGTCTCATAGATATGACTTTAGACATGCAACAACATGCAAGATTCCAACTCCTAGAAAATAGGGACCCAATTAGAAAAGTAACTGCCAACTCAACTTGGCCATGCAAGATCTCCATTATTACAATTTATTAGGATTTAATTGATTTTTAAAAATTTGTAACTCCCAAGAAAATCCATTCCAAGATTGCCCTTTTTTTTTAAAGCTCAAGTTCAACACTGCCACCTAGACAATCTCCACTGGAAAATTTAGCAATATTAAAATAAAAGACCAATTATTTATTACAATTTTTGGCCTAATATTTTAATTTATTTCTACAACTAAATAATTATCAAACCATAGGAAAATCAAAATTAAAATTGATGAAGATATCCCTTTGACCATGGATGCTCCTGCATCAGACACCCACGGTAGAAAAGAAATATTTCATGAGCAGAAATATTTATAGAACCTGTGCTTGTCTTGGATCCACCTCTCTTCTTTGTCCACTGTTATTTCTTTGTTTACCAATTTTTGCAACTTCTCAACATTATCCTCTTTCATCTTTACTCCTCTACCCTCTATTGCTGGTTTAATTTCTCCCACTCTTTCCACCATGTCTTCTTCATGAAATTTTATTATTTCAATGCCTTATGTACAACACATCGCTACAATCTAATTTCTTTTACCCAAAATAGCATTAGTACCATTATCAAGAGACTCATTTTCTATTCCTCCTAACAAGGAATCATATTCACAAATTAGAACATCTTCATGTCCACTATTCTTTAACAAAGATTTACCAAAAAACTTTTCATTTACCTTCACTCTACACTCTTCAAATTCAACTTTTTCAAATTGATCTATTGCTGCAATAAATTCTTCATCAAAGAAAACATCAAAATATGATTTTACCTCACATTCTACTACAACCTTCGTCTCACCTGAGATTAGTTCATCCCACTCTCTTTCAATTGCTGCCATTTGCATCAATAAATCACCTGCTTTACTTTCTCTTATGTCCTTCAAAGGACACTCTTCAGCTGCAACTTCATCATAATCACATTCATCTTCACAAAAACATTTATCAAAAATAAATTTTACCTCTGTATCTTCCACTGCTGTAACTTTTTCTTCCCTTGCAATAATTTGATCCCATTTTCTTTCAATCTGAATGAGTAAATCATCCTTTTCAACTTCATAGGTGTTCTTTAAAGAACTCTCTTCTACTGCTGCAATCACTGTAGTCTTATTCTCCATGTCTTCCAATAAACATCCCTCTTCAGGTTCATCAATCTCTTCATGCTCATACTCTTCTTTCTCCTCAATGTCGCATGTGTGACATTCTATTACTTCTTCTTTTCTTTCCTGTAGTCAAAAAATCATTGGAAAGATAAAACTTATCTTCAAATATTCTCTCCTCTTGTTTCCTCCTTTCAATCTCATCCCTCAATTCATTTATTTGTTGTTGCAACCTTATCATTTCTCTTTCTCTGAATCTCCTTTTTATTACCTCTAGTCGGGGAATCCTTAGAATCCATCTAATGATAATTCTCTTTCTCCTTTCCATTTTCTAGGCTTCTCAAATCCTCAACAACACAATTTTTTTTTAAAACCCTCAAGTTCTTCACATGTAAACTGCCTCACATTCGGCGATCTGTTTACAAGATCTTCACTCTCAAGATCTGTTAGCTTCAACCCACACTCACAAGTCCTGCTGCAACTGCCTCACATTCAGTGCTTGTTACAGACTCAGGAACTTCTGCTCTGATACCACTGAAGTAGGGAGGGAAACTCTCCCTTTCAAATCTAAAGCCACACACATTAACCACTATGCAAGAAGGCTGCAAATAAACATTAACAACAAATATGGAAGAGAAATATGCAACATATATATTGATTTCAAATCTGAATTTGAATTACACAATCATAGAGCTCATATGCTCACATACAACATGGGCTTCACACACACAAAAAAAATCTGCAACTTAAACTTTCAATATCATTCCAGTAACATCTGGATATGCAACCACCAACTCTCCAAATCCCCCTTCTCCAAATGAGCAGCATCAATACATAGAAGTTGTGTGAGAAGAAACCGCCATTAGTTTCTCAAAACAACCTCCACAAAACCACCAAGAAAACCCGTCACTCTCTACCTATCAATGATCTGTCTTTTTTCTGAAACTCCTCAAACAATTTCTAGGTTTGGTGCCCCTTCTTTTCAGCTTTCCAAATCATTTTGAAATTCTTAATTTCGTTACCATATGAGAAAGTTATTCCCATTTTACTAAAACTGGGTCTCATAGATACGACTTTAGACATGCAACAACATGCAAGATTCCAACTCCTAGAAAATAGGGACCCAATTAGAAAAGTAACTGCCAACTCAACTTGGGCATGCAAGATCTCCATTATTACAATTTATGAGGATTTAATTGATTTTTAAAAATTTGTAACTCCCAAGAAAATCCATTCCAAGATTGCCCTTTTTTTTTAAAGCTCAAGTTCAACACTGCCACCTAGACAATCTCCACTCGAAAATTTAGCAATATTAAAATAAAAGACCAATTATTTATTACAATTTTTGGCCTAATATTTTAATTTATTTCTCCAACTAAATAATTATCAAACCATAGGAAAATCAAAATTAAAATTGATGAAGATATCCCTTTGACCATGGATGCTCCTGCATCAGACACCCACGGTAGAAAAGAAATATTTCATGAGCAGAAATATTTATAGAACCTGTGCTTGTCTTGGATCCACCTCTCTTCTTTGTCCACTGTTATTTCTTTGTTTACCAATTTTTGCAACTTCACAACATTATCCTCTTTCATCTTTACTCCTCTACCCTCTATTGCTGGTTTAATTTCTCCCACTCTTTCCACCATGTCTTCTTCATGAAATTTTATTATTTCAATGCCTTCTGTACAACACATCGCTGCAATCTGATTTCTTTTACCCAAAAAAACATTAGTACCATTATCAAGAGACTCATTTTCTATTCCTCCTAACAAGGAATCATATTCACAAATCAGAACATCTTCATGTCCACTATTCTTTAACAAAGATTTACTAGAAAACTTTTCATTTACCTTCACTCTACACTCTTCAAATTCAACTTTTTCAAATTGATCTATTGCTGCAACAAATTCTTCATCAAAGAAAACATCAAAATATGATTTTACCTCACATTCTACTACAACCTTCGTCTCACCTGAGATTAGCTCATCCCACTCTCTTTCAATTGCTGCCATTTGCATCAATAAATCACCTCCTTTACTTTCTCTTATGTCCTTCAAAGGACACTCTTCAGCTGCAACTTCATCATAATCACATTCATCTTCACAAAAAAAATTATCAAAAATAAATTTTACCTCTGTATCTTCCACTGCTGCAACTTTTTCTTCCCTTGCAATAATTTGATCCCATTCTCTTTCAATCTGAATGAGTAAATCATCCTTTTCAACTTCATAGGTGTTCCTTAAAGAACTCTCTTCTACTGCTGCAATCACTGTAGTCTTATTCTCCATGTCTTCCAATAAACATCCCTCTTCAGGTTCATCAATCTCTTCATGCTCATACTCTTCTTTCTCCTCAATGTCGCATGTGTGACATTCTATTACTTCTTCTTTTCTTTCCTGTAGTCAAAACATCATTAGAAAGATAAAACTTATCTTCAAATCTTCTCTCCTCTTGTTTCCTCCTTTCAATCTCATCCCTCAATTCATTTATTTGTCGTTGCAACCTTATCATTTCTCTTTCTCTGAATCTCCTTTTTATTATCTCTAGTCGGGGAATCCTTAGAATCCATCTAATGATAATTCCCTTTCTCCTTTCCATTTTCTAGGCTTCTCAAATCCTCAACAACACAATTTTTTTTTAAAACCCTCAGGTTCTTCACATGTAAACTGCCTCACATTCGGTGATCTGTTTACAAGATCTTCACTCTCAAGATCTGTTAGCTTCAACCCACACTCACAGGTCCTGCTGCAACTGCCTCACATTCAGCACTCTGTTACAGACTCAGGAACTTCTGCTCTGATACCACTGAAGCAGGGAGGGAAACTCTCCCTTTCAAATCTAAATCTACACACATTAACCACTATGCAAGAAGGCTCCAAATAAACATTAACAACAAATATGGAAGAGAAATATGCAACATATATATTGATTTCAAATCTGAATTTGAATTACACAATCATAGAGCTCATATGCTCACATACAACATGGGCTTCACACACAAAAAAAAAATCTGCAACTTAAAATTTCAATATCATTCCAGTCATATCTGGATATGCAACCACCAACTCTCCAAATCCCCCTTCTCCAAATGAGCAGCATCAATACATAGAAGTTGTGTGAGAAGAAACCGCCATTAGTTTCTCAAAACAACCTCCACAAAACCACCAAGAAAACCCGTCACTCTCTACCTATCAACGATTTGTCTTTTTTCTGAAAATCCTCAAACAATTTCTGGGTTTGGTGCCCCTTCTTTTCAACTTTCCAAATCATTTTGAAATTCTTAATTTCATTACCATATGAGAGAGTTATGCCCATTTTACTAAAACTGGGTCTCATAGATACGACTTTAGACATGCAACAACATGCAAGATTCCAACTCCTAGAAAATAGGGACCCAATTAGAAAAGTAACTACCAACTCAACTTGGGCATGCAAGATCTCCACTATTACAATTTATTAGGATTTAGTTGATTTTTAAAAATTTGTAACTCCCAAGAAAATCCATTCCAAGATTGCCCTTTTTTTTTAAAGCTCAAGTTCAACACTGCCACCTAGACAATCTCCACTGGAAAATTTAGCAATATTAAAATAAAAGACTAATTATTTATTACAATTTTTGGCCTAATATTTTAATTTATTTCTCCAACTAAATAATTATCAAACCATAGGAATATCAAAATTAAAATTGATGAAGATATCCCTTTAACCATGGATGCTCCTGCATCAATTTGTGAAAGGATTTAATTCAAATGTGAAAGGAAACTGATTAAGACAACCTATTAAAAATGACTTTAATCCAAATAGGAACCTATTAAATTTGATCTCTTAAATGAAAATTTAATTCTTCTACACAAAAAAACTAGTCAAGAACATCACACAACTATGTCAATTGAGTATTGAAAACTTAAATGTATTTCCACACATTTAATTTGAATAACATAAAAAACCACTTTGAAGAAAACCAAATAGCATATAATCATATGAATCCACATAACAGTTGAACACTTCAAAGAAAATCAATAATTATGCATAACCTTCTCTCTTGTATTTATCATTAAATAATATGAATTATAACAATCATTTTTGACATGAGATGGATGGGTGAATGGGTGCCATCTATCTTCTTACTAATGCCTACCCTAAATAGAAAATATGATATGATCATTATTTTTGAGTCTTGGTCTCTCTTATATATATGAGACACAAAAAGCTTAAGACCCATTACAAAAAGTCATATTGTTTGATAATTGAACATAATTCAAACAAAATAATTCTATAGGGTAATGCACCAATCCATTAATCTCCAAGCAAAAGCACATGACAACCTAATATCTATTCAAAGCTTCTAATCTATGATAGGGAACTCATCATGTTGTTAGTTGACTCTCCCATTTCTGATGGTTGTATCATTATATTTGGGACATCTATAGCTTGGTAGATAAAGAAATTGATTTTAGAGCTCGGTGATGGATGTACTCTTGTTTAGAATAAGTGTTTGTATTGGAGGTCACTTCTTTCATATCACATTCCATATACATCATTTTCTCAAGCTGTTTATGAGTATTTTGTAAAACCATATCCTCATTATTGGTTTCTTATAATGCAGTAGTTAGAAACACAATGAAGTCTTCCTTACAATCATCATACTTTCAAGGATTCCCATTTTTTTCATGAAGTGTAGGATTCGAATCAAAGTAGTTGAGATATTCTTTAAGTCGATTATGATATCCATTCTTTTATCCTACCACTTTGTTATATGTCTGTAGTATTTGTCTGTTCAACACTTTTTTATCTAAGAGCTTCTCTTTATTTTCAATCATTCTCCCTTGTAATCATTCATTATCCACCATTATTGAGTGTATCTTCTTGAACTATTTATAGTATTCATCAACACATTTCATCATTTTAGATGCAGTATTATACTTGATGGTTTTCACTTCTTTCTCCCCTTTTTCAATTTTCTCTTGAGATCTCAAATGAAAACTCTTTCAATAAGCTACATCAACCAACTCACACAATACTCTTTTATCCTTTTCAAGAAATGGGGAATACAACTCTAATGCAGAGGATTGAGATGATCTTTGTCTTTAATGTGCTAACTCCTTCAACCTATCTCTTTGGACCAAGAGATGTCCAAACAGTTGGTTTTGGTTATCAATCACAATTGGTCTTTTGTCATGGGCATACAATGACCAAATAAGTAAGGTAGCTTCATCCAAGTTATACCTAGATCTTGAATACATTTTGTAACTTTCTTCTTCTATTAGATTCATTGTCTTGTTCCATATTTTTCTAAAACTATCAAATACAAATGTAGAACTAATATCCCACCCTAATAAACACTCTAGCTTCT